>JAQMYG010000033.1:10743002-10761269 GCA_030014215.1 Clariallabes teugelsi
GTTGTGCCCATAGTGGGCGAGGTATTCTGTTAAGCCTGATTGAGATTCTTTCACATTCCACATCCTTAATACAGTTTATTTATACAATTCTTACTTTTTTACATTCCTACATTTTTATATACTTCACATACTTTCTACTTAATTTTATTTATTTGTAATAATTGTAGATTATATATTCAATATTTTTTATTCTTTCCTATTAGCATTTTGCCTGCTTACTTCCTTTTTCCTTTTCAATGTCACAAACAGTCATGTAAGCATTTCACTGCATATCATACTTTACAGTATATGTATGTATGTGACCAATAAAACGTTGAATTTGAATTTGAACTGGGCAAAGTTATAATCAAAATCAAAGGGTTGAAACAGGTCAAAAAGCATGGTATACAAGGCTTAGTAACATTTATGACAATTTACTTTAGGTCTCCTTGCTTTTTAAAAATAAAAATGAGAGGGCACTCAATTGATGAAAACCATCAAGTTTTCATCAATTCAGGAAATTACTTTAGCTTTTTTCTGGCCGTCACTGCATCAGGTACTGAGTAAACTGAGTCAACTTTTCTCCATTTCACAAGTGTCCAATATTAGGGAAAAAAAGAAGTAAATGAACAAAATTCCCTTTAAAGAATGAAGACTTTCAAAGCACAAATTATCATTAAATGTGTCAATTTAAGTCAGGCTAGACTGGCCCACTAAAAGTTGTCCATTAAAGGATGTCTCTATCTCACTTGTATTCTTTGAGACAGAAGACTTTATTGATGTGAGCTTTTAGGACACCTTTAGCAAAGATCTGAAACAGTTTGCTACTATACTAATTTATACCGTATGTTGCCTTTGTCATGTATCAGTAACATTGCTTACTATAGCTGTTATATTTGCAGTAGTGTTGTATGTACAGTACTATTACATCTCATGCCACATTTACAGATGGTACACAATAACACAAGTGTATGTGCATGAAGCCATACACGCATTTGTGAGTCTACCACACACACACACACACACACACACACACACACACACACACACACACTCCAGGTGCAGCTCCCCACACCTGTTCAAGAACCTCTCTGTAATTAGGACAATACAATTATGTTTCGGATATGGCGGACAGAAGGAGGGGTAACTGGGTAGACAATGGAGTGCTTATTCTCCCTCTCCTTCCCTTTTCTGCATCTCTCAAGTAATGATAGATTCTTCCCATCTTCAAAGGCCATCGGTTTCCTACACAACAGCTGAGTCAGTAAACTGAGGCGGGGAACGATTGGGCACAGTGTGTATTTGTAGGGCTGGGTGCCTTGACCTTGTTGTGTGAACTTTGGTGTGAGTGTGTCTATTCTGCCCAGCAGCTATAATCAGATGCTTACCCACCCTGTGTGTGCCTGAGTGCCAATAGGCACTACACTGCGGGAATCTGTAGCAATCTGCCTTCAGTCTTTTTTTTTTAGTTCCAAAACCATGATTAGGCACCAGAGGGAATTTCCAGGCCAAGGCCTTTATTGTTCAGGTGACTGCAACAAAGTAACACTTAATCAGCACTTAAGCTGCTGTGTCATAAGGGTGACAAGACGATGAAGTGCTGATTACATCATAATTTCATTAGCATAAATTCATTTAAGGCAGTAGACACTGAGTAAAAATATCAAGTCCTGTTTTGCTATTTATAAATAAAATTTCCCTCAGCCTGGGCCATGACGGGGTCGAGTCAGGGCTGATGAACATAGAGCTTACTGATACATCGCAGGGTCATTCTGAATCACAGACGACATTAATGATTTCAACCCTTCTGTGTAAAACAGGAAACAAATCTGCACTTGCAATCAATTATTTCTTTCTCTCTGACAACACAGTAAGCTGAAATGAAGAAATGTCTTCATGGCTTGCTTTTTGCAAAAAAAAAAATCCAGTACGACTGACCTCTTTCTGTTTCTGTTATGAATATTCTCAAGATATTTAAATGGTGTGTTAGTTGACTTTATGACGCATTATATACGGTGATATTATTAATAAGGTGGTGAGGGATAAAGAAGAACTTACTGTATAGTTCTTCTTTATCCCTCTTACAGTGGGAAAGAATTTATAAAAATATGTCTTCAATAAACAGAATCATATTTCCATAAAATGCAGAATATCAAAACATTTCTAGATCACGAATGTTTTGATTGGAAAGTATACTCTTTTAGAGTGTGTGTGTGCATGTGTGTGCTTGCACACATTGGTTGTGTCTGCAGCCACTGTGGTCAGTCTAGTTGAACCGCTCAGAGTTTCCTTTGCTGCTGTGCACGAACGCTTCTGTGTGCGTGCGGATGACACTTACTACATGTGTGAGCAGCATTTCTTTGCATCTGAGTAATTATTTAATCAATGTTTATGACTCTTGCATTTTGGAATATAGCAACTCATGGATTATAATACTGTGTGTCTGTGTGTCTGTGTGTCTGTCTGTCTGTTTGGGGTTAGACTCAGGGCGAGTGAAACACCCAGCCTCTCTCCTGGGACACATTCACTTTCTCCTCCAGCCAGGTTGATTACGTCATTACGGCCTGCCATATAAAAGAGCCCTGTGATGTCATACTGTCAGAGAGAGGCTGCCCAGTGTTGAAGGGGTGACTGGGGTTACCCTCAAAAACCTCAGCACACACATACACACCTTTAAATATGATTACTTTCTCTATTCGTGCAGTCTCTGCCTGTCCTCGTCTATCCATTTACCTTTCTGCTGTCTCTCACCTTTTTTCCTTCAGTCCCTATGTCTCTCATCTGGTTTGGTTCACTCCGCCCTAACCCTTACTCTTCATTTCCTTTCATTTCCAGACCTATTCCTGTGCCTCCTTTTTCTCATTTCTTTTTCTATATTTTTTGTATATTCTAACAGTACAAGCATTTCTGATTTCTATTCTCCTCCCCTTTTCTTCAGGTCTGGGCAGCAGGGTCAGCGGTGATGTGGGCTGGGGCTGTGTTCCGACAGACTTGCTTTTTCTGTCACACTTTTGTTCCATCCTGCGTCATCATGTTGACTGAACGGACCCCACAGTTACCGGCTAGGCGCGCGCCTGGCCCGGTTTTAACACTGAGCCGAGTTACTGCCTGTAATCTGATGGCCGTGTTTATTTTATGTAGGCTCCCTTTGAAGGTACTGAGAAAGTCTTTGGGCTTTTTGTCCCAGCCCGTTTCGGCCGCCTGGGCCAAGGAGCTTGCAGTGGTAATACCCAGGAAGAATAATATTTGCACTCGTATTCACTCCAAACAAGTTTTTCCATATTAGTGTCAGAAAGGGGAGCTCTCTACCGCTCTCTCTCTCTCTCTCTCTCTCACACTCACTCACATACACACACCGTCCATTCCTCTCCTTCTAAAATACAAGGAGGATCTCTGGGTCCTGGCTATGACTGCAGCCATGTCCATGTCCAAGTCTTATTAGGCGTCCACAATCCTCTAATAGGCACTTAAACCCTTTAGAGTGCTGGAAGCCTGAAAGAGTCAATGACCTGGCCTCCGAGTGGCGCAGTGGTAAAGCGCTCGCCCTATCATCCGGAGAGCGCTGGTTCGAACCATGGGTGATGCTGTTATCTCTCACAGCCGGAGGCCTAGAGAGAGCTGATTGGCCAAGCTCTCTCAGGGGGGAGGGATGAGAGGTACTCAGTGCTCCCACATTAATGACGGCTCTACAAGCCACTCAGGGGTGTCTGTGAGCTCGCGTAAGCGGAGGGAGTGGATAGCGCTGTTCCTCCGAGTGTGTTACGCCGCCCCCAACGGTGCGTGAGCGAGCAGTTCGGAAAAAAAAATGGTCGGTGACGCCACGTGGGTCGGAGGAAACATGTGGGTCGGTCTGCGGCCCTCCCAGTTTTGAGTGGCAGTAGAAGCTTAATGTGGGGGCCTCCAGCGACTGGGAGGAATTGGACACGACTAAATTAGGGGAGAAAATCGGAAAATTCAGAAAAAAGAGGAAATTTTTTTTTTTTTTTAAAGAGTCAATGACCTTCAGTATGTTTTTACCGCATTCATTGCTTCTGCTTCAACACATAACATGCCTTTTTGTAACTGAAATCATTATGAAACATTGCAAGGCACAACTTCCACTATGATTCATTTACATTAAGGGTGATAGGTGCCGAAGAACGGGTCATTGTGTTGTGCTCATTCACTGAACTGTTGTGGCGCTGTCATGGTAGTAACCTGAGACATGCAGGTGAATTAAATAGCCCTCTTTTACTAGCTGACGTCTTAGTTTTATTGAAGTCTATTGAAAAGTTTTCTATGTGTGTGTGTCAGCATGTGCATGTAAGCGCACGTGTATGTGCGCGAAAGTTCACGGCTCTGTTTTAACTGTGGAAAGCCCTCTGACATCATCTGCTGAACTCCCGTGATGCGTTCTCATTCAAGTAAATTACAGCGTGTCATTTGTAAATCACTGAGAGGGTGGGGCTTAATACCATGCCAAAAGACAGCTCTCTCCACATCAGTGACTACTGGATAAAGAAAACATTAAGCCATCGTTACATTCTTCCTTTCATCCTGATGGGGAGATAACATGGCCGTTTGTTCCTCCTGATTTGTCAGGAAATATATCATTACCCAGCACTTGAATGACAGAGACAAATTGAAACGCTGCAGTCACGTTTGTGAGTCATTATATGCAAACGATTTCGAATGATGATTTTGATCTGTATATTTGAAACACCGACTGTATTTGCTCACCTTTTTTTTTTTAAATAAAGTATATCCGTAATGAAGATCATATTTTGAGAAGGAAAAGCGAATTTAAAACAATACTCGCCCACTAAAGATCATGTGGCTTGGCAGAATTTGCACGCTCAATTTGTAAGGAAAGAATTGTGCTTGTCGATTCTTAGCTCGGGTTACTGTCTGCGTGGGTTTTCTCCGGTTTCCTCATACTTTGCAAAAACTTGCCAATAGGTGAACTTGTGACTCTGACCCTAGGTGGAATGAGTGTGTGGGTGCATGTGTGTGTGTGTTTGTGAATGGTTCTCTCCAGTGGACATTTTGCTTCATGCCCAGTGTTCTCAGGATAGAATCCTGATCCTCCCATGACCCTGACCTTTAAGTTAAACCTTAAAGATTATCTTAAACTGAAAATGAATAAATTAGTAAATTAATTATAAAACATGTAATAAGAGCAGGCCAGATGTTGCTCTTCTTGTCAATCAGAATACTTTAATAATTACAACTCTTCTTATAGATTATTTCTTACTTAGTTTTGTCATGAAGGAAAAAAGAGTATCTAAGGAAGTATTATATATAATGTATATAATAATTATATATATAAACCTATTATACACATTAGTAAGGCTCATAGGGGAGATCACACAATGAGATTTTCTAGTGTTCGGTACTTAAAAAATTTTTAAGTTATCATCATGACCTGCTCTATGTGTTGGGAAAAATATTTCATAATGCAATTTTCATTTATCATCTTCTGTTCCTGGTGGATCTGTTTTCCTTCTCTTTCTCTCCCACGTTTCTTACTTTTTTTTGTATGTCTATCTCATACTATTGTACCAGATCATTCTTCACTGTCACTACAGACTGTCTCCTCCCAAAATATGTTTCTTTGACTCTTTTTTTCTCCTTTCATCACATTAGGCCCAAATATAGGAGTCTAAAGTGGGATCAGAGACTGATGGGTGTGATGTCAGACCTGTGTGTGTGTTCTGGGCCTCTGTGCTGGGTGGGAGAAATATGGCATGCGTCTGCGCACGGCCTGTGGCAGTGTAAACGGTGATGTAACGTGAGGGAACAGGGGGAAACTACTTTGGCGGTCCTATAATCTGATGTATTTGTCTTCTGCCTGCTCTGATTTTTCACTTCCCCTCTCAGACTCTCCCTTCATGTCTTACACACCCTCTCTCTGTCTCCGTCTCTCTGAAGGTGCAGACAGAGGTAAAGCTTCTGATACAGGCTTCATTTGTACTGACTCATTCCTGGATAATTGACTCGTTCCAAAGCCAAGTTGCGTGCCGCCCAGCTTCTGCATAGTGTTACATGGCTTCATCAAAGAGGGTTGTTTTCCTTCTAGCTCTCCCTCTCATCCTCTGTCGCTCCTCGCCCATCCGGCCGACCCCTTCGTCTGCCCTTTTTCTCATCCCTTGTTCCAATCCCACTGCCAAATTTCTGTCAGCTTCTTAGTTCCTCCTGTCTTTCCCTTAGGGAATTTCCCTTGATCCATGATTGTGTCATTCCCTTCATTCCTACCATACCTGGGAGAGGTTAAAACAGGAAACCGAGTTTGAGAGAGAGAGAAAGAGATAGAGGAAGAGGGAGAGAGGATGAAAGAGACAGACCAAGTGGAAATTAATAAGAACCAGATACTTGAAGCTTTTTTAAGAGCTGAGGACAGTGAAGGAGGTGAACCTTTAGCTTTCATGAGTGGGAGTGTAATTCGGAATGTAAACTGACTTCTAAAAATAAATCTGTCCATATGCAGGGCACATAACACATTCCAGTGATGATGCAGACTGAATGAATGAGCAAAGAGGAGGGGGTTATTTACCAAAGTAGGATGAGGCAAGAGCCCTTGCTGTCGCCTCCATCCATTCCTCAGTTCAAACAAATTTTTATTATTTGTACTCAATCAACCACAAATATATACACTCTGACAGATGACTAAGGTAAAATACATAAAATGTTTTAACAGACAAAACAGCTTCAATGGGTGACAATGACTTGTTAATCTTACTCCCTCAGAAAGTTTGACCAATGCCACCCACTCATGCACTTATCATTTTTTCTTTGACGGCTTGCAATATATGGTCTTTCTTTGTCCAGGCCTGACTCTTCCCCACTACAAATAACCTTTTTGTTCCAACTTTGTTCCCATTCCCAATGCGAACCCTTGTACCCAGCAGAGCAGACTACTCCCATGAAGATAGACACGTTTCATCACGGGGTAAAAGATATAACTTATTCATTTGCAGTGATGCATCATACTAAGTGAAGACATGTATCTAAAACATGACAGCAAAATGCCACCCTCAGCTCAACACTGATTTCTTTTTTTTTCTTTCTTTTTTTTTTTTATGAACACCTGTACACCTGTACATTCATGCAGTTATCTAATCAGGCAATCATTTATCAGCAGTGCAACATATAGAACTATGCAGATACAAGACAAGAACGTCAGTTAATGTTCACTTCAAACATCAGAATAAAGAAAAACTGTGAGCTCTGTTACTTTAACCGTGGCACAGATGTTGGCACTAGATGGGCAAGTTTGAGGATTTTAAAAACTGCTGATCTCCTGGGAATTTCATACACAAAAAGTCTGTAGTTTACAAAGAATGGTGTGGGAAAAAAACAAAACAGTGAGATACAGTTCTGTGGGTGGAAATGCCTTGTTGATTACAGAGGTCAGAGGAAAATGACCAGATTGAATTGAGCTGCCAGGAAGGATATAGTTTAACTCAAATAATCACTCTTCACAACTGTAGTGAACAGAAAAGCATCTTAGCATGCACAAATCAGTGATCCTTGAGGTGGATGAGCTCAACAGCAGAAGACCACGTTGGGTTTCACTCCTATCAGCCAAGAAGAAAAATCTGATGGAATCATTGACTCAAACTGGACAGATCCAGATAGGGGGGAAAAAAAAAACTCATTCTTTTTTAGCATTAAACATGCTCAAGGTAAATATGTTGTACGTTCTGAGATGCTTTTCTGCTCACTGTGGTTATAAAGAATTATGATTTCAGTTACTATAGACTTACTCTCAGCTCAGAGCATCTGGTTCTTTTCTGATCTCTCTCATCAACAAGTTGCCCTACCGTGCAAACCTTGTGCTTAGAGGATGTTTTTTTTTCTTTCTTATTCTGTGTAAGAGTTTGTTGTGTGTGAAAATCCCAGGAGATCAGCAGTTTCTGAAATACTCAAACCAGACCATCTGGCACCAACAATGGTTAAGTTTACTGAGATCACCCTTACTTTACTTTTACGTTCTAATGTTTGATATGACCTCCATGATTTTATGCATTACTAAATGCTGCTGCCCTGTGATTGGCTCATTGGATAACTGCATAAAAGAGCAGGTGTACTGGTTTTCCTATTAAAGTGACTGGTACATTGTAATATACATCTACATATATCTTTCGCAAAACCTGAGACATTAGACAGTCGTTACGTCTGTGGTGTCTTTCCTTTACTCAACAATGAAACCTTATTCTGACTACAAACCACATCACTCTGATCGGCAGCTGATGGTGGTTCAGTGGTGGTTATTGCTGGTAAAGGAGAAGCTACCAATTATTAAGTACAAGGCTCCACATGCTCCAGGCCAGACTGTAAATGATTAAGCAGCATGTTCAATAAAAAAGCACAATGGTTTGTGTGTTATTAGTTAAAGCTGAATGTTTGTCTGTCTGTTATTATTACTTGGATGGTGATCACACCCATTTTATTAGGAACAAATCCAGGCAAATTTCCAAAGGGTATACCTTGTTCCTATTCTTATTGGTAATTTTCTTTGATGCACCTACCAGATAGATGTAATCTGTATGTATAAAATTACAGACTCTACATTGTCCATCAAAGAAAGCGACCACCAAAGAAGCACAGCTGATCAGATATTATTTATGCAGTGGAGCATTTACAGCACAGCTGTGACACTGGCACGATAGTGCGTGTGTGCTGCTGGTTCAGCATCAGACACAGTAAAAATGTTTACATAGTTTGCTTGTAATGGCCTCAATACTAGACAAACCCAGCTTGTTAATCCACCATATAGGTGTAAAGTTAGGGATTTTTAACTTATGTCTTTTTATGCACAAGTGTTAATTGTTTTTTGCCACTTTGTCTGTGTTCAGTATTTGACCACAGCATTGTATTTGCCAAGATTAGTCTGGTTGTGAGACTGTTTCTAAATCCGGCACTGTCCCTAATATACTAGTGCCAAAAACACTAAGATGCCACTGCCCTGCAGTATGATTGCTGAGAATAATTCACTACCTGGCAGCATGGTCAAAGGATTCGAGTCCCACCTCAATTCTGTGTGCATGAAGCTTGCATGTTCTCCAAGTGCTTGGTAATCTGGTTTCTTCCCACAGTCCAAAGACATGCAGATTAGGCTAAATGTGTGAGTGGGGGCATGCTTGCGCCCTGCAATGGACTGGCATCTCGTCCAATGTGCATCCGCCTTATGCCCAGAGTCCTCTGAGATAAGCTCCAACCCACCCATGACCATACAGGATAAAAGCTATAGAGCGTGAGTTCACTCCTTAAATTATATTTGCAGAGGTTGATTTATTAGTAGCCAGATACAAGCAAATGTTTTATAGGTTATTAGTTTTATTATTAGTTTTCATAGCAGCCACATGCACAAGTACATTCAACACCCTTACTCCTTACTGACTTTCACAAAACTTTTTATACATGGTAACACAGCTCAATGGGCTTGACAGTGGTGCAATGTTCCTTGTTCTAAGTCCCACCACCTACTTCACTAAACACATTCTCTGAGGTGTGGTCTGGTTGGCAGGAGAATGATGTGTACTAGGTGGATAATGCACAGATAAGAGAGATAAGATCTTTTCAGAATCTAGAACATGCAGGCATATGGAAATAAATGTGAGATAGAGAAAAAAAATGCTATCAAGACCTG
Source organism: Clariallabes teugelsi (assembly GCA_030014215.1). NCBI lineage: Eukaryota > Metazoa > Chordata > Actinopteri > Siluriformes > Clariidae > Clariallabes > Clariallabes teugelsi. Next base: position 10,752,613 of record JAQMYG010000033.1, read on the forward strand.
AGAAATATCTTTTAACTGTGATACAAACACTGAACACATCTCATAGCCAAAAGACTGTTGAAAGGGCCACAAAGAGTGCATTACTTTAGAAACTTTGTTAGTGGAAAGTAATAAACAGATAGTAATTTGATTCTAGTATTTTGAACTAGTATTTATTAATGCACTTACAGTAACTAGCTGACTACATGTAGTTTACCACTTGTTACTACTCATCCTTAGATACCAACTTTGACCCTAGTCAAGGCAACCTTTTTTTTGGAGGGAAGCAATATATGGGACAGGGCAAGCACACTTGAACTTCAATTTGCCTGGTGGACTAGCTAACACAATTATCCTCTGTCCACCCCTGATCTGCTTAACAAGAGACCTGTTCCACATTGTGTATAGCAATAAATATGCTGCTTATAATAATGATATAACTATACTGCCAATATGGGCTAAATAAATACTTTGACAATTAGGATATAAACTAGGTGTACATAAAAAACTATGAGTATAGTACATATTTTGTACCTTTAATATATATAATGTTTACCTGGAAACATTGATATAATCTACCTTTAAAATGATTTAAAGTACACAAATGAACCATAATTAGTTTTTAGATTAAAGCTATAATAGTAGTCTACATGCACCTTTCCAGGTAAAGGATACAACAAGTCACGTCAAGTCAAGCAGGCTTTATTTTCATTCCTCTCATCATACACGGATGTAATGTTAGAAAGAAAATATATTTCTCAGTAACACAATAACACTTACTGAAAACAGCTAACTTCTATTATCCCTGCTTTGATTTTTTTTTTTTTATTATTATTTTTTTTTTAAATCAGACACACATTTAATAGATTTTAGGTCTACATATAGATAACTTATACAAATGGTACAAAATATCAAAATATGTACCTTATGTGTACCAGTCACTCACAGGAAGGGCTGAGCAACAGTGTATACAGTGCGTCAGCCATTTAGGTGTTAATCTTTGTAAAATGATCTCATTCACAACTCCATTGTTCATCTGTATTACGTAATTCATCATTTAGCTTCTGAAAGTTATTATTAGACTTAGTGGTAAAAAAAAAAAAGCTGTGCAGCAAGCTCCAGTAGTGGCCCATTAGGGATAAAATCATACTGCCCCAAACTTACTCCAATATTCATGACAGGGTCGAATCGGGCGAATTTATAAACTCTCTGCAGCCAGAGAATATTTTTTAATCTTTTTGTTTTTGGGAAACAAAGGCACAATCTAAACACAAAGTGTCTATGATGTACCAAAGCATTTCTGTTGTAAGATACACTGTCTGGTAAATCAGTTACCATTTCAGAATGGGCAAATAATTTGGTTGCATCAAGCAAAGAAAACATCTAAGGAGATTTGAAGTTACTGAAACTTTGTTAAGAACTCTTCAACACATCGTAAAATATGTTTAATATTGAAAGTAAGAACATTTCCATAATCAACAATATTATGAGAATTTACCTGATTGGGACTAAACAGCTGTGTGAAAAGCTGCCATAAGAAAACCATTTGTTAATGCTTCAGTTGGTCTCAGTAACGTTGAAGTCAACTGATGACCGGAATGTTTTGAATGACCTGGTTATCACATTAATGGAGTTTTTCTTCTATGATGACAGGCATATTCCAGAACTCAAACTGTGAAAGAGCAGTTCTGGCAGCATGAGGAATCATTTCCGGACATGAACTACCTAACATATTGTGTCATGCAATCACAGCTAAAGGTTATTGAAAAAAATATTTTAATTGCTCTCTTAGCCTGTATGCTGGATGACCATATGTTGTTGACTCTTAATTGCCTATTATATACTCATATTTAGTAGATTGTGCACCAAATCAAACCAGTGGGGTCACACAAGTCGGTACACTCGGACGCCAGAACCGAACCTGGGTCAAGAAGAAAAAGAAAAAGAACAACAACAACAGTGAGTAGCCTATATGATAAGCTAAGAGTGATAGGTCCATGACTTAATTAGTTAAATTAAGTCTTAAATTAGTTTGAGGCTACTTTGTTAATGTTGAATTGTACCATCAAACCCTTGTACAACGCCAGGAACAAGGAAAGGTCCAGTTTAATACCGTTTTTTCTCTGTATGTAAATGATGACTTTACTATGGGAATAACTTTCTGGGTTTGGCACACACTGTTGCAATTTCTGGTGATTGCATACGCATGGTCAATGCGCTTGTGTCATGCTCTAAAGGGGACTCTCTCAGATCATTTGGGTCACGGCAATGTGGCAAGCTTCGTCAGTGGGACAAGAGTGTGACGTCAGAGCATTCCAGTCTTTTGTCTCTTTGGCCCCCTTGGATCAAAATGACCGCTTTTAACTCTTTCTCTCTGGCTCTCCTATCTTGTCCTTCTACTCCTCCCTCTCTTTATCACCCCTCCCCACTATGCTCTTCTGCTTTTCAGTCGTGAGATTCTTTTAAAGAATAATACCCAGACTGGGACTGTGACGCAGGCAGAGACAAGAAGGTGTCCAGTAATGGGAGTGTATTGCCCAGTACCCTGTGTATGTGTGTGTGAGTGCGTATATGTGTTATCTTGAGGTCCGGTAAGTGGAGGGTAACCAGGGGTCATTGACATGCTCTGTGCCTTACCAGACATACAGCAAGGCCTGACAAATACGTAGAGAATGCGCAAGTATCATCTCCCAGGAGCTTCTCTTTACAAGAAAGAATGTGCTAAAAATAACCCCTCTTGTACTCACTCTCGTTTTCGGCCTTTTGTCAGCTCTTTTCTCACTGTTTAGCCTTTGGCTCCCTGTCAGTCCATGACTCTAGCAGAATTCCTGGAGTACATTTACAACAGAGAGTGCGAGAGAGAGAGAGAGCGAGAGAGAGAGAGAGAGCGGGAGAGAGAGAGGGATTTGAGATGATAATCAAATCTTGCTTCACAGTCCTTTTAGTTTTAGCCCAATGGCCAGACCTGTTTACATTCTTCAGTCTTGTTGACATCCGGCTGTTGTTGTTGCTGTTACTGTATAGTTGCCCACTGTTTATGTGAAGCCCTCTGCGTCCAACACCTACTCTTCCCATGAGAGCCGGAAGGATGGAGAGATTGCAGGAAAGATCGACAAACATGAAGAAAGACGGGTGTGTTGGAGAGTCAGACAGACAGAGGGAAAGACTTGGAGAAAAAGGATTAGACGCCACATACAATGACAGGCAAGGAAAGAATGTTTAGGCAGGCTGAGAAGTGGAGAAGGGACATGCACAACTGTGTGTGTTTGTGTATGTGTGTGTGTGGTAGCCCGGGATCAGGGGTGTGTTGGTGAAAGTGTGTGTCGGCTTGTTCACAGACTGAAATCCAGGCTGCAAAATGTTACCAGGCTTTGGAGATGGCGAGAGCTCTGTGGAGAGGAATAGAGAGAGAGAGAGAGAGAGGGAGAGAAAGAGAGAAAGCGAGAGAGAGGGTGGAAAAGACTTGTCTATCCTGTAAAAAATTCCCTTTGCGTGCGCTGCCTCTACTACTCCATCTCTCCACACTGTTTCTTCCCACCACCGCACCCCCCAGGCTTCCCGATGCTCTGTCTTATTGCTCCACCGTGGTCATTCCACCATTTCTCCACCAGCCTGAGACAGAGAAAGTGTAATGGTAAACGCCAGTGTGCTCAGCAATTTGCCGCGGTGTCTTACTGTACCAGTGAAATTGCATCCAGGTTTTGACTTGCATCACCGAGGGCAAGTACGAGTGCGTACGAGTGTGCGTCAGGGCAATATCAGAGAACACTGGCTGCCAAACTCTGGAGACCAGAATCCAGCTCCTTTGGGTGATTTGTACTGCTTAGAAAAAATTTTGTAACTTGATCTAGTGGGTGTGTAATCAGAATGAGCCAGCAGCAGAGACTTTTCATCTGCAGAAAAGTGTTTGAGGGGTATCACCCAGTGGTACCGCGCACTGCCTGGCCTGCATCCAGCCCTCTTTGTGTGTCTGTGTGTGTGTGTGAGTGCGAGGGAAGCAGTTGGCTCAGTAACAGTCCTCATTAACTTTGCTTTATGAGTGCGGTGGGATGTAGATTGCTTATACCACAACACAGGCTTCTCTCTCTTTTTTCTTGTTCCCTTTCCGCCTTTGACCTAGTGTGACTGGATAGTTTACATACATGCCAATTGTGTTTGTGCGTGCCTGTGTTTGCGTGTCTCTGTGGTGTGTGTGTGTGTGTGTGTGTGCACGTGTTTATGTGTGAGAAGAGAAGATTTTGAGACATCACATAATTGCCCAATGATCCCCCCACAATTTGTCATTCCTTTTTTCTCTCTCCCTTTCCCTTTCTATTTTCCCAGACTCATTTCCACACTCACATGTTCTCTGACGTCTTTAAAGAGAGAAAGGGAGGAGGGGGCAGGAAGCGGGACTGGAAGGGGGCACAAGTTGTCGTGGTGACAGACCCAGCTGGGACGCTCATCTTCCCTGTGCTGTAAGATCTTACAGAAGGGAAAAGTAGCGCTGTAGCAATATGAGAGTAAATATTAACACAATCTCAACACAAACACAGGCACACGCACGCTCGCTCATGGAAGACTTCCGACTCCCACTCTCACTCATCCTCTTTCCTCTTCTTTCCATCAGGACATTCCCTGCAGGAAATGATGCGCAAGTGTTGAGAAACGATAAGTTATGAGCGTGTTCTCCTTCAGGTGCTCTTCCTGTTATCCTGAGCTGTGTCATAGCAATCATTTGGACATTTGTTTACATTGTGGTGTGTGTGAACGAATCTCTGTGTTCCAGACAAAAGCAACAAAAATGCGTGCGCTTTCGCATTATGTGAGCGTCTAATCTGATGGCCTAAGAGCTTTGGTGTTTTGAAGCTTTAAAGAACAGGGTAACATTAAACACTGTGTTTTATTTACTGATGCAGGAGAAAGTCTGAAACGTTCCATTTTATTTTATCAAGGTATGTGTTCCATCTTATTTAGGCTGGTGAAAATTTGACTCAAAACAGTGCAATGATTTATAGGTCACGCACGCATGCACGCTCACACTCACTGACACATACACGCTCATTTTTCAGGTCTAGACGGGACATTTTTAAAGTGCTTTCATGCTAGCTGACCTACTCAGTGGCTCCACAAATAATCTTCGGAATTGCCACTGGCAGCCCTCCTGTACAGTACAGTCAGAGTGGACACATTCAGATCTACTGGAATGTGACTGATACATTGTGCAATTTGTGTGGTGGGAATGTGTTTATATATATATATATCCATATAGTATATATATATATATATCCACTTAGTGTGGACTAACATTTTCCAGAAAAATAGGAATATCTGATGGTTTGGACCTTCCAGAAATTTTGTCCCTGTGAGGATCATAAAAAGACTATAAAAGAGTGTAAAAGAGAGATTAGGGTTTGGTTTAGAATGTAATGTGTATCATTATAATTGTCATGTGAGCTGACAAAACTGATCACCAACTACACACCATCAAACTGGTGACAGAATCACAGGCACCAGGGCTCAGCCACGCCCGTTGGGACCAAAGGCCAGCACGTACGCAGCACAAATCACAGAAAAAAGGTCAATGGTGGCCATGATAGAAAAGCACCAGAGCACCCGGTGCACCGCAGGCAAAGAGCCCAAGGTCACCGACCAGACCTTCAGACTCCCCAGATCCCAATCCGATCAAACATTCTTTCAGTCCACGAAGGCCCCATCCCCTAACCTACAGCACCCCAAGGATCAGTTGCCAAGGTCCTAGTGCCAGACAAAAAAAGCTTGATGTTTTTAATGTTATTGGTTTTAATGTTAATAGCTAATTGGCTATTAATAGCTAATTGGCTATTAATAGCTAATTGGCTATTAACATTAATATTACTCAACACTGTATTATAACATCCAATACATTTATTCAACCATTGCAATACTCACATTCCTATACACATACAGACTCTGCTGGCCCACAATAATATGTTTATTACTCCCAAGCCAGGACAGGTATATTTTAAAATTTTTAATGTTTCTAGATTTTGTAAGTTGGCCCGATAGAGAGGTTTTCCCCTGTCGGTAAGCTCTTGAAGTTAGCTTTTTAACCATCTGTATAAATTAATTAGGAGTTTAATCAGTACGATTAAACTTCTGCCCTCTCGCCGGAGGTGATGCGAGTTCAAAAGAAGCTGTTAAAAAGCACGGGTGTACAGAAGTGTGTGTGTGCGTGAGTGTGTGTGTGTGTGTGTGTGTGGATAGAGGGATGTGGAAATGGTGTGAGAAGGGGGGGCCTTTTTGAACGTGGGGGTCTGGCTGTGTGTGGGCAAGAACCTATGTTAGGTGTGTAAGTGTGTGTGTAAACGCTGCTATACGAATGTGTGTGTGTCATACTGTAATGAGGTAGCAGGATGTCTGGACACTAACTGCTGCCCACCTGTGGCTCACTTCCCCCCTTGAGGAGGGTATGAGTGGCAGTGTGTGTGCGCGTGTGTGAGAGTGTGTGTGTGTTGAGATAGAATGACATGACACAACTAATGCACTAATGGGTCTGATCCTCCTTCGTGCGTTTTAAGTGATCGGTGATTGACCATGAGGACCACACAAACGCAGTTTCGCACACATATGTACACAAACACACACACACACACACACGCACACACGCACACACACACACACACACACACACACACACACCTCTGCCACCACTTGATTATAGAGTTAAACACACTCAACCACCCAAGAGACCCCCATCAGGGCAGAAAGAGAGAGAGAGAGAGAGAGAGAGAGAGAGAGAGAGAGAGAGAGAGAGAGAGGGAGTCCTGGAGTGACTAACTTCACTCTTTCTTTTATTCTCTTCCCAGCTGTGTCTTCAAACGGGCCTTTGATGTGGGGAAATTAAAGGAGAGAGTGTGTCAATATCTCCCGCCGTTCCTCCGTTGCTCCTGCACACTCATCTATTTCCTTCCCTCCATCTCTCTGTCTCCCATGCTCACTCACTTTCTTCTCTGACCTAACAAACCAGAGTTGACCTCTTTACCACACCCTCATGTGTGTGTGTGTGTGTGTGTGTGTGAATGAGACAGTGAGAGAATTAACAATTACATGTGAGCAAAAAATGTGTGTACATAGGTGTCTGAGTATGAGTCCTTTGTGAATGTGTGTGTGTGTGTGTGTGTTTATGCATGTCTTAATGGTTATTAATGTATAATCTTCCACACTGGATACATGTATATGGCTGAATTAACCTTCCCTCTGTTTCTTCCTCTCCCACTCTTTGGAAACTCCTCGCTGCCTCTTTTTGCCTCTTATGCTCTACTGCATGTGACTGAGTGTTTCCAGAGCTGTGTGTTGGTATATGCTAAATTTGCCCCCTCTCTTTCTCTCTGTCTCTCTGTCTGTTTTGTGGGATCTGCCTTTTTGTTACTGTACATTACCTATAGACCCCACTGCTGTATGCAGACAGCACACCTTTCCCCCTAATCGTTCTTTCAACCTGGAAAGAAAGACTCGCAGGGGGAGTAAAGGGGATTCAAATAATAAAAAAAAATTTTTTGAAAAAGGTGTGTATATGTGTGTGTCTGTGCATGTCCATTCCCTTATATTTCAATGTAAATTAGATTATCTATTTTAGACTACATGTGGTGTATTTGAACTAACTGTTTATTTATATTCTTGAGGTTAAAATAAGAGAGAGAGAGAGAGAGAGAGAGAGAGAGAGAGAGAGAATGAAAGAGTGTGTAAATGGAGAAGAGAGAGAAAGCGAGCGAGAGAGAGAGCAGCACAGATTGACAGATATAACATGAAACAATGGGCCTTTTAATTTTTTGTAATGATACACAGAGAAAGGGGAAGAGATGTGGAGATAAATGAAGAAAAGATAAAGAGTAAGATTGTTGTGATAGACACAGAGGAAGAGAGATAGCAGAGGGAGAGAGATAGAGCAAGAGAAAGTGATATTGGCAGCAATTGGCAGCAAAAAAATGTACTATTTCATTTTTTTTTTTACATGTTGAAATTAGAGAGAGAGGGGGGGGGGCAAGGGGCGGGAGAGAGAGAGTGTGTGTGTGTTTGTGTGTGTGTGCGCGCGCGCGCGCGTGTGTGTGTGTGTGTGTGTTTTTATGAATGAAGCACGGTGACTCAGGGATGTGTCATACAGAACGTCTTTATAAAAGGAAGTTTTAAACAAGCCTAAACATTTCACTGCGCGAAAAATCACTTGCACCACACATACTCGCATCCCTCTCTCCCTCTCTCTGTCTCCACACCTCTCCCTCTCTCTCTCTTTCTCTCTCTCTCCATCCTTTCTTGTGTTCGCGTGTCTGTTCCAGTCTGGTGTGCTCAATCGAAATGTTCTAAAAGGGAGAAATTAGACACTTCTGCATCCACTCAGGACCTTTCCATCTTCTCCTCTGTTCAGTCCCTCAGGCTTTCCCTCTCTCTCTCCCTCTCTTTCTCTCTATCTATCTCTGCACGCGCCGCTCGGACACTGAAGAATAAGAAGAGGACGAAGTTCGGAGCACGTGACAAAGAGCCGGAACTCCGTTTATTTATTATTATTATCATCATCATTATTTCTGAACGCTCTTATTTATTTATTTATCCATCTCAATATTTATTTGCAACATATTTATTTGCGTCAAGGATCTGCACAAACATGAAACGTAAGTGTTTGATATATTTCATTTGTTATTATTATTATTATTATTATTATT
>JAQMYG010000033.1:10761369-10778852 GCA_030014215.1 Clariallabes teugelsi
GTCAAGGATCTGCACAAACATGAAACGTAAGTGTTTGATATATTTCATTTGTTATTATTATTATTATTATTATTATTTATAGAACACTTTTTTCATTTATTGGTTTCTTGCTTCTTGCATTCATTTGTTTCTTGCTTCTTGGATTTATTTATTATTTATTGTAATAATACAAGGTCTCTCTCTCTCTCTCTCTCTCTCTCTCTCTCTTTCATCTCACTGTGTTATTCATATTTGTAACAATGTTTTTTTTTTTTTTTTTGGAATGTTCATCGCCGTCTATTTATATTGCGATTTTTTTTAAAGACAATATGTGATGCTTTCAGTTATATGGGCGTGTGTGTGTGTGTGAGAGAGAGAGAGAGAGAGAGAGAGTAGGTAGGATTGACAGGATGACAGCGAAATGCACTCAGGGTTGAGTCAGGTTTATCAGCAGTAACAGAACATGTTCATACAGTCTTAGATCGGAACACAAATCGAAATAAAGTTTCCAGATCGCAGGGATCACCTGGCAGAACTCATATCATTCAGAGTGATCCATGATCCAGCTCTGATATAGATATAGTGTGTGTGTGTGTGTGTGTGAGAGAGAGAGAGAGAGAGGGAGAGAGGGAGAGAGAGAGGCCCGGCATCAGGAGCCGCACGCTGTTTTTGCGCCGGGACAAAAACCCGCGTGGATTTGTAAGCAGTGCGCTCGCTGATGAGACGGACGCACGTGAACCAATCGCTGTTTTCTTTCCCCCCCGCAGTGCTGCTCGACTCCTCCTCCTCGCTGCTCTTCTCCGTCCTATTGGCTCAGCTGCCGTTGTTTACGTCGGCGCTCCCCGCCCACGCGCGACGTCCGCACGCCGATTTCGACAAGCTGACCAACCAGACGAGGCATCTGCAGAAGATGACCCACGACCTGATCGTAAGTTGATTAATCATTCATTTATCAGTAGACATGACGCTGGATCTTGGCGTGAAGCCAAGGCAACAAAAGCAACCCCTGGCACACGGGACTGAGGTGTGTGTGTGTGTGTGTGTGTGTGTGTGTGTGTGTGTGTGTGTGCGCGCGCGAAGGGGGAATTCAGTGCGTCCCCAGTAATGCTGATGGTGTTCAGATCTCAAACTGGCCTCATACAGCATGTGGGATCTGGCTGAGCTACAGCACTCTTTCCCTTTCTTTCTCTCTGAGCTCACACATGTGGCCTTTCAAACTCATCTGGCCTGCATTAATCATGGTGAGAGCAGGGGTGGCAGGTTGCGGTGGCTTTGAATTCGTGAGGGTGCAGATAACGCTCATTTCCATCAGGCTAAAACAACAGAGATCTGGACTTGGGCCCGGTACTGGCCATCATCCCAGACTAAACTTAACTTAACCTAGAACAGTAGTAAAGCCTTAAACGCTGGACCTCACCGAGTCCACTACAGGGGTTCCTTCCTTTGGTGGGTCGTGGAGCGTGTGTCAATGGGCGACAGGTTTTTGGTCCGGTTTTGCCAGGTTGCTAGGTGATTGAGGTCTGTCTGAGCCTAGGGGGCACTGAACCCATTCATTCTACTCCTCCTTCACCTCAGAGAGGCCTCCCTGCTATAACTCGCTCACGGAAACATAAGCACGTCCTCCCTTGCGTTGCCATGGCTTTTCCAAAGGCCTGTTTACAAGCACAAGCGAGGCGAAAAAAAAAAAATCTACAGTACAGTCTTCCATTCTGGTTGACTTATAAAGGTGAGGCAGTAACATAAGCATTGCTTTATGCGGTGCTGATGTTCCTTGCCTCCCTCAGACTGCAGAGCTCTTGTGAAGCTCGAAAAACTCTGACCTCATCATCTTTTGCTGAATTTGATTGTATCTGAGGTTATATTGCTCCCTTTCATGGTTTGGGAACGCACTCAGGTATGACATGCAAGATCAGATCAGGGATTCTGTCACTCCCGGCGTATGCAATACGTCGAGATGCAGCCAGACTGATGCGAACCTGACTGTCTATGTGCTTCCAGGGAGATTAGATGCAGTCATGTTTGCGTTCGTTTGCATCGCTTTGTGCTTGCACGCCAGATGTGAAGGCAGATGATTATCAAAGACGCAACCTGCGACAAAAGGCCCCCCTGTCCACTCTGGGAAGTAGTTTGTTAGTTTTTAAGTCGGATTTATTTTTGGTTCCTTTTCTTCTTGCGTGGAGTTATACTTTACAGGGGTCAAGCCTAGGAAAGAAAAATAGCTGGGAGTTGATGGAAAGTCCCCACAAGAAAGCAATAAAAACGATGTGTGCTGCCTGCTGTGGTTGCACGCACAGAATGTGTTAATGTGTGTTAGTTTGCGAGGGTGTATTTACTCCAATCGGTGCTTGCCTGGCTGTGTGTTTGTGTATATATATATACGTGTGTGTATGCGTTGTAAATAGCTGTGGGCTGTGTAGGTGTGGGATTACTTGTTTAGCTTTTTGGTTGTCACAGCAAAAGGTTCCGATAGAAATCAGGTAGATTTATCACGTTGTCAGATTTGCATTCAGGAACATAGGAGGAGAGGGGGACAAAAAGCAGTGGAGTGAGGCGAGCATCCAGGAGGATGTGAACGCCTATGTGTGTTGTGGATCAGGGAACACTATGGATGTCTAGGAGGAAAGATTATGTTAGATTCAAAGCAGTGACAGGGAGCAATGAGTAATGAGCGAAAGCAGTGGATGGAATGTGTGATTGCGTCTTTCGTAATGAGAGAAAGAAAACAAGGCATCGTGGAATGTTTTCCAAAAAAACAGCAACAACACAAGAAGGAAAAAACACATTGACACTGACAAACAGTAAAGGAATGGAAGAGGAAATTTGACCCCGATGCCCTGAGAAGCTCATAATGTTGTTTTTCTAATCTGATGACACCTCGATGACGCATAGTGTGCGTTACACCTGTCGCCTAATCAGCTGATCAGCACTACATATGTGCTCCTGATGTCTGAGCTTTATTTTTTCTTTCCTGGCCATTAGTGGAGTAACTACATGCATAGCAATACAGTTCAGCTCTTGTTTATGCCCTTTAAACACATTAACAAACAGGAGCTAAGCAGTTTATCCAACCAAAACCAACCACTGCTTGCCTAACAACCTCTCCTGTAAATGTTTCTGTCTCCCTCTAGTGGTCGGAATGAAGAAAAGGTCCTGTTTTGGGTCTGTATGTCATTGCTCCTTTTTTTAGGCCTGACCCTGGAGTTTCCCTACATCCCAATGTTGTGTATTCTGCTCCAAGAGCCTTACTCATTGCAAACGCTGTTATTCTTCCTCTACAAAACATCCTGTGGCTTCAGGTCACAAACTTTTCTTGTTGACTTTCAAGGGTTGTACCCTGGTGAACTCTTGGTGACTCTGATGCTCTGTAATTCTGTGGTGTTGCTAGATGATGCCTCCTGCTACTGATTCGAGAGCGGGAGGCATCCTCGCTAGGTCGCCAGTTTTAGCACTTCGGTCACCGGGTGCTGTTCTTGGATCAGGTTGCCTCTAAGCATGGGAAATTCTGCACAGTGTCATGACGTTGCTTTTGTGGACAGCGTTTCCCTTGTGAACATGTGTTTTATCTGTTTACTGAAGGCTTTTCTATCCTTTTGGCCCTCTATTTCAGAACGACCACAAGGGTGAGCCGGTGATCGACCACCACAGGTTCAAGTCTCTTCCAGCCATCAACAGCAGAGCCAATGACCTCAGCTCACTGGAGGTAAACTTTCAGCCAGACTCTGTCTGCCTTGTGGTTTATCAATCTCTTAATTTTGCACACGCTTACATCGCTTTTGACTGATTGTAAGTTGACAGAAGTAGCTTGTTTGCAAAATTTTATGTCATTGAAAGTAACTATATATGTCATCATGGCTATAAAAGCAAGAGAGTAATAGTGTTTTTCGAGGCTGAATCACAATAGTTTGGTTTGGAATTTGTAATAATTCCTAATCTAATCGAACGTAATATTTATATTTTTTTGCAGTTAAAGCCTACACTCTCGCAGCTCCATGCCGACTTCAAGAATTTCGAGCACCATTTCGAGTGGCTGAACAAGGTGACACAGAAGCATCATCACTCCACAGCATCAAAGCTGAACGAAATGATCTCGCACATTAAGGGTCTCATCAGCCTACTACAACGCCAGGTAACAAAAAAAGCCCAACACTATATTGTGGTATATATGGTACCAGACAAAAGTTTGGACAAATGTTTTGGAATTATTCTCCATCTGCTAGAGCAATTATGGATTTTTTTCAAAACTTTGAAATAACATTTATGGCGTTGGGTAATTCATTAACAACAAGAAGTAGTTGTTATTTTAAGACACAATGATCAGCTGTTCTGGAATAGTTCTTAAAAGAACAGTATTGTGCATTTGCAAAACCCATCAAGCACCATGATACTTGACCTCAGGTTAGAGCCATTATGAAGACTTTACAGAGCGTAAATAGCAGACGCATCTCAATATCCACTGTTCATAGGAGATTATTGCATATATCGAACAAACTTTTGCATATATTTGTTACATATTTGTTCAATATATTGCCTTTATTGACTGGTAGAATATATAGCACTGTAAGACACCATTTAAAACCCAAGCTTAAGGCATTAATAATAATGATAATAATAATTTTATAACACTTTCAGTCTTTGACATCCCTTTCTGCATATCTGTTTTCAGATGCTGCAAGTAGATGCCCCTCGGATCACCGTACCTTCTCCCTCCCTCCCTCCCCAACCCTCCTCGCAATGGGAGATGAATCAGTCTTCACAGGTGCTCCTTCAAAGGTTCAGGCATTTCTGTGATTGGGCAGCACGTGCTTTCCTCAGCCTCAAGTCTAAGATGCAGGCATGAGGGCTGCTGTTAAACCCACAGCCAATCACGGCTCACCATTCCTACACTACAGCAAATGACCATTCCTACCCCTCTATGAACTACCAGCCTGGTGCATATGTGAGCTGATCAAACAGCAGCGACGGTGTCGATACTGATCTGTAGTCATAGGCACATTGAAGCCACAGTGCAAACACAAGAGCGCCACCTGTCTGCTACTGCTGTGTGTGTTCGGACTACAGCGACACATCACTGCCAACAGCCTGCTTCTGATCATCTGCGCAATTTCATCAAAATTTCACTTTCTTTGCTCGCTCTTCTTTTTCTTTTTAAATCAACCTATTCATTATTTATGTATTTATTTATTTATTGAGCGGTTATTTAGTTATTTATTTGGTGTCATTATTTATTTGATTCTTTGAGGACAAAAAAAACACCGTCATTTTCTTTACCAGTTATGTTTAAATTTAAAAGTAAAATGTACTGTCTTTCTGTTTTCCATATTTCTTTCATTCATATAATACTGTCTTCTAGCCATTCTTTTAAAAAAATCTGCCTCCTTTTGAAAAATTCATATTTTTTCTCATGTCTCTTTTCTGTTAATATTATTATTATATTATTTTTTTTTTAATTATTATTATTAGAGAGGCATGTGCTCACGATTGTTACCTAGATTGTTTTGCCACTAGATGTAGCAATATTGCTGGGTTTATAAGGTGTCTGTTAGCGCAAGATAAATTAGCAAACTGGGGGGAAAAAGTGTCACAAAGCACTGACCTACACCATTGCTGCCTTTGTTTCTCCTTTTTTGTCTCCTTCTTTGCACAGTATATTTGGGTTTTGTTTTGGATCCTCTGATTCAGAAGAAACGCATTGACGGCTAACATGTTCTTAGGCTATGTTAAATGAAAGAAAAAAAAAAAACAACCCAAGCCTTAAAATACTATGTATTGTGTTATCGTGATTATTTGGTAATGTACTGATGTACATGCATCATCCTGAATGTAAATTGTTATATGTACAGTGCAAATGTGTATTATATTATAGTTTTCTATGATATAAGGCCCCTTGCTCTGGAAATTGTATCGCAATATCAAAATTATTCTGATTATTTTGATTTTTTTTTTCATATTTGATATACTATTTATTATGTTTTCGTGTTATTTATTTTCACTGAAAAGAAGCAAGCCTTCTGTAATTTTTATACTTTTATACTACTTATAATCTGACTGTATCATTGCTATTGAAATTTTAATGTTCAACTGCATCGCCTCACATGCTGTAAATGACATTACTGTTTGACCAAAAGGTGTCAAGGGTGTGTCAGATACAATAAAGGATTTAATGGCAAAGACTGTTGCAGACTTAGCTTTTATCTTTTGTCAGCTTTTGGTAGTTAAAGCCTAAACGTAATAAATTTTGACCTGTTTTAGTGCCATCTAGTGAGGAACAACTGTTGGTTGAACCTGGTGGAAACCTTGAATCTCTAGTACCAGTTCCTGGTTCTGGAGCGGTACTCTGGTTTGTATCACATGTAAGTTAGGCTGACATTCCCAATTGCCTGTCGTGTGCGTGTGTGCGGGCGACACCGTGGCTTAATCTTCGGCGGCATGGTGGCATAGCACTGTGGCCTTGCACCTCCAGAGTTGGGGGCTGGGTTATAGCGTGTTTTCCCTGTACTGTAGTGGGCTTCCTCCTGGTACTCTGGTTTGTATCACATGTAAGTTAGGCTGATATTCCCAATTGCCTGTCGTGTGCGTGTGTGCGGGCGACACCGTGGCTTAGAGGTTAGTACTTTCGCCTTGCACCTTTATGTTCCAGGTTCGACTCCAGCCTCGGGGTCTATGTCCATGAAGTTTGCATGTTCTCCCCGTGCTAGGTGGGTTTCCTCTGAGAACTCCGGGTACCTTCCACAGTCCAAAGACATGCAGATTTGGTGTTCCCAAATTGCATGTAGTGTTTGAATAAGAGTGGTATATATATGTGTGTGGCCTGTGATGGAGTTCAGGTTGTACCCTGCGTCGTTCCCTAAGTCTCCAGATTTAGAGCAATATAGAGGATAAGTGAGCGAGAGAGTGCACTGCAATGGATTGGCAATCTGTCCAGTGTGTACCCTGCCTCTTACCCAAAGTCTCCGGGGATAGACTCAAGGCCTCTGGAGGAGGGAATAAATAAATTGCCAAAATATAGATGCTTGTTAAAACATTTGCTTTAACTGGTGTACTGATGTCCCAGTTAAAGGGGTCTAGCGACACCCACGTCCCGGAAAACCCGCTTTTAGAACTTCTTCTAACACACTCGATGAAACAGTCCTTCCTCAGGGAGAAGTGGGTGTGTTAGATCAGTGAAGAAATGCTAAAATGTACAGGATAGTGGGCACTATGATGAGCAACAGGCCTCGCCTCAATGCCTTAAAAACTACATTTCCCAGACACACTGTTACAGCTTGTTAAGATCTAAACAATAACAGTAACCCCAAACTAAAATGATTAAACCCTCTTGGAGAACATTTGTAGATCTTTAGAATCCATTTATTAGTGTTGAGCTTTCTGACCAATAGCATGCGCGAGTTAGGAGGAAGAATGGACCAATCACGTGGCGCGTTGCTGAGAGCCGGAAGCAGGCGGGTGACTGTTGGTTAGTTTGTGCTCGACATTATTGTTAAGGTTGTATGGAGTATCACTGCGGACTCCAGCCTCATTTTAATACATCAAAACTGTTTAGTACAATTAGTAATAACCGCTAAGTGATAAGGTGCATCGTGGACGTGCAGAAATATGGAGATACACCGCGAGGCGTGAGAAAGACAGACGGCCAGTGAGATGGATGCGGGAAGGCCGGCTCGGGGCTGCACTTATACAGGCAGAAATCAGCCGGGGAGGGTGAGCAGATGTTTACTCGCACAATATTATATATGACGGGGAGTGTAGGTGTCTGGCATTTCATTTGTTTTTGTCTTAATCTTTGGGGTTTTTAATTTCCCCGAGACAACGCAGCAGGGACACCGATACAGAACAGGAGGGAGGGACAGAGGAGGAGGAGGAGGAGGGAGTTTAAAGGGGAAATGCTGATCACTTATCAGCCTGATTATTTACATCATTTTACTCATTTACACACCTTATTCTTACAGTCAAAGTCTGTTTAGGTGAAGTACAGCACAGAATAGGTTTAAAAGCACGTGGATTGTTGTTAAATGTTCAGTCACGTGACTTTGTTGTTTTAAGATTGTGATCATTTTGAAATGATAAATAAATATGCTGTGAAAAGCCACATGTTATACAGAGATTAAACACAGTAAAGGTAATAATCATGAAATGAAAGGCTTAAGGACCAACAGTACAAAGTCTTATTTAAAGTTAATTTATACAGAGTGGCCCAAAAAATGTATACACAAAAATATATGCCTCTCTTCTGACGGTCACATCATTGCATCAACGATGATATGACTACTGGCATCTTTAGTGGAAATATAATATGACACATTGCTGCCATAATTGAATTTGAGTTTTACAAAAGGGCTTCAACAGTTTAACAACTAAATATTTTGGGGCCCCTATATGTAGAGAGATTTTTTTTTTTTTTTAAGGGAAATAGGAATCAAACAATAGATTTAACATTAACCTTTTGAGAACTGAATGTTTCCATATGAAACATGAAATTTTTTGACTATATTTGAAATTTTTTCTGATTATATTTGCCTGAATGATAAGTATATGTTTGTGCGATTCTCATATGAGGACTATCAGGTTCGACAACAGTGATGAAGTTCACAGTTCACATTATACTCACTCACTAATTCATCATCTATACCGCTTTATCCTGTATACAGGGTGGCAGGGGGCCTGGAGCCTATCACTTACTGCCGTTAGGTATTAGGCAGCAATAAAGAGAAACATACGTACACCACATGAGGTTAAGGCATTTTTAAAAATGTATATTGATACTAGTTTTTAATTACAGGTACAATAAAAAATTTACTAAAACATAAATGCAAACATGCTTTAAAATACATCCATAGGAAGGATTTTACATGACTATGCACTCAGCATCCTTTTAGTTGTTTCCCTGAAGTGTTCTTCCAACACCAAAGCCCACATAATCTCTTACGGCTGACGAAGCATGGCTGCGAAGTTCACCTAAATTAGTATTCTTCCTTTAAATTTGTCATAAATTAACAGAACAAAACATTGTCTAAAAAAAGTTAGGGACAGAACCATAATGATTTATGATCATACTGTCTGATATCCAAATGAGGATGGGTTTCCTGTTGAGTCTGGTTCCTTTCAAAATTTCTTCCTGTTGTCATCTCAGGGAATTTTTCCTTGCCACTGTCATCCTCGGGTTAATCATCAGGGACAAACTAATAGTTAAAATGTATATGTTTTTCCTTACATTTTTCTAATTTATTTCCATATTTTTTCAATCTATAAAGCTGCTTTGTTGCAATTATCATTGTTAAAAATGTTATACAAATAAAATAAAATGGATTTTTTTTTACTTGTACAGCACCATTCATAAAAAGTCAAAAACTTTATAATAGAAGTGTCTAGTATGACATCATTACCCATGTGGTGGTGTGAACCATTACATAAAAGAATTAGTTGAACAAGAATACACACAATGCTAAACAGCCTTCCTACCTGCTGATTACAAGACTAATGGGAGAATTAGGCTACATCCGCATCTCTACATTTATATTTGGTTTAAGCACATGGTTCATGAGTTGTGTGAAACGTTGTATTAATGTGACTTACTCGATTAATATTATTTTTATCTATATAGTTCTGGAAACTGAAGTAAAGAAGTTTCAGTACTTATTTCAGCCGGGAAACAAATCATCATTCTCATCATATTCTGCACTTCACATCTGGAATGGCTACCGTAAGTCAGGAGGATCCACAAAACTAGTCATTTGCACTCCAACCCAGAGCACCCTCCTCTGCTCCTAGGGTACGATGGCCAACTCCGTCGCTACCCTGGTGGTCCAAACTGAGCTTCTTCCCAGCCAGACTCCCTCTTCCCTCTCTCCTTTTCCATCGCTCCTTCCCCCAGTGGACGAAGAGGAAAATGATGAAGAGAAAGGTGGACAGGAAGAGAAAGGGACAGAAACCGTCGTGCTTACGAGCGTCGAAATGGTGACGTCATCGACGTCTCCTGGGACGATGGGATCCCAAAATCCTGAACACCCCTTCCAGTGTCTAGATTGCGGGAAGAGTTTTAAGTGGTCTTCCAGGTTGGCACACCATCAACGTAGCCATAACAACGAAAGGCCGTATCGCTGTAACCTCTGCCCCAAGGCTTTCAAAGGCTCATCAGCTCTACTCTATCACCAGAGGTAAGATGTTAAACGGTTTACTTTACAAATCTAAATGATGACTTAATGGGATTAACATTTTCTTCTTTTTTTTTTTTACACTTAATATTAGGTCTCATTCAGGAGAGAAACCTTATAAATGTGAGGATTGTGGTAAAGCATTTAAGCGCTCATCTCTTCTCCAGGTAAGCAATACCTGGCAGTGTCAAGGCCACCAGAATTTCTTGTAAGACAACAGAAACAGAGCAAACCTACCATATGCATATGAATAGATGCATTTTGTTTTATTGATAATATATAATTTAACTGTTACTTTGTTTTTAGGATTTAACGTAAGGAGGAAGAGGGGAGAGAACACATGTTTTGATGGTAATTAATTTAGGTTTATTTCCTGTTCATTTTATTTTTAGGTTCATCGCAGTGTGCATACAGGTTTGCGTACCTTCCAGTGTCCCTACTGCCCTCTCACCTTCAAGTGGAGCTCTCACTATCAATATCACCTACGGCAACACACAGGCGAGTGCCCTTATCCATGTGACAGATGTCCCAAAGCCTTCAAGAACTCCAGCAGCCTGCGTAGACACAAGAACGTGCATTTGGGTGTCAAGCCTTATGTTTGTATTGTGTGCAGCAAGGCTTTCAGCCAGTCAACCAATCTGAGGCAACACATGCGCATACATACCGGCGAGAGGCCGTACATCTGTGGTGAGTGTGGTCGCAGCTTCACACACTCCTCCAACCTGGCACTTCATCGTAACTCTCACATAGAGGTCAAGGCTCAGGGTGTGGGGAAGACAGGAAAGGTAGGGTCACCGGCAAGTGTTGAGGTGGTGCTCGAGGGGGCGACCTCAGACGATTTGAAGGCGGTTGAAATGACAATATCAGACATGGTGGGCCTTGTAGGTGGACGGGAAGGGGGAACCAGTCATGTCTTCTTATCCCACCCTGTGCCCGAGTCCTGCACACAGTCCTCAGCTGAAGGCAGTCAGAATGTCTTGACCGCCACAGGCTCAGCACATGTACAGGTGAGTATAGAGGAGTCAACGGAAACGGATTCTAACGTGCTGTTGTACAGCTGCGGCAGCTGCAGCGAAACATTTGGAACCCAAACACACTTGGAAGAACATCAAGCCTTGCATCTGCATAGTTTGGGGGTGGCTGATGGGGGTGAAGACACCAGGTGTGATGCCATAGAGGCTCAGGGAGGTGGGGTTTCTTTAGTTGGGATGGCCCCCTTGTTGGCGGACTTTGAGGAGGTGGTGGAAACCACAACAGTGTCGGAGACGGGGCAGGGAACAGAACTGCTCGGATTGGGTGGTCTTGGGGGTGGAGCCGGCCAGGTTCAATATGACCTGCTCCAGAGCTTCACCAGCTCCGTGGCCCAGATGCCCTCAGATGTCCCCACCTCCATAGTGGACACAACAGAGTGTGCCTACTGCAGTAAAAGCTTCAAGAACAGCAGCTCACTGAGCAGACATATTGCACAGGTGAGTGGTACTTAATTGATATGGAGAACACTGCATGGTCCTGTCTGGAGTCAAGAGTCAGTGCGAGAATACTAAGATTAGAAAACTGTAAGAATAGAAATACAATTATTATTATGATTGTCACGGGTGAAATATTCTCTGCATTCTTCTTCAACCAGGTGCACCCTCTGGCACTGTCCGAGTCCAGATCTCAGTTCAGCTGCTCTGTGTGTGACCGCTCCTTCCCCCTACTCTCATCCCTTCTTACCCACCAGCTCTCACACACCGAGGAACAGAGACTGCTGACCGAGGCAGAGGCCGAGATTGTCTGTCCTCCTTCACTGTCCCTCTCACTGCCCCTGTCTTCATCATCCTCTTCCAAGAGAGAGGTAGAGGAGCCAGAGGCAGAGGGAGAAAGGGAAATCCATGTCAGCCTCATTGCTGTCACAGAAGAGGGAGAGAAGCAAGTTGTGAAACCAACCAACAGGGCATCAGGGAAGGCTGGAAGGAGAGGAGGTGGGGGCAAAGGCTCTGCTGCAAATAATGGTGAGTTAAACAAGTTCTCAAAAGATGAGTGGATGCTTAAATGCCCTTAAATCTGAATCTGGGAAAAGGTATAACAAGTAAATGCTACTATAATGATCACTGTTTTATTTGCTAGAAGTTACACTTAGTTTTGGTTATTATGCCTTATTTCAAGGCAAAACTGTTTATTGAAGAATTGAAGAGTGTTTTATCTTGGACTGCAAGTAATTCCATGGATTGTATCATCTCTGAGACTTCTCTGTCACTGTGTTTTTTGGGGGGGTTTTTTGGTCACAGAGAGGCCATATCGGTGCTTGGAATGTGGGAAATCCTTTAAAGGTTCTTCAGGTCTGCGTTACCACATGAGAGACCATACAGGAGAGAGGCCATACCGCTGCACAGAGTGTGGAAAAAGCTTTAAGAGATCTTCTCTACTGTCCATACATCAAAGGGTAAACACTGCAAAATCAATATTTTAAAATAAATTTTAAGTTGATATATGTTTGCCTTGGAGGTTGTAAAATGTTGCCGTTCCTCTATAACCGTGCACTCTAAACTATTCGCACAGCATATGAAAGTACAACAATGCCAAAGTTCCTCAAAGCAAAATAGCAGGTTGAATTACATGAACTGAACAAAAACATGTTGCAATAAAAAAAAATTGAATTTTCCTGCATTACTATTTGAGCTGAATGGGGAAATCGTTTTTTACAGCATTTGCAATACTTGAAATTATCTGTACTGCAGATTTCAAATGAAAATGTAAATTTTAAATTCTATGCAAAAAATCCTGACCTAATATTCCCCCTTTCCATGGATCTCTCCCTCAAAGCAAAACCAGCACATTCATTTATTCAAACATGATGATGATCATTTTTCTTTCTTCTGTGCTCGGTAATGAAAATACAGTCATGTTCAGTAACAAGATGGGATTTTTTTTTTTTTTTTTTTTTTTAACAGCAACAACAAACATGATGTTGACACTGTTAAATTTCTATTGCTTAAAAATTAAGGTAAACAAGTATGTATAGTACAGTGGTGTTTAATAATGACAATCAAGCTACTAAGAATAATTTATTTTATGCAACGCAATTACTTTACAAAAATCAATACTTAGTATGAGGTCCTTTATTCTTCCAAACCTGCTGGATCCAGCTCAGCATACTCTGGTGTCACTCATTCAATCTATGCCTGCTTGATGGCTTCCTGAAATCATGTATAGAAATTTGCCACAGAAGTTAAAGAAATTCATTCCATTTTGTTACTGAATGTGACTGTATTTGCATTACCAAGCAGAAATGAAAGGAAAACTATTGCTCTCGCATTTGATTGAAAGAGTGCACTGTTTTGCTTTGAATATAGCGATTACGACGGAAAGGCGTTTTAGTGCATTTAACCTTTTTTTTTTTATTGGGGGTTGTTCAACTGGCAACCCATGCAGAAATTTGATGTGCTGCATTCTGATTGGCAAGTGGGTCCCTGAGACGTAGACTGCACAGGAAGCAGGAATCTTCCTGTGATATCCCGAATGTGATGACCTGATTATTTTTTTCCCCCTAAATTTGATGACTTGAATTTTAATACCTGATTTTGGCTGCCTGAATTTGTAAGGTTGAAAAATGACATTAACCATTTAATTTATTTTCGAACAGCTGTTTGGTTGGTTTAATATTTTTGCATAGAATTTTAAATGCTTGACTTACATTTTTATTTTTTATTGTACTACCACAATAAACTGCAGTGCCGAAAATTTCAAATAGTGTAAATATTGTAAGGATTTTTTAAAACATTTTTATTGCAATAAGTTTTTGTTCAGTTCATGTAATTGAATGTGCTATTTTACTTTGCAATTTTGGCACTGTTATACTTCAATAATAGCACAGCATCTCGAATGGTAGGTGTGAATTAGCGGCTAAGTTAATTAAAATTGTAATGAAATCTGGAAAAAAAATGACATAGAGTCAGGATATTGATAAAATTGTAATACTTATTGTATCTCAACACAAATTTAATCGGCACCTAGGTATACTGATAATATCATATCGGGTGGTCCATGGTGATTCCCATACCAATTAACAAAGTAGGTAATCATGTTATGACCAAGGTATAGTAAGATTTCGGATTTCTTTGATTTCTGTTCACGCTTTGGCTTTACAAATATTAATGTTAGCATTTGTTAATCAAATGTCATTATTTTGCTGACTTTATGTGATGCCGTTTCTTTCACCTGGCTACTTATAACTATTACAAATGCAAATACAAATCCAGGCTTTCAGCTTCTTGTCTGTTGTGCGTGCAGGTGCACACAGGAGTGCGAGCCTTCCAATGCCCTTACTGCCCTTTGACCTTCAAGTGGAGTTCGCATTACCAGTACCATTTGCGGCAGCACACTGGCGAGCGACCCTATGTGTGCCAAGAATGTGGCAAATCGTTCAAGAACACCAGCTGTCTGAGGCGGCACAGCCAGTTGCACTCAGGCCTGCGACCACATGCCTGCTCTGTGTGTGGCAAGGCGTTTTCCCAAACCTCCAACCTAAAGCAGCACGAGCGCACACACTCGGGTGAAAGGCCTTTTCAATGCGCACAATGCCACAAGAGTTTCACACACTCCTCTAATCTTCAGCTTCACCTACGCACACACTCCTCACGCAAAGACTACAAGTGTCAGCGTTGTGGCAAAGAGTTCGTCATGCACTCCTACCTGCAGCGCCACCTGCGGACGCATAGCAGCAGTGGAGGGGCCACGTGCACTAAAGAAGCGGGAAAAACAGCTAAGAACGGCAGCGGGACCTCAGACATGTCAACCACTACTCTGAGTCTAAACATGAATGCAGCAGGAGGGCTCAGTTCTCTGTTTTCTAATGAAGGGAATTCCACACTTATTCTCTCACCATCAAATCTGGACATTCCTCCAAACACGTCACAAAATTATTTCATGATACAGACACCCACAGGACTACAGCTGATTCCGCTGTCCAATCCAACACCCACACGGCCTGCCCCTCCTCCTCCTCCACCACCACCACCACCTCCTCCTCCTCCTCCACCACCACAACTGCCATCCCAGAACTTCCTGCTTCTTCAGTGCCAGTCCACCAATGGGAGCCAGCCAAGTCTCATTCTAGTTCCGACAGCATCCAATGGGAATACTCTTCCTGCTCCCTCAACACCACAGGCCCTCCCCTTGGTGCAAACAGTATCATCAGTGCCACAGATAGCCACTTTAGCTCCAGCCCAAACCCAGTTATCACAGTTTCAGCCACTCCAGACCCAGCAGAGGTTTATTTTTACCAACAACAGTGCTCCTGTCATCACTGCCCCGTCCCAAAACACAGCAGCTAAACCAATTTTAGGAACCCTAAGCCACACCAGGAGCCCTAGAACCAGGCGTGGGCGCAAAACTAAAACTCAGAAATCAGGATCCTTGGTGCAGACAGCATCTGTCCCAGCTGCTCAAGGTTTAGTTCCTTCCACTATTTCAACATCCACAACTGCTACTTCTATTGCATCGTCAACAACTTTGTCCCAGCTGTCTAATATTCAAACATCTGTACCACCACTGAACTTAGACCCTGTGCCTGACACACCTTCTACTCCTGCTACAGTCACTGTATCAGCAGTGACCCCCACTATTCCTCCAACCAACAGCCACTGTATTTTGACAGGCGAAAATGCATCTGCTGCAGAGGAAGTGGAGAAGCTTACTGATCCACTACCAGAGGAGCACTTTGTTCTGTGTTTTGAGAAGGAGAATAAGGAGAGGGCGCAAGGAGCTGAGATGGAGGTAAACGTACAGATGGATGAAGGGGTGGAGGGAGAAAGGTCGTATGTGTTGCATTTTGAAGGGGAAAGTGAACAAGGGGAAGAAGGAAGTGAAGACAGAGGGGAGAAATCGTACGTCCTTCGATTTCAGTCAGAGGAAGAGATGGAGGCAGATGGAGATAAGGAGAAGACTGGCATGGTTTCTCTTAACTTGCTTCAAGATTGGAGTGCAGCAAGGGAAAGCGAAAGAATGGAAGGGTTTGAAGAAGGTGTTGGGGTGGAAGAGAAAGCATTTGTTCTTCATTTCCAAACAAATGCACCAAGCGATGATGACATCCCACCAAATGCTGGCTTTCCTGATGGCCCTAGTGAAGATTTGGGTCTTTCTTGTCATCCTGCCCAAGCCTTAATGCCTCTTGGTGGACAGGAGGTTGTGTTCAAATTAGGCAGTGAGGCCAAAATAGATGCAGACGCAGGCAGTGGAGAAAGTGTTCAAATGATTGCAGTAATAGAAGGTGGGGGCAGCAGTTCTGAGACAGGGGGTAGTTTTACCAGTCCTGGTGGAGTCACCGGGACAGGAGCAGGGCAAATGGGAAGCATTTTTCAGTTAGAGGGAGGGGAAGGTATTGTTATTATCGAGGTTAGTACCAGCAGTTTGACGGAAGGAGCAGAAGGAGTTTCAGTAGGATTAAGGAGCATGGACAAAGAAGGCACTGCGTCACCAGAAGTGGCATCTGAGGAGCAGAAGATGCTGGAAACTGAGAGCAGACTATCAGCCAGCGTGAATGGGACCTAAGACATAAGCGCTGGAGTAATCTCCAAATGAAGCCTGTGAATTGCTCTAAGACACAACCCACACGCACGTGGTCCTACTAACCAATGCACACTACTAACTACCAGCAACCTGAGTCTTTGACGAGACACCTATTTTTAATGATGCCTTTTATGATCCAGGTGACTTAACCTAAAGCAGTCATTTAGGTCTGTGACTTTCAGCTATCAGGAAAATGAAATGAATTGAAAGGGAATTCATGCTTTATAGCAAGAATCGACTGGCAAGTGTGTGTGGTAAAATAGTTTTTCGGTGCAATGGTTAATGGTTTTTTAGGTTGTCCTCTTCCTTCAGTATTGAAGTGTTTTAGGCATTGCATTACCTAGAATAAGGTGAGACTTCCTCACCAGCCCATAGAGGGAGTTGTTTCATACACCACAGATATGTTTTTTTTTTAACAATACACATGAATTCAAGAGGATTTGCTGAAGAATGTTGGACAACTGTAAACTAATATGCTGTCATGTTGACAGCCAAAGTGTAACATGAACAAGAACTGTGAATATGTCTATAGTCTGTTTAGTTTCACTATAACTGTTAATATTAGTAAATTATCATGCTCAACAAACTCTGTCAGTCATTTTTTAAAAGTTAATTTTGCACTTTGGACATGAACTTAATGTCAAATAAATAAAAAGAGAATCAAAAACAGTACCTATGACACTATTCTCACATATTATCCTATTTATGTAAGTATTTGTAATTGTGTAAGAAGTATATGGGGTAAATGCTAGTTGTAGATGATAGAGATTGGGGGGGGGGGGGGTCAATTTGGTTATTAATCGCAAT
>JAQMYG010000033.1:10795068-10822876 GCA_030014215.1 Clariallabes teugelsi
TTATTATCATTTTTGGCCAAATAGGCAGCCGTAACAGAGGTGAGGGCGCGCGTGTCATCACGTGTGCTTAGCCTACTCTACTCTCAAATTCTCATATAGCAAGATTTTGTATTGGTTTAAATCCTAGAAATCAAATGTTTAAAAAGACAAATATGAATGAATTTGATAAAGAACCGAGTCAGCCTGGAAGTACACAGAAACACGCTAATTCTTTGGCCTGTTTTTAGCTTTGATTATGTCACGCATTAGCTGGTGCAGTTTTAACTATCTTAAAACAATTACTTTCTTCCAGAGTCACACTTCTTTTTGAATGTGACTCATCGCCAGTTGGTCAGGTCTCGGCGATGGGAGAGTCAACCCGCTCGCTAAAGTCTCCTCCAGCACATCACAACGACTTTCACTGGGGTTTAAATGATTAAATGAATAAATGATTCCTAATGATCCCAGACCCACTCTTTCACAATTCTGAGTCCCGGAGAGCCATCGAGGAAGAAAAACTGCATTGATGTGATAAACTGGTTATTTAGTACATTCAGTAATTTGACCCATTTTTAAACACTATGGCTGTTTAAGAACTAAGAAGCGACTCACTACATCAGTTAGGGTTAATAGTTTTGTTGCCAGCTGAATCATATTAATCACTGCAGTCATTTTCCAATCATAGGATATTTCTTTTTGGTGCAAGTAGGCTCATTTACATGCTGCTCTCTGATTAAGATGTGTACTCTGAAAGCTTATTTTTGTATTCATTAAATATATGATAAAAGTAAGATCAGCATATTCGTAAATTCATCTTGGGTGATTCAGTTGATTCATATGGAAATTCCTGCTTTTTTTTTTTTTTTTTTTTTTTTTGCCGCCATGTTGTCCTCATTTACTGTCACCTGCTTGCTATTTTTAAAAAGCATATAGTGATTCATATCAGGCACTAAGGGCAATCTTTAATCTATTTTATAATTACTGATATCTGGGTCATTCATGATCATTTCAGCTTCAAAATGAATCTGGAGCAACAAAAAAAAAAAGCAATGAACAAATATGAAAGATTTTTGGAATTATTTATTGTTTTATAAATGCAATGTAAATCTTTATTTTTGTTAGAAAACTTAATCACTACAGGCAGTTTACAGTATATACAGTATGTAATTCCAGCCAATCACATACAACATTATCTGATTGGCAAGAATTACATACAGTATATCACATTAGGGAAAAATTGCTATATGACAATTATTAGTTCTGCCTTGAAACGGTTCCTGTTACTACTTTAATCTTGCTAAGCTGGCTACTTTGATCTTGCATCACATCTTATATAGTGCAATCTATGGGTGTGTGTGTTTTTTTTTCTCCCCAGTGTTTCCTGTATGCTCATAGCTCCAACTTACAATTTTACAGGCATCCTGACAGTCTTAAAAAAAACTCTTAAACGTATCTAGGTGTTACTGCATGGTATTGCCAAGAATTTCACTATATGACGTTGGGACCCTGTAGAAAAGGGATATCTTTTTTTTTTCTTTTTAATTATTGTTGCAAATATCTTCTAGCAAAATCCTGCGACATGCATTTGATTACACTGATAAAGGAAGATGAATCCATTTTGCTGTTGTATTTTGAACATCCATGCGGAAGGCCCGGTTCGATTCCCAGCCAGTGCCCAAACCCCCCAGCCACTGGATGCAGTGCCGGTCCCAAGCCCGGATAAAATGGGAGGGTTGCGTCAGGAAGGGCATCCGGCGTAAAACCTGTGCCAAGTTGTAGTGCGGACTGGATATTCCGCTGTGACGACCCCTTGCCGGGAGCAGCCGAAAGACCAACAACAACATTTTGAACATCCTTAAAGTTCCATAGAATTGTACTGTGGGTGAAGAGATTAAAATAAAGCAACTGATTTTGGTCAGATGATCAAAGATAGAAAAGAAGTCTTTATCTATGACACATGATGTGCTCATGCATGATTCATGACACCGCTAAAAAAAAAAGGCACACGCTTTTAGACGACTATTAACCTTGATTATGGTGCACTAAGAGAAGTGTGAAAATTATTTTTTATGCTTCCAGAAGCACTCTTTCACAATTTGAGTCCTGGAAAATTGTTGTACCTTCAGAGAAGAAAAAATGCATAGATGTGATATGATAACCTGGCCATTCAGGTCATCACATCAATTTAGGACTTATTTTTATTTCCACATAACATTGCTAGACCTGACCACCTGAAGCAACCCCATATCATAAAACTGCCTGCAGTGTCTTGTACAGTGGCCACTATGCATGACTTGTATATTGTGTCATGTGCATCCCTTCTTACCCTGACACACCCATCATTCTGGAATACACACCCATCATTCATCGGACCACACGAACTCTTGACATTTTTTGGCCAGGCAGTGTATAATGGCAGCTTGTTTTTTTTTTTTTCATCTAGGCTATGCAGTTCTATTGAAGATCTTATGGAATTTACCCAAAAGCTAAATAATGGCCATACAGTATCACATCATCCATTTCTTCATTTACAAGAAAATGAAAACTTAAATATATTCAACTCGTCAGGATGTGCAGGTCATTTAAGGCCATAAAAGTTATTCTTGCTATGTTCCTTAGAAGAAACACATTTTTATTTAACATAGCAATCATAATTATGACTGTTTGTGTTTGTTTTTTAGTTTGTTTGTTTGTTTTGGAGCAAGAGTGATGAGCAGTTCTGCTAATTAATGCTGTTCCATCCCGTCCTGTAGGGGAGCTGTTTGCTCAAGCCCCAGTGGAACAGTATCCTGGTATTGCAGTCGAAACTGTAAGTGACTCAAGCCGCTACTTTGTTCTTAGGATTCAAGATGACAGCGGTGAGTTCGATAGCGTTTTATATTTTCAATCTGAATGAAATACCATCTCTCAAAATTAGACACCAGAGACCCCCGCCCCTTCACTTTCTTTTTCAGGTCGTAGTGCCTTTATTGGCATTGGATTTGGCGATCGGGGAGATGCTTTTGATTTCAACGTAGCCTTGCAGGATCATTTCAAGTATGTTACTCGTGTTCATTTCATTCTTTTTTTTAATTATAATCCATTGGGTACGGTACTTAGAGTATTCCTATAATGGCTTTCTTTAATAGTCTCTCTCTCCCTCAGGTGGGTAAAGCAGGATAATGAGTTGAGTAAACAGGCTCAAACTCCAGACTTAGGCCCTAAATTAGACTTGGGATTTAAAGAAGGTCAGACCATCACTCTTAACATCGGGGTAAAGGCACTTCATCTTCACAGTATCCCACACACATTAAACATAAAGCTTATACTGCTGATTTCTGTAAAAGATGTCGAATATAGTGTATATTTAATAAGCCTGAAATTAGTCATGTGATTGTTAAGATTAAGCTCAAGTGCATTAAATATTGTTGATTAATTTCTCTCATGCCTTTTATTTTTTTTCCTTCAGCAAAGTAAAAAGAGAGAAAAGTCCCGTCCGCAAAGTTCAGGTGGTTTTGGACTTCTCCCACCTCCTCCGAGTGGCAAAATTGCTCCGCCTCCTTCCGCCACTCCGACCAATAACAACACAGAACCACTAACGAGCAGTAGCAACATAGGTATGTTATTCTCAGTTTTGAGAGGCTGTCAGACACAGAGTAAAACTGGATCTGGTTATTACAACTCCACCGAATGTTCAAAGTTTGAGATATTAATAATAATAATAATAAGAAGAAGAAGAATAACCAATCCCTGATTGTTTGTGGATCCTTTTTCCTGATCCTGTGTCTCAGACAAATTTTGACAGCTCATTGGTCTTTATGATGCTGTTTCCGTTCGTCTATAAGCTTTCCAGGAAAGGCCGTATTATTGCATATTGCAATCATGTTATATTTTAATTCCGCACATCCAGACTTCATTCATCTAATTATGTGGCTTCTATGGACAACTAATTGCAGCAAAACTAATTTAGAGGTATCGCAGCAAAGAGACGTAAAATGATGTAAAATCCTACTTTAGTCCATTTAATTTCCAGGTTATTGTAACGGTTGGAGATGAATATTTACAGAAGGGATTATAATGCTCCCATTTGACTCTTGTTAAATTATTTCGTCCTCTCCTCAGGTTGTTTGCTGGACCTAGACAGCAATGATTCTAGCACTTTGGTCCAGCCAGCTCCTCCTAGCACAAATGCTGACCTGTGGGGAGATTTTACATCTGACAGGTAAAGTAACCCCACCCCCAAAGGAGCTAGACATACTGGCGCAATACATTTACTTTAATGGTTGGCTAGAATACATGTTTCAAAACAGTTTTGGCGCTGCCTAGTGGCCAGAGAAGTCCAGGCAGTCAGGAACAAGTTTTAGGTTTTATTCATCACATTAAGGAAGCTATACAAAGTATATTCACTGTGGAACTTGCAGTTATAACAACCATTCATAGGAGTCAAGCTAAATAGAGAAATGGATTATACCAAGGGTTCCAAAATAGTCGTTGTGACCCCATTGGAGTAATGAGAAAAAATTGCAATTATTTCTTTTTTTATTATTATTATTATTTCCCATTTTCCCCCATAAATACACTAGATTTGTAGATTTTTAGTCCTTTTTGGTGTTACTATATCCTTGACTGGCTTTGTGCTCATTAAGCCACACCAATATCAATTAGGTTAAGGCAGTTGGCCTTTCACTTCATCCAAAATGTGTTTAACAGGTTTGAGATCAGTGCTCCGTCTTCATGGTGCTCACTTTGTGTCATGCTGGAACAGGTTTGGGCCTCTTGGTTCAAATGTAATTCTATAGCATACGAAGCAAATCATCATATACCGTATTATGCTTCATTCTTTGTAGGAACAGTTTTGGGGAGGGTTTATGGCAAACAGAGGGGAAAAACCAAAATGACAAAACTTGTCCAATTGATGTTATTTGGAAACCACAAGACTCTCGTACTCTGGAAATATCGTTGTGTCCAGTATGTGCACATGGGAATGCAAATGCACGAGGGTGAGAGTGAATAATAAGAGGTGGTGATGGCATAGAGGTACTCATACTCAAACAATGCAAATCACAAAGCAGTGCTGGAACCCATGCGCCAAGTCAGTCTTACAAGGATAGTCTCAGGTTTATGTGGATTGAGTCAGAGCTAGAGCATTATAAAGTGCACGATGTGGATTTGTAGTCCATACACTAACTGTTTACTCATTGCTGAATCGGATGCACTGTTGAAAGTAGCTTCTCCGTGCTAGCATTTGCCTGACCACAGCAACAAGAACAGACTGACCATGGAATCCTTAATGGATTTCCCCACTTGACAAAGGAACACATGAAGGGTTCTTGCATAAGATTACACAGCTCTGGAAACAAATAAGAGACCACTGTTTCTTATGGGGTTTTTTTGTTTAGTTTTTTTTACAGATGCATGTATTGCTGAGATGAACAGTTTTGTTTTATTTTCTGTGAACTGCTGACAATATTTCTCCTAAATTCAAAATATAACTATTGTTATTTAGAGTGTATTTTAAAGGAAATTACATCATCACAACACATGAAAATAACCCAAGATCATACAGTATTTGCAGAACTTTAATAACTCAAATAAAACAAAATGCAAATAATTTGTAAAAAGATGCTTTGGATAAATAACATTATAAAAACAGTATTTGACACTTTTTGCAAAAAAGCAAACAGCTCAGCTTTACTTGATGGTTTGTGAACATCCATTTTCCTCTCCCAGAAGTTTTCTGGAGTAAATTGCAGTGGTCCGTTTTAAATGTAGTTAGTATAATGTGGTGGAAATTTGTTTAATTGAAAATTGACAACTAATAAATATATTGCAGGGACTTTCTATGGTTGTTTTTATGGGAGGGGAAATGCACATTTTCTTTGCATTGAGTGTGAGGATGAATAAATATCACTCTTCCCTTCATGCGCTCTCTCTCTCTCTCTCTCTCTCTCTTTCTTTCTCAGCATGTCATCTCAGTCCTCCAAGCCAGAGTCAGCCTCCACAAACTGGGTCCAGTTCTGAGTATGTGAACCCACTGCTCACTTAATTTCCCAGTTCATCTCTCACTCACAAATGCGCACACACACACACACACACACACACACACACACACACACACACACACACACACACACACACAGACAAACGCACATTTCCGTTGTCCGTTTTGTTTTGCACTATTTCATTTTGATCTACATAAATGTCAATTATTTATTTTATTTATTTATGTGTATTACATTCATAGTCATGAAAGTCTCATCAAAGACATAATTATGTGTATATTTGGAAATATGTTTACTTTATGATGAAGTTGTCAGGTGGAACAACCTTGTTTTCTAATGTGAGCTTGAAGGTGTTCAGTGCAAATGAAATGATTGTGTCACCCTCTAGTGGTGCAAATGCAAAAATAATAATAATAATAATAATAATAATGTGAGCCAACTGTGGTACAGCACTGCTTTATGTTTTCTATCATCAGTGCTTCGTTCTGATAATATGCAATTAGTATCATTGGAAATAAGTCAGGCACTGATTCATTTCTGTAAAAAGCACTGATAAAGATTTATGGTGTACAATACTGCACCTTCAACTTTGCTTTCTGTGAACTGCACTAATATGTGGAAGGGCTCTAATAAAGCCTAATCTGTCCTAGCAGCAATATTCGAACCAATGCCGTCATACAGAAAGAAGAGGTCAAAGTCCTGCTGCCTTGCGATAGCACATACTTTTGTGACTAGACCAAATTTTACGTAATTAAAAGACTTTACATCTAAATGTGTGTCTCACACAGCAGAGTGCAGTGTTCTAGTGTGCAGTATAGAGAATTGTATCTGTTACAGTGTTTATTTCTGAATGAGATTAATTACTTTATCAATGCCAGCTGTTAATGCTAATGTTAATTTGCAGGAAGCAGAATTGGTTTTGCTTCTTTTTCCATAGTGTGTGTTCATTCTAGTCAGATGAAACAAATGTGTATAATCTTACAAAAAACACTATGTTGTATATGTATAAATATAAAAGTCAATGTAATAAACAATACAAGTTGATTCATGAGAAAGTGACCATTTGGAGTTGAGTTTTGAATGAAATCTTCATCATGAAGGGAAAACATTTATTTGCTATGTGAGCATCATACATTTTACTTACACTGAAACAAGGAATTATATAAGGTGAACTTTATAAGGCAAGATATTAATAATGTGGATATATTCAGCGAAATATCAGTTTATATAGAGAACTGTGCAAAAGTCTTGAGCCACCCTCATTTCTTCATTTTAAATTTAACAAAGTGATGTAGATTAAATGAAATAAATGGGAACAAATGTTTTAATATGACAGGCTGTTAAGGACATACAATTTAAAAAGTGGTTGTTTATGTACAGTAAGAAGCCCAGCAGCAGCCTCATTTTCTTCTTGTCTGTTCCAACCACTCAGCATTCCGCATCAAAAGTATACCAATCACCGGCCTTATCATGTGTCATCATCTTAAGGTCCATAACTTAAGTTAGATGCTTTTTAAATGCTTGAATCATTCATAGGTCACTGTGAGGCTAAACAAACAAAAAAAACGTTTCTCTGAAATTTGTCAGTTACAGGGACCGGACTGAAAATGAGAGGCAAAAAAGTCCTTCAAGAAGTCTACATTAGACATATAAGAAAGTCTGGCACTTTGGAAGCAGAATATGAAGATATAAGGGGTGGCTCAAGACTATTGCATACAGTAGTACTGTAATCGGTAGGGTCCAAAAGTCTGAGAGTCTCAGTGAGGCTTCATCTATTCTATATTCTGCAGAATATATTAAAGAAGATATTATTGACCACAACTTGAGTTTAAAAAATTGGAACCTTTATGAATTTTACACATCAGTGTGTCTTTGGTATGTTTAGAGTACATAGTATTTTCCTTTAGTGTGTGGACTCCACAAGTTGGTGCAAAACCTTAAGATTAATTTTAGATCAAATCTATTATTGTGTTGTCTGTCCACATGCTTCAACAGATGAGATTATACCTGGAGAAAGTAAAACTTTTTGTACAAAGCATTACATCCCCAATATCACACATTGGCTTACCTTTAAATAGGGACCTAGAAATAGAAAAATATTAAATATTCAACATACTGTACAAAAAGTGCTTTATTTGTTTTGAATGTTTTCAAATTACTTGAATCTTCTGGTGAATTCAGTTTTAAATGAAATACAAGGTGGTATCAAAAGATTTTAAGAATAGTTTTGCAACACGCCAACAGTTGGCAGAACAAGGTTGCACGCACACTCACAGGGAGCACCGACCTTCATAAGTCAGTGTGCCAAAAGACATCGGGAGCTGTGCAACTGGTGCTAATCTGACCATGTGCGTTCTGCGATTTCATCATGGACTCAAATTTTCAATGTGGTCTCAGACTTTTGACCCCACTTTATACCATACAACTTTCAGAGAGAATTAATCTTGCAGTAATAAAGAAAAGAAAAGAAAAAACAAGCGTGAGTTAAAAATCACCCTGAACCACAAATCTGAATACAATGTTTGAAATAATAATAAAAAAAGTTATGCACACTTGTAGTTGTGTTTATTTAAACAAATCTTCTGTCCTTCTGTCATATACGTCTTTATTCTACCTTTCTTGTCCTGTCTCTGCTTTTGTTGCTGGTTGGTCATGCGCTGGTTTTACTGGGAAGCCAGTGTTCTCTTTGGTCGACCTCTGAAGTCGTTTGGGCCAGCCAGATTTCTCTCTGCATAGTTCCGCTAATAGAGAGAGGGAGAGGGAGAAGGGTGGAGTTGGATGTTTAGTAACAAAAATAGAAACAATGGAAATATACACTCTGTTCCAGAATTTTTGGCACCCTTGGTAAGGTTGGGTATAAATATGCGGTAAATTCATAGTCTTAAAAATAAATCTTATTAATGAAATAAGTCTAATCTATAATTGAGGTGAATGTCTTCTAAGAAAATATTGTTAAAAAAAAAAAAAACACGGGTTTTTCCGCAGGGTTTAAGACAGAGGACTGGGATTGCAATGAGATGGTCAAAACCTTCATTGACCCCTACTGTATGTTCAATAACCCATTTTTTAATGGATTTAATCATATATTGTAGATCATTGTCCCATTGTTTCTGCTGGATTTATATATGAAATCTTCTTGACCTTTATGGAGTCCATGAAACCCTGTATTTTAAGAAGAGCCCAACATCACAGATCCTTCATGCCAAACCGCCTTTGTATTTTTGTTGCCATAAAGCGTTATTTTTGACTCATCTGACCATACAACCTGGTTAAAAGTACATGTCTGCAAAATTGTTTATTGGCATGGACAATGGTGTCTAATTGTAGATTTTGGAAACTTGGTGACCTCAACATGCCTCCATCTTCTGCAAATTTACAAATTTGTAACAGAAAAAAACAACAACAATTTTTGACCCTGTAACCATCTTCCTCATTGTGAGTTAAGGCAAAATATACTTGTTTCCTCTTGCAAACTTCTCAATATTTGTTAGTGGATATGTACATTTCCTGTCAAGTGTTTACACTTAAAAAAAGAAATGCGAATTCCAGACCATCACACCCATATATGATCTTTTTAACATCACATTCAAGATTTAGTCTCTGTTAGTTTTTATATAAGCTTCACTTTTCACCTCCAGAGGTGTTCACTGGGGTTGTGGCAGCAGGTTGGGAAAGAACCACATATAGGTTTGATGGTCAAACTTTTGGCCATATACAGTGGTATCTGGAAAAAAAAATCATGGAAATTTCCATGAATATTTCAAGCCTTTTGTGTTTTAACTGTGATGATTATGGCTTACCGTACAGCTCATGAAAACCAAAAATCTAGTATCTGAAGATCAACCAAAAAAGTACTTACAATTCAGAAAAAAAAAAAGGAAAAAAAATGTTAATGTATGCACTCAATAATTGGTTGGGCCCCTTTAGCTTTGATTAACGGATTACTGCATCAGTGCTGCATGGCATGGATGAGATCAGCCTGCTGAGGTGTTGTTGAAACCCAAGTTGCTTTGATTGCAGCTTTCAGCTCGTGTGTATCCTTGGGTTTAGTGTTTCTCATCTACCTCATGACAATAGCCCATAGTTTCTCCATAGGGTTCATGTCAGGCGCGTTGGCTGGTCAGTAATATTATAGTCAACAAACCATTTT
Organism: Clariallabes teugelsi; assembly: GCA_030014215.1. Lineage (NCBI taxonomy): Eukaryota > Metazoa > Chordata > Actinopteri > Siluriformes > Clariidae > Clariallabes > Clariallabes teugelsi. The sequence goes on from JAQMYG010000033.1 coordinate 10,805,179, forward strand.
GTGGTATTTGGGGCACTGTGGGCAGGTTTCATAAAGCTTGTCAGCCGACAGAAGTCCAACATCTCCTGGTAGATGGCTACACTGACTTTGCATATTTACATTTTACATTTAGGCATTTAGCAGATGCCTAACAACAACAACAACAAAAAAGCGCCTTACAAAAGTGCTTTGAAGTTTCTGTCATTGGATAGATCCTTACACTGCGTTATAAGGTTACTAATGTTACTAAGTTACTACATGACATAATGTTAATATATATTGCATAATATTAATATATACATTATAATAATAATAATAATACATAATATTATTAGGTTACTGCATGACATGGCACCCCAAATCATCACAGAACTTCACAACTTGGATCCTGTGCCTCTCCACTCCAAGTAATGGGAAATTAATTTTCATCTAAAAAGAGGACTGGACCACTGAGCAAACAAGTTCTTTTTCTTCTTAGCCCAGGTAAGATACTTCTGCCATTGTCTCTGGTTCAGGAGTGGCTTAATACTAGGAATTCCATAAGTTGTAGCCAATTTCCTGAAGATGCCTGTGCATGCTGACTCTTGATTCACTTGAACCAGCTTCTTAAGGTTGCGATCATCAATGTAGCTTGTGTCCCTTTTCTTACCACACTTTTCCCTTCCAATTAACTCTCCGCAAATATGCTCCAAAACACCACTCTGCAAACAACCAGCCCTTTCAGTGATGACCTTCTGTGGCTTACCCTCCTTGCTGCTAGCGTGTCAATGATTGTCTTCTGGACAACCTTCAACTCAGCAGTGTTTCTCATGGATGTGGTTGCATGTTTTGTACTAGACCAAGAGATACATGGTATTTTTATTGTTTGAGAAGTGTACTGTATGAATGTATTCAAACTGGAAATGAACTATTGTAACATTCTGACATAATGGATTTCTTATTTTTATGAGCTATTAGCCGTAACCATCAAAACTTAAAAAAAACACTTGAAATATTTCACTTTACATGTAATGACTTTAGAATATAGGAGGGGTTCACTTTTTAATTAAATTACAAAGAAAAAACTTTTCCACCAAATTATAATTTTTTTTTTTTTTTTTGCATTCGACCTTTTGTCTTTATGTGTTTTCTCTGATTCTCCGCATGTTGATGAATGATTAAAGGAATTTTGCCTCAATGTCACCTCATGTTTATGGCCCAGTAAAGCAGTTCCCATACTGAGTTCCTATATTCAGTAAATTGAAAGATATAAATGTAAATGTGCACTTTACTTGCATTTAATTAATTCAATTTTCTAGGATTGCAGACTGTTAACTATAAGATTCTGTTTGAATATACAGTATATACATTATGGATTAGGCTGCACAGTGGTGTAGTGGTTAGCACCTCCAGGGTCGGGTTCAATTCCCAGCCAGGTTCAATTCCCGTCTCTGTGTGCATGCAGTTGTTCTCCATGTTCTCCCCGTGCTTGGTGGGTTTCCTCCCACAGTCCAAAAACATGCAGATTAGACTAATTGCTGTTCCCAAATTGCCCATAGTGTGTGAATTAAGGTGTGAGTGTGTGTATTTGTGTGTGCCCTGTGATGGATTGGCCTCACCCTGCCTCATGCCCTAAGTCTTCTGGGATAGGCTCCAGGCCCCCCGCAACCCTGAATACAGGATAAAGCGGTATAGACGATGTGTGAGTGAGTGAGTGAGTGAGTGGGACATTATGGTTTAAACATCTTAGAAAAAAAAACTTTAAGACATACATTCGATTTTTGTTATATTTTCAGTGTAAACTTGTTACTTTTTAATAATTAATTAATAAAATATGAATCTCTTTTCTTCTTATTCCGTTTTTTTCCCCAATAATTCTGGAACAGACTTCTTTTACATTGTTTTTTAATTATACACTCCTTATAGACATATACAAACACAATTGTGCCTTTTATAATAAGACAATTGTTAGTTGTCTCACCTTTCAGTAACTCCTCCTGTGGACACACAGTCTTCACACAAAGCTCTTTGTTGATCACGTAGACTCGACGGAGACTGCAAGAGACAGAATTAACGACTGCATTTCACTCCTGATATGTTTGATCCAGACAGATGGGGTGACTAAAGGAAAGGCTGATGTGTGTATCATCCAGAAGTCAATGTTTGGTGCGCTCTTGTTCTACATTCATACTAAATTATACCACTCTGTAATAAGATGATGGTTTTTCTTATCAATGCTGGTGTACAACCTTTTTCTTTACAGAAGATATTAGACTAGCTAAAGCATCTCGTGAATGATAAGCTATCATCTAAAGCTCAACATTGACACGACTAAACTAACCTACAGTACCAAGTACCAAAGAACCTCCTTCTGATAGACCTGTCCATCATGATCGAGCCCATTATAGTCCATCTGGCATGCATGGATTTGTGTTTTCAACTTGCAAAGACTTGATTACATCACATGAGCCATGAGATCCTGCCGATCTGTACTTTGCACAATTCAAAAATATACCCCATTTATTACTAAACATGAATGCGAATCTCCTTTTGCAGTAAAGGTAACCCTTAAAACGCTGGTTGCCTGGTCTGCATCCTCCTTCTTGTTTTCTTATGTTAAGCCCTCTATTAAAGATATGCCACTTACCCCCTTTTCCACTCACTCACTCACTCATCTTCTATGCCGCTTTATCCTCTATTCAGGGTCGCGGGGACCTGGAGCCTATCCCAGGAGACTTAGGTCACGAATCAGGGTACACCCTGGACAGGATGCCAATCCATCGCAGGACACGCACACATACACACACTCACACACTATGGGCAATATGGGGACGCCAATTAGTCTAACATGCACCTTTTCCAACAAGAATCAAAATTCTAAATTCTAAATTTTCCCTTCACATTTTCTATGTACCCTGATTCTAATCTACACACCAGATCAGCAGTGTCATCAGGATAGATTCTGCTTTAAACTCAGCCAATGTGCATGTGTATGATATATTTGCACACTTTTCTGGACACAATCTTCAGAATTTTGAGGCTGTAATCTGATTGGTTGGTGGGCATTTAAATTGTATACACACCAATGTATGTCGGTTTCTAGTGGGAAAAGTTGAAATCTGTCAAAAAGTCATAGTACTGTATATGTTCTTTTAAAGATATTTAATAGCTTTGTTTGAAGCATTAATTGGAGTAGTGAGTTACCTCGAGTCTCAAAGGTATTTGCTGTGGAAGTTCCTTTATAGGAAAAGGTCTGTGATTGATCATCTGTTTGTCAATCGAAATGCTTCTATCATTGAAAATACTGTTTGTAGCCATTGGATGAAACCAGAAAGACTCTTTAATGACACAAATGCTTCAACTCACTGGTTTGTTAGAATAAATTCAGGATGTCCAGAATGTCATTCTTTGTAGACATTTTGGACACCATGTGTCCCTACTTTAATAATAATAATAATAATAATAATAATAATAATAAATACTAAATTCAATTATTTGTCACATGTACTTTACAGCACAGTGAAATTTTGAGTATTCCAATTAGGAAGCTAGGGTCAGAGCACAGGGTCAGCCAGGATACAGCACCCCTGGAGCAGATAGGGTTAAGAGCCTTCCTCAAGGGCTCACAGTGGAAGCCTGGCAATGCTGGGGTTTGAACTCCCAACCTTCTGATCAGTAACCCTGTAACCCACAGCCTTAACAGATTGAGCCAACAATATTGGCCTTTGTGGACTTGTCCTTTCTGTTATTAATTTTGTATGATGCTTTGTTTCCTGAACACTCAATATGTTTATTTGTTCAGTTGTGTGTAAAATGATTCCTTTGTAATAGGGGGGAGTCAAAAATTATCCGCACTCTGGCTGTAGAAATTACTTTGAAATGAACAACAAATTTCAACATAAACTCCTTGCTGTTCAATACACTGTGCCCATCTCTCAACAAGCTTTCGAATAGTTTTAGGCTGAGCTAGAAGTGAATATTTGTCCTCGTACGGCTGCTTTTTGATGACCAAACAGGTGATAGTACTGTAGATCAAGACTAGAGGGAGGATGCTTTAATACCTCAAAAGAAGTTTTGGCAGAGTGTCGACTATGTGGGCAGAAGTGTGCGGATGTGCATTGTCAAGATCACTACGCTCTTGGATAGCAATCATCTGTGTTTAATTTGGCTTCAAGAAGCATCTCATAATAAACACTGCTGATTGTTCAACCTTTTCCTGATAATGTTCCAATACAGGCCCTTGACAAACCCAGAAAACTGTATGCATCAATTTTTCAGCTGATGGTTGACTTGATTGATGATGTTTCCGTCCCATACTTTGCAGTTTACTCTCAGGCTTGTGGTGATGAATCCATCAGTAATGATTCTCTTTGAGAAACTTTCACCTTCCTTAGAGTATTGGTTAAAATTTTGTTTGCTGATATTCAAACCCTTCTGTTTATGCTCTTCCATGAGGTGTTTCAGGACCAGATACACATTCAGACCAGAAAAACACAAATCTTTTGTGCAAATCGTGGAAAGTGGAGCATCCATTTTTGCTCGTACCACAGTTACAAGTGAACTGATGTAATACGATCACACCTGTACAGCTGTGACTGGGGAGACAGTAGCTTTAAACGGACAAAAGTTTTAATATAACTAGAATGCGGATCATTTTTAACTCACCCTCCGATCTAACATACTCTTGTTTTTCATATTGTAAATCCTTGAAGATTTACTGGATGCTTTGTATCATAGCTTTACCCGTTTACACGTTTATGTCACTCTGAAGGAACGTTCAAAGATCACATGCATATGGATATAATACAGATGCACTTGAGTATTTTAGAACTAAAGAAGTATTAATAAAGAAAACATAATTATACTCCATACCAGAATGTACATCAAACAATTATAGAAGTGTGTATGTGTGTATGATACCTATAAAAGCACTTGGTGTGGAGGCATGACTTCATCGGCTGATGGACAGAGTACATCCTAGTGCAGGGGTACGTTTCCTCTCTACAGTCTAAAACACACACGGCATTGTCACACTGTTGTTTCTTACAGTCTCTGGCTCCAATCCTTGCTCTGGTTTTGTGTGTTTATACAGACACTAACCTTCCAGCACTTCCGTGACGGGATCCTCCGTTGCTGATGAAGAAATAAATAAATAAAAAACATATAATAAATTAGACATCTCAACAACAAACGAACAGACACAACGAGCAGTGTGGATCGTATTAAGTGATTTAATCAGAAACACAGTACAGATTAGTCCTACCCCTTGGCTGCGCACAGACAGCAACGAGCCCTGTGCCAAAAGAACAACAAGAAAAACAACATACAATTTTGCAACAACAGTGAAGGGAACAAATAATCTTTGTTGCCACCAGTAATTGGGTTGTGTTGTGCATTTTGGATCGTTACCACAGAAACAGTACAGAAACACAATGGATGGGTGGCAGGCCATCTTTCAGAGTAGAAACGGATCTATGGAAAAAAGGTAAACAAAAGGGTAAACAAACCGTTTTTTAAAAAAAATTATTATTATATTTTTGAAATGAACATTTTTAAAAGGAGTTTGGTATTCTTAATTCTCTGCTTTTGCAACGTTCCATTACATTATGGTTCCCTTTTACAAGTACACCCACTCTTTTCAGTGCAAATAGACATCACAACACATTATTCATTTATTGTTTTATGTCCATCTGTAGCTCTAGCTCTCTGATACTTTGAATAGATAGATGGATAGAGAGAGAGAGAGAGAGAGAGAGAGAGAGTAAAGTACTTTATTAATCCCAAAGGGAAATTGTATTGTTACAGCAGCCAGTTCACATAATATACAACAAGTAAGTCGCAAACAAGAATTGCAATGAGGGAGGAGGAGGAAAATGTTTGCAATTAAGGTAGGCAGAAAAAAATGAAAGAGGCAGAAAAAATGCTATCAAATAATATGAAAATGAAAACACTGCTTCTATGTACACATGCGTGATGATTGCATATACAGGTTGGAATGAAATTGCACTAAGGTGCACCAGTAAGAAGCAATGGAGAGAATGAACCAGCAGATCTCATATCAACCTTATGTAGAAATATCCGTATCTGTACATAAAGTTGGATTTGCTCACTTATACACTCACTCAATACACTACAATACACTCATCTTCTATACTGCTTTATTCTGTATACAATTCAATTCAATTCAATTTTATTTGTATAGCACTTTTTTACAGCTGACATTGTCGCAAAGCAGCTTTACACAATTGAAAGAATTATTGAAATTTGTAATGAAATGTTATTGATGAAATGTGAATGTGTATGAATCAAAATGATAAGATTGTCCATGATGAGCAAGCCGAGGACAACGGTGACAGTGTCAAGGAAAAACTTCTTGAGATGGCAGTAGGAAGAAACCTTGAGAGGAACCAGACTCAACAGAGAACCCATCCTCATTTGGGTGATAACGGATAGCAGGGATTGATCTGCATCATACTGTGTGTTAGGAGGCTGGAAGTGCAGTATAACAGGAGATGTGGTTAAGTTAATATGGAGTCCAGTTTGTTATTGGAGGCTCAGATAGACTTTAGGAAGCTCCAGTCCTGAACAATCAAGTGACTGCAGTCACACGTCCTCAGAGAACAGCTGTCAGCATCAGCTGAGACCACGCCCGTCTTCGTGGAAAAGGGGAACAGGGTAGAGGTATACAGGGTCGTGGGGGCCAGAAGACTTAGGGCACAATGGGGGGTACACCCTGGATGGGGTGCCAATCCATTGCAGGCCACACCCATACTTACATTCACACACTACTGGCAATTTGGGGACTGCAATTAGCTTAATCTGCATGTCTTTGGGCTGTTTGAGAAAACCAGAGTACCCAGAGGAAACCCACCAAGCACGGGGAGAACATACAAACTCCTTGCAGGAGGGAATTGAACTTGGAACCTAGAGGTGCAAAGCGAGAGTGCTAACCAGTAAGCCACCATGCCGCCTAGTTGAGTTTAAAAACCCTGTCCTACAGTAGGTGTACCCTGCCTCGTGCCCAAAGCCTCCTGGGATAGGCTCCAGGTCCCTGCGATCGAGAATACAGGATAAAGCGGTATAGAAGATGAGTGAGTGAGTGAGCTCTTACAGTCCTTTTGCTTCAGCTACATAATATATATCCATCTATCCATTCCCTATCCCATTTATTATGTGTGGGGTCATAGGGGGCCTGGAACCTATCCTAGGGAAGTCAGGGCACGAGGTAGGGTACACTCTTCATGGAGTGCGAATCCATCACAGGACACAAACATATATACACTCATACACCCAGTCATATATCTGGAAATGCCACTCACCTTACATGTCTTTAGCCTGTTGGAGGAAACTTGAAAACATACACACAACTCCACACACACACCAGAGACGGGATTCGAACCCTCAACCCTGGAGGTGCGAGGATACCACCATGATACCCTACGCATGAACTCATTTACAAACTAGTGGCATCATTTAACCCTCTTCAGCTCTGACCAGGCAATTACTAAGGATGCTGTAAATACACTTAGCTGTACATTCAGGTCAGTGAATGAGGTCTTTGTTTGCTCTGTACGCTTCACATCTGGCACTTGTTTGTGCCCGCATGAAAGTAAAACCTCCCGACTTTCCCAACTGTTTTGTTGCATCCCGTGGGATTCTGATGGCGTCCCAGTGCAGACCTCAGTGCTGTGAGAACTTTTTCTGGCAAAAGAAAATGATATTGGAACACTTTTCAGGAACACCAAATGGGTCTCCTAAATAATATCTGGTTTGCAGTGGTTCTACTGTGTTCCAGGGTAGAAGGATGCTGCCGCATTGTCCATGGCAATATTATAAGAGTTACACTCAATACACAGTATCGAGACACTGATCAGGCATAACATTAAAATTAAAAAAAAAGTTAAATCTGATATTGTGTGGGTTTCCCTTTTGCTGTATTGGGACAGAGCTTTGGTCTTTCTGATTTTAGTGACGGATCCTTTGGGGTGAGGCCTCCATGGATTGGATTTGTTTGTCCCATGCATTCTGCGGATGCTTAGTTGGATTGAGATCTGGAAGATTTGGAGGCCCCTTCCACAACCTTGACCTCTTTTCCTGCTAAACCCTACACATGGCAGGCTATGATGTACTGGGTATTCTTTCTATCATAACCAGCGTTGACCTTTTTCACAAGTTTGTGCTGCATTGGACTTTCTGTGGGATCTGACTGGATTACATAAGCTGGCCTTTGGTCCATGAGCCTTGAGCGCCTAACCTTGGGTGTCACTAGTTTACTGATATATAGTTGATAATCTATGTTATTTGATTCACCTTGCAGTGGTGTTGCCTTGTGGCAGACCAGTTTATATGGGTTTTTTGTCATTAGTTCTATACCTAAAAAGGTGCATTGATAGTGTAGTACATGTGTTAATTGGATCTAAGATAATAAAATCTTCAAAAAAGGTTCTTAAAAGTTCAACCCATAAATATCTTCCCAAAGAAGCAATAAGGATGGCTAATAGGAGGATGTATGTTTTTAATTCTTTCTAATGCAGATTTCTTGCATTTACATATTTATTTGTTGCTTTAAATTTTTGCTTCACAATAAATGTATATCGGTTACAGCTGTTCTCTTTCTCTCCATCTCTCCCTCCTTTGCCTTTCTGGACCATATTTTGGTGTAAGGTCTCCAAGACATGAGTTCACACTAAAGAATGTGCGTTCCAACCCTTCCTGTAAACCCTCTCTCTCTCTCTCTCTCTCTCTCTCTCTCTCTCTCCAGTTTTAGATTATACACAGTGAACAAACAAATTAATTGGTATTTATGCATGCATGCATTTCTCGTTATGTGCCTTGATTTACTCGGATATCTCCACGGTTTCAGTGTTAAAAAGTAAATCTTTCTAAATGCCAATCGATGATGATCTGTCATCGGAAATATAATCAGGCACTGGCAGATTTATGAACATGATCAGTTTATTTATAAATAGCATGCATAGTGCTGTAGTAATTGTTATGTTATAATGAGGTGTGAGAATGCTGTAGGTTATGGTGAAATTCAAAATAGGCTTAAATACTCACAATTCTCCTTTTGGTGCTCTGTCTAAATATATCGCTCTCTCCTTTTCTTCTTTCTCTTTATCCTTCTTGCTCCTTCTCTCCGCCTCTCTCTCTCTCTCTCTCTCTCTCTCTCTCTGGGCACTACAAATGTCCTACATGGTGGATGGCTTTAAAAGGATGACTAACCAGTTACAAAACATATTGACAAATACAGTGTTGCAAATGATTGGTTCTATCTATCTATCTATCTATCTATCTATCTATCTATCTATCTTATTGTCTGTCTGTCTGTCTGTCTGTCTGTCAACTTGTCTATATGTTTGTAAGCTTGTCTGTGTTTCAAGTCAACTGCCAGCATATCTGTCTGCGTCTGTCCATATTTTTCGTCTTCTTCCCTTTCTTTTTTATGTCTCTCCCTGGTTTATGCACCATCACACATATAAAGAATCAGTAGGAAAGACACATACTGAAACTCTGAAGTCTCTTCGTCAGTCTGAGCTGTAAAGGGGAAAGTGGTTGTGCAACAAAACCTCCAGTTACACACTCTGAACACCAGGGATCAGCACAGGCCATTGACAAAAATGTCTAACCTGGCTCTTTTTAACTTTTAAGAAATCTCAACAGGTTCATTTCCTATTAAAGTCCTGACTCCTTCAATTGAGACCCAGGATTGTATTCTCTGAAGCAGGCTATTTTGATTATTTAGGGTTCACAGCAGTGCCTCTCTTAACAATCTCAGGTCATTTATAGTAAAGTGATTTTAAGTGGACTTGTCCTATCTGTGCATTTTCACTACTGATTCAGTTTAGTACAGAAACCTGATCTGCACATCAAAACCCAGACTCGATCAACATGTTGCTTGTTCTAGTGTATTAAACCAGACACTAAACATGCATCACACAGGTGGCACATTACTGAACAGGCAGCACTAGAGCAAGCAGTAGACACAAGAGCCAACACATTGACGGATAGATCCAGCAGTGCCTAGCACAAACCGGTAGGACAGTGTGACGTGAACATGCCGCCTTGTTCTGCAAAGATTTGTTTTTGTTCTGCAAAGGTATTTCAGCAATGGTGGTGGGGTGTCAGGGATTTGATTAAGTGTACACCAGGGCTACGTGCCAGGCTGTAAACACTGGGTCATCTCCAGTGTTGTTTATTGGTAACAGACATATTTATCTCCCACCACCTGTGAAGCTGCTTCTCGAGCCCCAGTAGAGCCCATAATTAACCGCTCTTTACTAGTCACCTTTTCCTGTTTCTGTTTCTTGTAAATGTTGTATTCAATAAAGTGGTATGATTTGTGGTATAAGACTATGACATTATTCATTTGAATTTGAATTTTACCCAAAGCACCTGACAAATCCAGTAGAAACAGACAAATCCAAGCTTAGATCTATTAATGGAGTGGATATTAATATTTGTGCTGAATAAAATTCCATAACACTAACCAAAAACTAGTGTAAAAGCATTTTAGAAAAAACAATCAAAAACACACACAATGTCACAATTACTCAAACCTACTGTAGGCTTGATCTGGAATATGATTGCTCTGAATATTACAGTTCAGCTGGCAACTATTCTTTTAACCATACCTGATGAGGAGAGTAACAGATGTTACTGTGTGTTAGTTGTTTTCTTTTATCAAGCAAAGAAAACAACTAAGGATATTGATGGAATTGCTTGAACTGGGTAAAGAACTGTCCAGTGCATTACAGGGATTGTGGTGAACCATCAACTTTGCCATAGAGATGTGAGTGGAAAGAAATCATTAATGACCATCATAATCATCATCATCATCATCAGAGGTCACTTAAATGCTTAGTGAAGTTGTATTATATAAAAAAAATACAGTATTAAAGTGTATAGCTATATTTACAGTGAAATTAAAAGGATTTCTAGAAAACAACCATAATGAAGCTAAAAAAAAGTTTTAGTTTGTTAAAAGCATAAAAAGATTGGCCTTTGGAATAATGAAAAACGTCATGTTGACCGTATTCAAGAGCGAAGGGTGCATCAGGAGAGGGAGGGAAGCGCATCAAGCGATGCAACCATCATACTGTATGTGGTGGCCACTTTACAAGCTTCTGGAGGCGGTGTTATGATCTGGGGTTGCTTCAGTTGGTCACGTCTAGGCTCAGTAACATTATGTGGCAATAAATTAAATCAGCCGACGACCTGGATATACTGGTTATCAATTTCACCGTATTTTTTCTTTTCTTCCCTACATGGCACAGGCATATTCCAGGACTCAAATTGTGAAAGAGTTGTACTCGGAGCATTATAAATAAATAAATAAATAAATAAATAAAGCATTAATTCACCTGTGAATTAGCCACCATAGAGTCCTGACATTAACTCCATTAAAATGATCTGGATTTGATAGAGAAAAATTCACAAAGTGGTTAGACTCTTCCGTCATCTGTAAAAGATCTTGGACAAAGATTAATCTAAATGTGAATTAAAATAATTATTATGATATTGCATAAGGTTGTCAGGACACTGCGATGGCTAGTGTATACTGGCACTGTATACTCACTCAGAGACACCAAGTCATTTAAACATAATGTATGGTATAAGTGCTTGTATTTAGAGCTGCTAAATAATAATAATAAAAAAAAAAGTTGAAAAAGATTCATTGTAGTAATTTTAAGAACATTTCATTTATATACTGTAGTTTACATTAGTCAACATAAAGTGCAAGAGTTTGCATTCAAGATTGCATTACATTTCATCTCGTCTTGTTGTCATAGAGGCTGTATATCTGTTTTCTCCAGGGTTTTATACTGTTTACTCCACCCCTTGTAATTTGTCTCAGTGTTTCTTTTTAATTTGGGAGAAGAATCATTGTTGTCTTTAAAGACCAGTGGACGAGATATCGGCTTCTGTAACTATTTACCAAGGATGTCCTCTATAAATAAGTATGTAAAAATATAAAACTCATCGTAAGGGTTTATTGTTCGTCTCTGTGAGGAAACAGTGTGCTTCCCCTTTCAGAAAGAACTCCAAACAATAGAATCCTTTAAGCAAGCCAAATATCCTTCCCTGTAAAAACTCTTGAAGAAAGCTTTACATAGTTACAGTTACTAAAAAAATGTAGGTAGTTAAATCAGTAATAATTAATCATGATGAGAAGGAATTACTGTAGCATGCACTTGTTACATAATATTTTTATTCTTCTCTTGTACTTCATAGTTTCCTCACTTACCTACTGTGTCTTCTGGTTCAGGCTTTAAACTATAAGGCCAAAATTTTGTGGACACCTGACCATAACATTTAAATGTGCTTTTTAAACATTTCATTCCACATTTAATCCCCCCCCCCCCCCTTTACTGTTATAATAACCTCCATTATTCTGAGAAGGCTTTCCACCAGAGTTGAAAACATGTGGGGATTTGCCCAGTCAACCACAAGAGTATTAGTGAGGACAGGCATTCCAGGCACTACACAGTTGGCATTCCAGTTTATCCCAAAGGTGTTCAGTTGGGTTAAGTTGAGAGCCCTGTGAAGGCCATGTGAGTTCTTCCAACCAGCCTTGGAAAATACAGTATGCATTTCTGGAGCTTGCTTTATGGACATGGTCATACTGGAACAGTTCGGTTCAGTTTTATTTATATAGCGTATTTAACAATGCTCATTGTGGCAAAGCAGCTTTACAGAATCTACACTCAGCTTCACACTCTGTAAATTGTAAGTAGACTATTTAATGCTGTTGTAAGTTATTGTCTTCTCCTATTTTGCTTTCACGACTATTTCTTTGAACAGATAATGTTAAGTGTTTACATAAACTAGGATAAGTGGTCACATACTTTTGGCCATATAAGATACATGGCTTTGAATCTGATTTCAGTTCCTCCCTCCAAATTTTTTTGGCCATGTTTTTTTGGATGAATCCTAATAAATATACACTAAATTGCCAAAAGTATTCTCTCGCCTGCCTTCACATGCATACGAATTTCAGTAACATCCAATTTTTAATCCATAGGGTTTAATATGATGTTAGCCCACCCTTTGTGCAGTCATGTTGGAACAGGAAGGGGCCATCTCCAAACTATTCTCACAAAGTTGGGAGCATGAAATTGTCCAGAATGCCTTGGTATGCTGACACATTAAGAGTTTCTTTCACTGGAAGTAAGAGGCCAAGCCCAACTCCTGAAAAAAAAAAAAAAAAAACCCACACCAGTTCCTACATGACTGCGCACCAGTGCACAAAGCAAGGTCCATAAAGGCATGGATGAGCAAGTTTGGTGTGAAAAAACTAATTTGGCTTGCACAGAGTCCTGACCTTACCCCGACAGAGCACCTTTGGGATGAAGTGAGCCAGGCCTTCTCGTCCAACATCAGTGTCTGACCTCACAAATACGCTTTTGGAATAATGGTAAAAAATTCCCATAAACACACTCCTAAACTAAAAGTTGAAGGTTATATCTGCAAAGGGTGGGCCAACATCATATTAAACCCTTGGATTAAGAATTGCATGTTACTCAAGTTCGTATGCATGTGAAGGCAGGCAAATGAATACATTTGGCAATATAGAGTTCCTTTTTTGTCTCCGGTCCTCAAAGTCAATTATTTATTTGCATCCGTAGTGTAACTGATGCAATACTTTGGTAACACAGTAGGTAAAAATAGACAAACAGATGAAAAAATTGAAAACATCAAGCGGGGAATTCCAGTTAGCCACGGGATTAATTAAAAATTTTCTACCACAGTTCTGGGAAACAAGGAAAACATATATGATAGGCATAGATGCTGGTTGAACAGGTTTCTAGAAAACATAAGACCACCATGTCTACAGTTAAGAACATTAACAATAACGCACTATAACACAGCCAAAACAAACTCAAGGACATTAAGCCCTAACAAAGTAAAAGAGATTGGAAGAAGCAGAAGAGTGGATTAGCAGTGTAGAAACCGTGAAACTAGTATAGCAACAGCCTTTACACATGCCAGGCAGTCATGGAAGCTAAGCTACCTGTCTAAGAGGGTCTGTCTCATGGAGATACTCTTAGAATCCATAGCGTCTCTGGAGAGACTTTATTTTAAACTTTGTAGAAAAAACAAGCTTTTTTTTTTTTTTTTTTTTTAAAGATAAGATGTTAAAATAAAATCCATCAACACTGTAAAGGAATGTATATGCTATAGGAAGCAACGGCCATAAAATAAAAGGAATGTATATAATTTTCTTATTATAAATAAATCAATTGTTTGAATATGAATAAACATAATTTAAATATTAAATCTAATATAAATAATTAAATATTCATCTTATTGCATATTATATACACTTCAATTTTGTTGGTCCATGTGTAGCTTATACACATATTAATATTATTTCTATGTTACTGAAATAAATTAAGTTAGTAAATTCAAAGAACCTGATTTAAGGAGGTTTATATAAACACCATGATTATTTTTTCAACTTTCATATTTTATTTGAGTACAAATTCTGCCTTTAATTTATATGTCTGGCTACATTAATTCTGCACATATCTTTCAGTGTAGTAACAATATGGAAACTAAATAAGGAAAAGTGTTACCAGTTATCACCCAATTAGACAAAGCTTAAAAAATAGAAGCCAAGCTAAACCTGTGCTAACTGCTTTACAGTATGTATTATCAGCTCAAAGTCAAAGATAACCAATTTAATTTACATTTAGCCTGTGTTGATTGTCCTGAATTAGATGTTTAACGGGTGCCATCTTTAGATCGTTGGTTGACCTCTATAATTACCTACAGAGATCTGATTTCCAGTAATGATAATCTTTCTTGATCTTGCCTAAAGGGAGATTATCAGCTTTTCACTGTGGCGAGGCAGCACAATGAGCTGCCAAAAGATTTATCACATAAAAGTCCAGTTTATAGTTTAAGGCCAGTGAGGCGTCAGTGATCAGTGTGTTGTCCAGTGACTATGCAGCTGTGCAGAGAGTAACCATTGGCTCTGTGAAATGCTTTCTAAAGATTTCTTAAGGATTACAAAATTGCAAATGTATTTAAAGAAGTAATACTTTGTAGTCATCGTGCAGTAGTAACATAATGACCTCATTTAACTAATCAAACAATTAACTAAATTTTACATTTTAAGTTTTGGACAGGGGTAGCTCAGGGTTCAAGAGTTGGAATGCTGATCGGAAGGTCCCAGGTTCACAACCCCCAGCTGCCACTGTGGAGCCCTTGGGCAAGGTCCTTAACCCTCAAATGCTCGTTTGTGTAATGAGATGAATGTAAGATTGTTGATAAGAGCATCTGCCGTAAATGTAAATGTATAATCTGAATGGAGTTCATCTAACAAATGTGGTTATTCAATCTTATTTTTTGTTGGAATTTGCAATTTTTATTCCATGTAAACTTGGGTTAGACGATACAGCAGATCACAAGATTGCCTTTCGAATGCCTATCTTGACACAACCCTCCTTAATTTATCCAGTGTTAGGACGAGCATTAGGAGTGCACTCCAAGGGAAACCCCAGGGAACCGAATCCGGCCCAGGGGGTGAAAGTGTCACATGCAAACCACTCGTCCACAATGAAACCATTTATTAAAAATAATCCTACTTCGTTATTATACAGTAAATTAAAATTTTTTTTAAATTAAAATTTTATTTGTCACATACACAGTCATACACAGTACGATGTGCAGTGAAATGCTTATAAGACCGCTTGTGACCTTAAAAAAAAAAAAAAATAATAATTATGGAATAAAATAAGAAATAGAATATAGAGAACTTAGCTACAGAAAAACATAGCTATTGAAAATATTTTTAAAAAATGAATATATAAAAAATATTAAATATAAAAACTTAGTTATACAATATAGTAAATACTGAAATATAGAAAACTATAGAAAACTTTAGCTGTTGTAAATATAAATATACACTATGTAATTGAAATAAAACTGGATTTGTACACTGAAAAATAAAAAAATATGATATTTTATATTATTATATAGTATGATTATTATATTTAATTATTATTATGATATATTATTATTTTACTAGAGAAATCAAATATATGAATATTCACCTAATGACCTTCCCACTCATAAATGCCTTACATTGAAATCATGTCTAAATTATTATTTAGTACTCACACATGTTGGCTATCAGCAAGTCAAATTTTAGCTTTACATAAAATTTTGCTTCTCATTCATTTATTTGCAAACTCTGTAGCCTTGGTTATGCTTGTTACAAATGGAAATAATTTTTTTGTTTTATTTTTTTGGTGTAATTGTTACTAGGAGTTTTAGAAAAGTAATAAAAGTTGTTTTTCACATGATAATATGCCATTAAAGTCATTTCGACAAGCGTTTACTTTTAGTAGAGTAACTTTTGGCACAGATTTTGGCACATTGTTAATGCCTTAATTTACGCACTTTATTCACTCCTTGACAAACAGTGATTGATACATTTTGGCTTTAATGATTAACTAAATGGTACTAAAATGCTTCTTTGAACCCATCATGAAGCATTATTTGGGCATATCTGAAACTGATGCTATTGCCCAATTTAATTTCATTTTAATATACTTATTAAACTATTAAAATACTGAATCATGTGTGTTCTTTTCAAGTTTTAACCAAAGAGCAGTCAGTCATGTGTTTTGCTGAGATGTGCATGTTCAGTTTATCACATCTCTTTCACTAGGCTCCAGCCAGTCATTCTCTCGATACCGCTTAGTATCATCAGCCATATCCTTTCCTTCATTTATCTGTCACTCTACCCTTCTGTTGACTCTGGACACTATTTGTGCCACATGCTGTGTGCTGGCATGCAGCTGAGTGCGACTTTTTTCTTTTTAATGTATGTACGGTCTGCTGGACATCCATCACGTCTGTGCATAGAGGCTGAGTCCAGGGTCTAATGCTAAGGCAATTGGAAAATTGTTACCTTCTTCAAGGTTGGTCGCCCCAAGTATATTAGGCTCTGAAGGGGCCCAGAATCCATAGTGGCACCATACCAATATACTGGTACACAATGTTCATGGACATATGACTTGGAGGTTGGCGATTCACCTAAAGAAGGGTGATTGTGCACAACAATGTGCAGATATTTTTATGTAATCAAATTACCTTTGATTTGAATGTAGAAACACCAGCCATTTATTAACACTATTATTAAATAATGATCATTTAGAATTAAGAATTGAGCTCTTGAGAATTGAGTATTAAGAATTGAGTATAAAAAATTATATATATATACATTCACTAGCACTTACCATTATGATTTTACCTTTTTTAAATTTTAAATTGGAAGCTGGAGTTCTGGAGTCTGGCATCTGTTTTTATTTCTCTCTCTCTCTCTCTCTCTCTCTCTCTCTCTCTCTCTCTCTCTCTCTCTGTTCTGTATGAAACAGTATGTAAATGATTAAAAGCTGTGTTTCTGAAAAGCACCTAAACACAAAAAATTTTAGCCTAAAATTTAACAAAACCATTTGTTCCAAAGCACCCAGCTAATCTAAATCTAATAATACATGGATTAAAAAAAATTAATTAAAAATCCTTAATATGTAATGTATAGAAGCTTTATACTTATAATAATAATAATTATTGTTATTATTGTTATTATTATTGTTGTTGTTGTTGTTGTTATAATAATAATAATAATAATAATAATAATAATTATTATTATTATTATTGTTGTTATTATTATTATTATTATTATTATTATTATTATTATTATTATAATAATAATAATAATAATAAT
>JAQMYG010000033.1:10822971-10836255 GCA_030014215.1 Clariallabes teugelsi
TAATAATAATAATAATAATAATTATTATTATTATTATTATTATTATTATTATTATTATTATTATTATTATTATTATGTGCCCTTTAACAAATTGTAAAATGCAGTCATGAAATAAAACATTGGAGGGAATAAGAAAATAAAGTGTTTTTTTGGTGGAATTCTGGTACTGTAACTCTGCTTCATGCTGTGCTCAATTACTCAATCATCCTTAATTCTGTTGATTATTTTAGTATTACAGCACACCCCATAATGTACTTACTTAATATACAGAGCTGTCTTCCCATCAAAATGTAAGTGATGGAATTTATGCAAAAAAAAATGCAAAAATGTTATGACAAATTTCCATTTCTTATTGTTTTTAATTAAATACAATTGCAGCATTAATTAGACTTAGTAAAAGGAGAGAGAGACAGAAGTAGAGGTTGATTAAATGACCCTTGGGATGTATGATTTGCTCTGGACTCGACCGTTAGATGAATGTACTGAACTGTATGTAAGCCATGTTCTGTGTAAGGAATGAAGTGAGGCGAATAAATACTGCATGTGCATAAAAGAATGAATAAAGGAGTTAGACAGAAAAGCAGGGGGGTAGTGACACTGAGAGGGCACGCAGTTCAGGGCAGTTCAGGGCAGTACGAGGTGCTGATGTGTTAGACAGTGTTAGATGGGGCTGTTACTATTTCTAGAAGGGACACGACTGAGGCTCGCAATGCACCGCATGTTGAACTACAGCGTTGATGGAGAGACAGCACTTAAAGAGTTTGCAGAGTAAAAAAAAAAAGGAAAAGATCGAGAAATTTTTTAGAATGAAAAAAATAAGAATAGAACTGCACAATGCAGTCGCTGGCCTTGATGATGTGAGTTTACCTTGAACGTGTATCTTGATGGATTGAAACCAGGAAATTGGGAAATTGGTTTTGGTGTCACATGTCTGAATCGAGCCGCTGAATCCCTGAGCAACATTAATCTGATACCTCGGCAGTGTATCTGTGTTTAGTGACACGTTGTCCTAAACAAATTTTGTCTGTCATGTCTTCACAAATTATTTTCTACATGGATTTGAATCTATACTGGCACAATTTAGTCATGTTCAACAATAAGAAATAGCTTTTTATTAGAATATTTCACATATAAATGAAGTTGAACTCCATACATCAAACATTTATAACAAACTCACAGTAGTTATACATAGAATCAAAGAGGATGTTTGATACAAGCTTATATGAAAGGAAAATAGTGCACTTTGTTGAAAGGTATGATTACATACATCTCTAATATAAAAAAAAAGTACGAGCCATGTCAAAATTCTCAGCTATCTTAAAATTCCATGATTAAAATAGTTCCAGAAATTCTAGATCAGCTTCACGGAGCAGTGGTGTCTACAGCAGGAACTCTCTTGGAGTCAGTTTGCATGTTAAACAAGCTTGTAAATTCCTCACTATTAACACCATTTCAGGCTGTCAGTTATACTGTATTTCCTACCATTGTCATATTGTTATTGTTTATGAAAGTTGGTGTGTCCGCCAGCTGCTTTACAATATCACAGTTTCAGGTGAACAAACGTGCAATTTCAGCATGCATGAGTGTATACAAGAAAAATAATAATAATAAAAAAACATCGTACAGTATAACATTAAAAAGTCAACATGTCATATAAAAATATTTATCAGTATCACTGCTTTAAAATTCTAAAATGCATTGAAAAGTATTGAGTGTATTAATATTCAGTTTTTATGGAAATGCTAATGTATTTGCTACAACCATCAAAGCAATTTGTAAAAAAAAAAAAAAAAAAGATATGTAAAAGTGTTACTGAGGACAATTTGTACAAATGTAGAGCATGTTACATTACATTTTGGACTGAATTAGTACATAGTTTCCATGGCAACTCTGCGGAGTGCATTACTGTAAACAATCTGTTCATAATGTATATTCAGAAACATTTCTAATCAACAGATGAGCCAGACAACGGCTTGCGGCCCCAAGCCAGGACGGGCCCCCAAAGGCTACCAAACATATTTTACATATGAGATAATGTTAATAAATGCTGGTTGAAGTGCCCTCCTGCAATATTTTGCAGAGACCCAAAAGCCTCTTAAATCGCCTTAAATCTGTTTTGAATTATTGTTTTTACTATTATAACTATATTCATATGTCAGCATACCTCCCATATATACAGTACATAACAGTGACTGTTTTTTTTTTTTTTTTGGATAGCACTCTTCCTTTTCTCTATCTTTCTCTTTTCCTTTCCCGCTCGAGGTTTTCTTCCATTCCTCCTCCTCCTACTATCTTCCTGGCCTCCTCCTGTGCCTCCTGCTGTCTCCTTTTTTCTTCTTTCTCTGTTTCCATAAGCCAGGGTCCCCCGAGGTAGGAGAGGATCTCGTCGGGCTTGGCTCGTTGCGAGGGCAGTGGGTGCAGTAGTCCCCTTAGCAAAGTCAAAGCTAAAGTGCTTAAAGATTCAAACTGAGAAGGTATGACCACTACTGCCTCCTCCTCCTCCTCTCCTATGTCCCGTCCTCTCTTCTTCCTGGCCATTTGCCTGTTCTTCCCCATGTCCCTCTCCTCCTTTTCTTTTACATTGTTGAACCAGTTACAGAATTGGTGGTATCCTGGGTCATCTGATGTGCTCTCCTCCCAGGGGAAACAAGTGGTGAGCAGGCAGTATGTGAGGATCCCTAGGGCCCAGCTATCCAAACTGGGATCCACTGGCATCCAGATATCTTCTTTCTCCTCTTTCTGCTCGGTTCCTGTACTGTCCTTCTTTCGGTTCTTGGCCTGTGCAACCTCAGGCACACAGAAAGGCGATTCGTACCAGACAGCACGCACTTGGGTGCCCTGAGGACGCACGAGACCAAAGTCACCTAGTTTGACCCAGCGACAGTTTGGGGCACACAGGAACACATTCTCCGGTTTAATGTCACGGTGGACAAAACCCAGGGAGTGCAAGTAAGACACAGCACCGCTTAACTGGGACATCACACTCTGAGCCTGCACTTCACTCACCCCCACCTGGAGAGAGAGAATGAGAAAGGGAAGAATCAATGCATATGATTTTTCTTTCTTTCTATATTAGCTGAAGAAATCCAAAATATGCAATAATCTCCTTATGTATCTTATGCTCTGTAAAGCCTTCATAATGCTTCTAATCTCTATACATTTTTCAATTCAATTCAATTCAATTTTATTTATATAGCGCATTAAATAAGGTCATTGTTTCAAAGCAGCTTCACAAAATGAAAAGAAAATTGTGGAAATTGTGAATGAGCAAGAAAAATGTGTATAAATCATAATGATTAGATTGTCCCTGATGAGCAAGCCATGGGCGACGGTGGCGGTTGCAAGGGAAAACTCCCCGAGATGGCAATAGGAAGAAACCTTGATGACCTTCATGTCTTACAATAACAACTGACTGTTGATGTACTTAATTGCATAATGGCATGGGTGTTACTTCATAGCTTTGAAAAAAAAAAATCCAGTATTGTTGTAGAATGTCAAGAGTCAAAAGTCATATACTGTATATGTACAGAAAGAGACAAAAAAAATCATGAAAATTCACTATAATGTAAGCCCTCTACGTAGTACTAGTGTGTCCTCAGGAGTGGACTGATGACAGGATCAGGTGTTTTGCCGTGTAGCCGGAGTTCATGTACAGTTGATCCAGTACCTGATCCAGCCTATTGCTTTCTATCACTGCCATAAATCCTAATGTAATTGCATACCTTGATGTGTCTAATTACTTATGATATATTAGATTCCCAGAGCTAGCAGGGAGACTAAATCATCTCCACATGCGTTATAATATCCTTTAGGAGAATCTCCAAATAAGCAAACCAAAATGTAACCTGAGTCTAAGCAGAATCAAAATTACACCCAACAAGCTGTCATGTTTTTTTGTTTGTTTTTTTTACTAGGAATAAATAGATTTCATTTAACTCACATCAGACACAATGACATCGTAGAGATCTCCATAGAGAGCAGCCTGCTGGGCGAAGATATAGTGAGAAGGCGTAGAGAAAAAGATTCCAAGGGCACGTGTGAGAGAGGGATGAGTGCAGAAGGAGAGGGAAAGGTTGTATTCACGCAGAAAAGTGTGGAGAGTCGTAGAGCAGCGAGGAAAGAACTTCAGCGCCATGGGTGTGCCTGGAGATCAAGGACATTAAAGGTTATGCGGTACTATGTATCCTATAAGGAATACTTCTGGCCTATTGTATAGTATACTTTACATCAAAAGAAAGTTCAAGATTAAAGTGAGACAAGGCGAGATCGAGAATATTAATAAAAATTCACATTGATTCTTAATTGAAAAGGTTCCTGAAATAAAAAGAGGCAGATCTAAAGGTGAAGGAAGAATAGAAATACGAGAGTATTGCTAAGACGTTCTGAACTGCCTGACTAAAGGATTTAAGTGCGGTGTGCTTTCTCTTCTGTCACCCACCTCTCTTTTTGTGCACAGCAAGCATGACTTTGCCATACGACCCCTCTCCGAGCTCCTTGATTACTCGAAAATGTTCGGAGGTCACCATCGACGACATACACTGAGCTGTGAGATAGCACAGCTCGTCCAGATCTCGTGCTGCGTCCTGAGAACAAACCACATACAGTATTTTTTGTCACTTTGTCAGAAGGTGTTGCTGTCATAACATCAACATGGGAAAAAAAAGAGCGTATGATCTGTACTGTACATATGTTCGTATGTGATTTCCCGTCTGTCTGCCTGTCAGTAAACTGGGTTATAAGTCTGTAACATAAATCAGGCGGAGAACATGGAACACACAATAGCGGTAGCCTGTTAACGCTTCCAACTTCTCAAAATAGTCGTCACAGGATTTCTGCTAATCTTCATGTAACATAAAACTCATTGTCTTTACCCGACTATATTTATCACTGACCTTTTCTAAGTAAAAGTATTTAGGTTATATAAATATGTGTTGATATAAGGATTTTATCCCATGCCAGTTTATCTCTTACAATATGCATTGATTCTATACAGTACCGCTGCATCCCTCCCCAAAGACCCCACACATGCAGCATACACTTTAATTGAACGGATTGAACTGGTATTTGGACATTAGCGAGTTTAAACGCGCGTTATGGGAGACTGTAATGTGTACTGCAGCCACGTAGTGTGTTCAGCGTTGCTAGGTTGTGTGAAGTGGGCGATGCAAGCTGTTCGTCCCTTGCTGATAAGGTCTCTAGAAGTAGCCTCTGATGCCCTGCCAAACGTACATGCACATCCCGTAACTCACCGGATTTTCCATGCAAGCTGGATCTCGGAGATCTAAAATAAGGTTGACCCGGTCAAACTTCACAATCTGTCACGACTAACCAATATACGAGGGCTGTACCGAAAGTAATGCAAAAGTGGGTAGAACTTTTTTATCAACTGACGTAGATCATTTAAGTTGCACATGTTGGTGGAGGAACTTTTCCTCGGTAGAACGGTACTATTCATCATCCTCCACTACAAACGATGCATTTGCAGCCTTGTTGCACCCAACTTTTGACTCCTTTTCGAAAATCCCCTTGATGGATTCCCATTGTGCTACAGAATGTTTATAAGGAAGACCTCTGACAAAAGCAATCTGCACAGACGGATGAAAAAGTTTTGAAGACATTGAAGACAGACCACACAGTGGGAGACAATCAAAGAGGATTTGAGAGTTGGGTTCAACGATGGTGCAAATGCATCGCTTGTGATGACTTTATACCAATTTGAACGTCAGTGTATAAAAATGTTATACCCGCTTTTGCATTACGTTCTGCACAATCCTTGTAGTTCATTTCTAAGTTAATTTGCAAGATCAACTTTTTTTTTTACTATCACTGAGCTATTTTTATATCATTAACTCACTTCTCGTATATTTGATACGGCTGTGTTTTTACAATTATATTTATATTCATGTGCAGTTTTAAGTTTTATTGGATGGTCAGACGATTGGTATATATTTAGCAAGGCATGCTAGTGCCTTTTCGGTACCTTCACAGCTCTTACCCAGACTTGTTGATACAGAAATCAGAAACTACAAAAAAACACAGCTTTAAGTGGGAATTTAGGACCACGCATGTAGTATATAGTACTTTTAAATATTGTTTAGGGTACAATTGTGAACTTTAAAATAAATTATGCACTGTAAAATCTGCCTGTACCAACCACACCTGAAATTATACATCTTGGTATATATCTGGATGCGGATATTAAACCACACAGTAATAAATTTATAAAAACATATAATCGAAGCCATATAGCACAGTTGAGACTAACTCTAGTTACAAGATACATGCCAAGGAAATACGAAAAGTGAGATCATATTAGACAGACATCTCTGACAGCTTAATAACCGGCCTCTTCCAGATTGAGTCTTAATAGTATCTCATGCTAGCCTTCTCTATATTCCACATTCAAAAGGATGGTAAAGGTGCCTTTTATGTTTATGCACCAGTGAAGATATTACCATTAAATGTTTTGCCTTTATGCTTTACCTTTATTTAAATGTACTTTGAGCAAAAAATATGCATGAGGTTATATATTAATAAAGTGTATTATTATTATTATTATTATTATTATGCATATCAGACATTCACTGTGCCAGGTGAAAGAAATAAATGAAAGAAATAAAAGACATCCCTTGGTATTGAATCACCACTGCAGTACCAAGCAAAAGTACCTTTAGTACCTTTACTGTACTGCACTAAACAAAAACATGTATTTAATGCATTGTATGTTTTGATATGTAAATGGTCAATACAAGACCAGACTAGATGTCTATAGACGAGAGTACAGTATATCCACTGGTGATCATCTGCAAGGTCTGTACCTGAGTCACTTTTGCTCACTCACTCTTTTTTTAATTTTTTTTTATCCTTATCCTGTTCAGTCCTGGAGCCTATCCCAGGGGACTTGGGGCACGAAACAGTGTATGCCCTGGACATGGTGCCAAACCATTGCAGGGAACTGGAAATGCACCAAGCACATGGAGAACATGCAAACTCCCGAGGTGGGAATTGAACACTGGAGTGCTAATCACTACGTTCTCGTACTTTCGCCACCAGTAGTCACTTTTAGTTCCAGAAGATTTTACTGAAGTTTTAACTCAGTGAGTGAAATGCATACTCATCAGGGTTTAAGGCAGGTGGATGATGTATTATTTTTATTATCCTTATATTTTTCATTTCGATTTTATTCCTCGTGGTGGACTGCTTTACCAGTATGAAAACTTTAGAAAGTTTACGTTTCTGATATAAAGATGATCAAATGCAAACACCATTGCACTGAATCTAACCTGCCAGAACCAAGAGCATAAAAAACATTCGCTCAAATCATCACTGTCTTTTATATTTTGTCTCATCCACTTTTGTCTCAGTGCACCTGTTATGAGATGACATGTAACTGACCCTGCCGGCATTTTGTCCCTGTAACGTGATACAGAGCAAGTCTCACCCGTATTGATGTTGTAATGTCTTTGTAACACATTTTGCTGTGTTTAGGTATGGCAAGAATCACTGTGAGCTACTTAATAATATATCATTTGCCATCCTCTCACATAGTCTACTACACATGCTAGGGTTTTATTGTGCAGCTTTATATATTAGGAGGTAAAAGGTCTTACAAGCTTGTTAGCAGATCGTTAGCAAGTTTTGAACAAATTAAAGCTTATTAGTGCTACTACTACTACTACTAATAATAATAATATTAATAATAAATTACATTTGAGTATTAAATATGGACAATGTTATCTGGTACATTTAATGCACTTTTTTCTAATCCTATTATCCTTTTCTGCCTAAAATAAATATACAACAAATATAAATAATGGATAACAATCAATACGAGATAGACCCTTAAATACAAAGGACTCACTATTACAAATGCAGCAAAAGAGGATTCTACTTACAGACATGGCTGATTAGCCAAATTAGGTAAAATCTTTGCTCGTCTTCACTCTGTCCTTTCCATTTGTATGGAATGGCACCTTCTTCTACTATCTAAATATGAGTACAATAAAGCTTAGTGAGTATACAGCTATCAGCTACGTGTTGGAATCGCTACAAGTGTCTGAGTGTCTACTCTTACCAGTCTGTTGCACCATGCATCCAGTGGTGTGTGTGTGTTTTTATAGGCCTTTCATTGGTGTGCTGTCTAGCTCGTTGATCTGGGTGTCTCAATAGGCCCTACCCATCCCTTAACTTCTCTCTCTCTCTCTCTCTCTCTCTCTTAATTCTCTTGGCTGCTTCTTTCACCACAGCTATGACATGTCCCTGTATGTCTCTCACACACTCCCTCTCTTACTCTCCTAATCCACTCTCAAGTTTATTTCATGTCGCCCTCTCCCTCTCTCCTGTCTCTGTCACCTTCAAAGTCTTAGTCAGTGGATTCCTTACAGTGGTTTGGCTTCCAGTTCTAATCAGCAGCATTCCTGATTAAGCATGACTGAAATTGAGAAGAAAATGTTTCCCCAAGAAAATTTAATTAGATTTGGGCTGCTCTCCAGGGTGTGAGTGTGTTAATGTCATTTTCAAATTCAATAAGCAGATGTGAATACTTGAACATTTACTTTAACTTGAATACACAGTGCAAGTTTCTTAACTACTGCAAAAACACCGTATTGCAAAATTATTGCATTTCTATGTTGGAATTCTCACTCACTCACTCATCGTCTATACCGCTTTATCCTGTATACAGGGGCGCGGGGGGCCTGGAGCATATCCCAGGAGATTTAGGGCACGAGGCAGGGTACACCCTACCCTGTGCCAATCCATCACAGGGCACTCACATACAGTACACACACTCACATGCGCATTCACACACTATTGGTAATTTGGGAATAAGTCTAATCTGCATGTCTTTGGACTGAGGGAGGAAACCGGAGGACCCAAAGGGAACACAGCAAGCATAGGGAGAACATGCAACTCCATGCACACAGACCGGAGGTGGGAATCAAACCTTGACCCTGGAGGTGCAAGGTGGCAGTGCTAGCCACTAAGCCACCATGCTGCCAAATTTGAAATTGATTTGTTTAATTAATTAATTTATTTTGCTTTCAATGATAGTAACATATAGGAAATGCAAAATATTGCAAGGAAGGAAACCAGTACAAAATGAACTGAGACAAATGTTAAGCAATAACACATTTTCATTTTTTTAATGATTTTTTCATTTGCGTGTTTCATAAAGATGAACTCCAGAAAATAATATTAAAAAAGATAAAATATTTGTAAAATTTTCATTCAATAAAAAGTCAATTCCTGCATTTCCAGCCTGTCTCTATTCCACTGGCTTCTTATTTACCCCCTGCTTTGTAAAAATGTAAGGAATACTAATGTTTTCCTTGGCATTAATCTAACCGCTGCAACATAAGGCTATCAACCCTATCCACTCAGCTGAACACAGACATTCTGCCAGCGGTTTGAGTGACAAAATGAACAGCTGAAACTTTCACAGAAAGTCTCATTACATCCATCTCCTGGACTGGAGCCAACCTTCTCTTGTGTCTGCCAGCTTTCATTCTGGCTCTTGTAGCCCCTTTGCCTTCACCTTCTCAAATGGATTTCCCATGATACAAACTTGGCCAACTGTAAGTAACACAAGGCAAACAGTCCCTGTTATCACGACTGTGGCCATGCAACTACTTCCAGCTGGTATATTGCTCATTGTGCGGCCATGGCAGCATCAGTGTGTTTGCTGATCATAAACGATCATTAGCAATTGTTACATGTTACTGAAATATTGTGGGTGTGAATGACATATATAAGAACTATGCCCAGCAGCACTGCTAAATAAAAGCATACCATTGTTTTGGAATAGGTATTGATATTGGAATCATACAGTATATGTCTTCCCGTGTAATAGCAATTCCACAAAACATTCAATTTACTTACAGGTTTTCTTGTAAAACTTAAGTGACTAACTATTATGTTTAACTTTTACTTGTTTTACCCATATCTCATTATATTCAAATTAGTACTGGGTATGAAAAAGCAATCATCAGCTATAAAGAACAAAATCAAATTTAACATTTACTTTTTCAGTTATGCTTAAACTACAGTTAATTGCATACTTCTAAATAATAAAATCGGATGAAACTGTATGTACAATATGTGTAAGTTCATGTCTACAGCTGAACTATAATAATGAACTCAAGTACTGGGAAAACAAACCCCATTGGAAGGTACATATCTATCTACACAGCACATGATGAATAAAATCTAACATTGTGTGCATTGCAAATATACTTGCTCCAACTGGTACATGTAGACGGTGCTTTCATGTCCTTTGTTGATATGAAATCCTGGCAATGGTTCCTCTTTATGACACCAGCTGCAATCTACAATGGTTAGACATATAATACTCCAAATTGGTTGACAGATGAACACTCAGACACACCGATAACAAAATACAAACCAACAAAATCTCATATACATTCACTTTAGACACAGGGAGTGGTGACAGTTTGGGGTAACTGGAGCATCCTTCCAATTTTTCTTGCCATGACTATAGATGGTCAGGATCTTTGAACTTGTTCTTGTAAAACCTCGCTATCGCATTAGTTTTTATTTGTGTAGTTTGGGATCCTGGTCCTGATGCATACCTCTAGTCTCACTTAGATGCTCTGTGAACCTTTCATGGCAAGCTTTTTACAAACAAACAAATAGATAATAACAAACTACTAATAATAATACAATATAATGCAATATATTTAAACTTGTGTCTCACGCATAAATTGGCAAAAAAAATATGTGAACCTTTTGGAATTTCTTGGTTTTCTGCATTTATTTGTCATAAAATGTGATCTTTATCTAAGTCAGGAGTATTGACAAATGAATTGGCCTAAAATAATAACACAAAAAAAAAATCTGATCCAACCATAAAAACCTCATAGTGCTAGTGGAAAAAGTATGTGAATCCTTAAGTTGTTGTTGGTCTTTCAGCTGCTCCCGGCAAGGTGTCGCCACAGCGAACCATCCGATCCGCGCACAAGCTTGGCACAATTTTTACGCTGGATGCCCTTGCTGATGCAACCTTCCCATTTTATCCAAGCTTGGAACTGGTACTGCATCCAGTGGCTGGGGTTTGGGCACTTGCTGGAAATCAAACCCGGGCCTTTCGTGTGGCAGGCTTAAAAACCTGCCACTGAGCAACCAATGCACATGTGAATCCTTGAGTTAAAGACCTTAAAAAATTTAGATGTTAGCATACCTGCAGTCTTGTTAACAAATTGAGGTTGGAGGTTTGGACTAGAGCTACTTTGACTGATTTAAAACCACTCAAACTTTTTGTAAGCCATGCCTCACCAAGAAAAGCATTCAGAGGGTCTACAGTATGATCAAAACTTGTTGATTTACATAAAGCTGACAAAGGTTACAAAGTGATTTCAAGGACTTTGGGTCTATATACAGTAGTACTTAGGCAAATGGAGGCTCTTTGTGACTGTGGATACTCTACCAAAAAGTGGGCGCCCAGTCAAAATGACCTGAAGAGCACAACAAAGAATCATCGATGAGGTAAAGAAACAACCCGCCAAAGATTTGAAGGCATCATTGGAACTGGCTAACATCTGTGTTCATTGAGTCTACATTGAACAAGTAGGGTGTCTATGGCAAGACACCATAAAGGTAGCCGCTGCTTACTAAAAAGAACATTGCTGCACACCTGAAACTAAGATTAACCACATAGGGAGTAAAAAGGGCACTGCATATCATCATGAAAACATCATGCCAACAGTGAAGTATGGTGACGGAATCATGATTTGGGTCTGCTTTGCTGAATCAAGGCCTGGGGACGATGAATTCCCATGTGTATCAAAAAATTCTTCAGGATAATGTGAGAATGTCTGTATGTCGGCTGAAACTCTGTAGTAGTTGGTTGATTAGGACAATGACTCAAAGTTGTTGGGGAACAGGACAATGACTCAAAACACTAGAGCATGTCCACAGGAGAATGACTTCAGAAAAACAAAATCTGCCCTTTGGAGTGGCCAAATCAGAGCCCAGACCTCAACCCAATAGAGATGCTATGGAATGACTTGAAGAGAGTCATATACATGAGATGTCCAAAGAATATGCTAAAGCAGTTCTGGCAGGAAGAATGAGCTAAAATTCTTCCTGAATGATGTGTACTGTATGTTTTATCCACAGCTACAGGAAGCGCCTGGATGAGGTTATGGGGGGGCGTGGGGTCAACCAGTTATTAATTTCAAGTGTTCACCTACTTTTTCCACTACAATTTTAAATGTTGAATGAATGTATTCAATAAAGACATGAAAGATCATACAGTATTTCTGTGCCATTATTTTAGGCACATTATATTTGTTAGATGAAGATCAGATCACATTTTATGACAAATTAATCCTGAAAACCATGAAATTGGAACCATGAGGTTCACATACTTTTTCTTGTCACTGTATGTACTTAGGCTATGTAGATATCAACAGCATTTGAATAATATAATGTTATAACTTCTCATAACATGTACGTAAGTTTAAAATAAACAGTTTACTTCTTTCATGAAGAGGCCTTTAACATGAAGCAGGCCATTGCCTCTAAGTGGACGATGTGTGTTATAGCAGCAGATGACACTTTAGCATATGGTGCATGAGCACCGGCTAATAACAGAAGGTGTTTATGTAAAATATTCATAGCTCAGACATCTTGCATAATAATAGGATAAAGTTACAGCTCCTAGGATTGTTGGAAGTTAACAAGCGTGAATGAAAC
Organism: Clariallabes teugelsi; assembly: GCA_030014215.1. Lineage (NCBI taxonomy): Eukaryota > Metazoa > Chordata > Actinopteri > Siluriformes > Clariidae > Clariallabes > Clariallabes teugelsi. The sequence continues at coordinate 10,835,686 of JAQMYG010000033.1, forward strand.
AGATTGTATCAGTTCATGTCATGATTACTTATGAGGGGTTATTTTTAGATGGCTTTAACCTTTCACTACTGACAAGTTGATGTACTGTAGAACACAGATTCTCAGTTTAAGTCTTTGAGGACACTGTATCCAAAATCGGCTTTATAATTTGTTTAAATGTTGAATCAATCATATGCATGGTCCAAAGACCTGGGATTAGTATATCAAATACTAGTATCCAGTATATTTTACGTGCAAATAATTTAAAGACAAAATGTAGGGATGTCTCATGAAGCTAAGCTCTGCTCCAGGGTTACACTGACTGCAGTTTTTTTTTCCATTTGTTTGATTATGTTCTGATAAATATCTTTACCTGATGAGTTGGACACAGTGTTTTGACTTAAAAAGAACAGAGCAACGTTCAAGACATGGAAGTCATAGGAGAAAGTGATGTCAGCCTTCCAACATTGCATCGTTTACATCTTGGGGCTTTAGGGTAGAAAATTCATTCACCACAGGGCTTGACATTGGCACCTGCCCACCCGCCAAATGCGGGTAAAATTCGGCTGTGGCGGGTAATAACTTTAGTCT
>JAQMYG010000033.1:10836764-10855485 GCA_030014215.1 Clariallabes teugelsi
GGCTGAATGGCTAGTGACTCCGGAAATCCACTAGCCACATTGGCCAGTGAGCAAAAAAGTTAATGTCATGCCCTGATTCACCAGCATATTTTTAGGAGGTGGGAGGAAACCAGAGAACCCTGACGAACAGATATCAGATTAAATTTTAACATGAAGTAGAGGTTGTATGCTAAGGCACTTATTATTAGGGCCCAAGTACTATGACACCATAGTGTGCAAAACACTCTCTTGCTCTTCTAAAGTTTTTTCCAGCATCTGGGGCTTTTTGGAGTTCTAAACACGCTCAGAAATTCATGAAAACCAGCACACAGTTTGTATTCTGTGGCCTTTAGGACGCCTGAGTGAATAGGAGCATGGCACATATCTCACGACATTGAGGATGCAAAATATTTACGATTTTTGATATCTCAAACAGTTCAGCCATAGCGAGGCCTAAACTATCAGTGAAAAGTGGCTAACAACTTCCTGAGTGACATCAAATTGAGTGACATCATTGTGTACTGTTTTGTTTTCAGCATCCTGTTTTTTTTTTTTTTTTTACATCTTAAGATCCTCAAAAAGCACAAAGGTTGTGTGGTATCCCTGGGTGCCGATAGCACAGGTGCTTGGTTCCAATCATTGGTGCTGTGCAGCTAGCAGCTATATTTTACTTGTTCTTTCATGCCTTCATATTAATTGCCCATCAACCAACAGGAGTTTTGTGTGTTTGTGTGTGTGTGTGTATTATAGACAGCAATCTTGCTAGCATGTAGCTAATTACTTTAAAACCCGAATAAATAAAAATAAACAACATTATTTCAGATATTTCCCCTCATGAAATCTGTATAATCATTAGGGGCAGCTACATGCATTCATATGCCAGGGGGTGCGGCTGCCTCTACTACTGTGCTTCACAGACAGGAAGCGGAAGTGCCGCCATCTCCTTGTATCAAGCAACACCAGGGTCAACGTTTGCATGGTAACGTTACAGTACCTTTAAATTATGAATCTTGGAAAGAACTGGAACGAAAAGTTATTATCAAGTGACACTATCACAACAACAAAAAACAATTCCGCCCTACCAAACAGCACCTTTTTAGAACGGACGTAACAGTTTGCCCTAATATTTAGTAAGATAGCATGCGGTTTTTAGTAAAAGACCAGGGCCGAATCCTAAATATATCTATCCTGGAATTGTAGTGCACTACGTCGAAGGCTTTACAAGGATTCCTAGGGCGCGTTGTGTAGTGGAGGAGCGAGCTATTTGGGATTCCGCCCTTTCCTCTGATTGCGAGAAGAAGCACGGCTAACTTAACGCTAACGCTAACACTAGCGAGCGAGCACCAGCTCTTCCCTTCCACACCGCATCTCTCCGGTCGGTGTCGTAACATAAATGGCTCGTTTTAAAGTCGTCTTGTGACGGAGTATCTTATATCGACGCGTCGATGTCTTTAACCTGACAGCTCCAGAGTTGAACGGTAAGTGAGTAGGATGTGCTAAAAGCTAACGGTGCGTTAGCCGCGATAAGACTTTACCTTCAGTTTGATGGTAATGGAGAGGAATGCGTGACCGAATGAAAGGTGACGGAGAACTTTTTTTAAACAACTTTTTGCCGTTTTTTTAGTTTACACCCGCTCTTACGTCAAAGGTTATTTAGTTTCGTCTTTACTTTATTGTTTTTGTTATTAATTTATTTATTGAAATAATACTGTTTACTGTTAGTTGAGAGCTGCCTGCGAGGCTAAAGTCAGGGGAAGGAGGGTGTGTGTTGTGCGGCTGTCAAAAAGACACCAGTCTAAATGTCATTTCACAACCTAACTGTGAATACGTTATTCATTATTTCGTTTTAAATGAGTGCTTTAATGGAGTCGTTACTATATAAACCATTTTGTTGTTGAGTTTGGTTGACAGGTTGTGTGTTGTCTGGCTAAGCTAACATTGGGTGTTCTTGTTAGCATGTGAGACCTGTGTTCCTCATAACCTAATCACAAAATATGATTTTATATTGGTATATGTGTAGAAATGTAAATGTGAACTTGTTTAACACGCGTTAAGTTTTCATTAGAAACATTTGATTAGTTAAACGCTTACTATACTGTTGTTATTATTAATCGTAATAAGAAAGCAGAGCTTTTGTCACTGCTAATCAGCTGTTGCTTCTTGTGGCCACTTTTTAGCTCCTAACTTGGTGTCCTGTCTGACGTGGTGAGTCCAATTTCCTTCAAAGTTTGACTTTAGTTTCAGTTTAGATTAGATGCAGGAACGATGCAGAACGCTCCACTGAGCACTTTCCCATCAGAGCACTTAGTCTCCGACTCCATAATCTACTGAAGCCTCTGGGACTTTGCTCTGATCTTTGCCAGCTAGGCTTTGTTATCGGGTTTCAGTATTATTATGCAATCATTATTTATCCAGTGTGTCATCTGCTCCTCATCATCATCATCAGTCTTATAATCTCACAGGGTATTTTTGTGTTTTCTGTAAACCTCATTGAAGCCCTTGGGTATGTCATTGTCACTTTAGGTCAGAACAGGTCAGACACTTCATGGTTATAAAGCATGCCCTAACAAACAGTCTGTACAATTATGGGGCAAAATGCCACACACATATATAAATGGACGTGGATGAATTGTTTCTATATTTAAAAAAGTGTGGCGTTAAGTCTGACACTTTGACCTTGAATCTGAATTGAGGTGGTTGAATTGAGTTCCTGTTGCTCTGTACGACTGAGTTATACTCCTTACCTCTAACTTTCTAGCTTCTTTTAAGTGACAAACTCGTCCGCACTTATTTGTGAATACGTCTGTGAACTTGTGTAATTATTTGTTATACGTCATATCAGAACAAAAACTTCCTCCGTATTTACTCAGGCATTTGGCGACGCCTACAAACCTTTATAAAGGCAAAGCTTTTGCAAAGGCAAAATTTCTCATAAGGCAGCTCAGGCGATGCAGCTCGTCCGCTGTCATGGGTACACATACTTTTAAAAGCACTAGCCCTGTTCTGATGGAGTGGAGTTTACATGGCATTTTACTGTTTTACAAGTGAGTTGATTTTCATTTGGATCAACTATGTCAGTGATTTTTGTCGGCTTTTTTCCTCCCCCTGGCAATTAAAATTTTGTCAATTTCAGCCAAATTGTTAGATTTTTCCTAATCTCAGTGCTTGTCTGATAATTTTAGTTAATTCTGCATACATGTTTGTGATTTTTACATATTTTTTTCCATGCAGATAATAACAAAAAATCTACTTGCTATATTTTGTGGGATGGAAATCACCAGGGAGCACCCGATAAGATTATATCATGATACCTAGGTGCCCATTCGATTTGTATTGTGATTTTATTAATTTCATTATTCAATATTATTTTTAAAAATAGATTTTGATGAGATTCTAAACAAACTTTTACTCACAAATAATTCACTGTTATGCTGTGCTGCCTGCCAATGTGTGAATACAAAAGGGTTAGAGTCAGTGTGCTGACACATGAATTCCTATCAATTTTTTTTCCAACCAAATCTCTAGTATTTCGTCTCGTAACATGTGTATCATTGACCCTTCCCCAGATAATAAGCTTTATTGTAGTTTTTGTTTTGACATTGGTACTTAAATAAGATCCAGTGTCTCTTCAACTGCTTGGACAGCATGTTGGGAATACCATGACTGTGTGAACCTCTGACACAGACATCGAGATTTGTAGAAAAAGCATCACAGTAGAAACCTACTCCTGCAATTGTCATTTTCTTTGTTATTTAATAGTGAGTGTGGGAGTGAAGTGAAGTAAAATTTTATTACAAATGCATCCTTTAGAAATCTGTACAAAGGGCGGAATTTCAGTCCCTTTTGAAAGTACTAGAACGGCAAGTTTTTTTATTTATTTATTTGCTATACATTTAGGTTTGAAATCAAAAGATGATTGAGATGATGGATCAGCACTTCAGCTTCTGTTTCATGATTTTTTAAATATCTAAAACTCACCCATTATTGTTCAATGATCAAAACTATTGGAACATGCGACTGATGTATATTCCTTGTTGGCCAGGTGTGTCCTGTTAGACTGAGTGTTTAAACTGTGGAAATTCTAAAATTCGTGCTCCTGGTTTGAACGCTGGGTTTTTTCTTGTAGACACTGCATTTGTGGTTAATAGAATAAAACTACATGAAAGCCAGAACTCCGGCTAGGAGAGACAGGCAAGCCATTTTAAACGTGAAAAAAGTGAGAAACTTGACCATAGCCTTTGCACAAACATCATGCTTTGGAATGTTCTGAGCAATGTGAAACCACTGGTGTACTGATGAACTAAACATCGAACAGGTTGGCCAAGGAAAACATTTGATGATGGAAACATTGTGAGAGCTGAGAAAAAAACCCAAAACAACAGTCTGTGACATCAACAACAACCTCCACAAAGCAGGTGTGAAGTCATTACAGTCCACCATTTGAGGAAGACTTTAAGAGCAGTATGTAGCAGATATACTACGAGGCCAAATCTAAGTGTTTTGCCATCAGAGGAGCCATGCTGTAAGTTGTTTAACACATCTAGATGTAAATATCAGGAAATGAGATTCTGATCTATTGTCATCTCATATTCATCTTTTGATCTCAAACCTAAATGTTGTAAATAAATAAAGCAAAAATGATATATTCAGCTTTTCTGTTCCAGTACTTTTGAAACTTTATTTTCTTGTGTTTTCATTGTATTTCTGTGAAGGGAACAAGCGTCATGTCACAGTGTCATCTCATGCATATGTGTTATGAATGCACAAAGACTTTATCAGATTTATCATGACTGACTTAGAAGTTATAGTTACTTTGACGGCTGTAATGCGTGTGCAGTTTAATTTTTTATTTTTTAAATTGACACCCTTGTTCTGAAGCTGTAGAATGAGATTCATGCTGCGCTGCTTCCGAATTTAATGCCTCGACTTTACAAACCACACAGCAAGATTTTGGAAGAGATCCAAGTAGAAGACTACTTGGAAATAGTTGCACTTCATTGTGTCACATAAATCCACGCCTTTGCTATTTTTCATTTTACCAATCGTGACCCTGGTCTGAATAAAGCAGTTAATTAAGATGAGTGAATGAATTAATTACCATTTTTTCCCCTAACGCACACTACCTAATCCACTTCTCTCAACGGTGTTCCTCAGGTGTTTCACACACCAGCTCCTATCAGTATTTTTATTTGGACCTATTATTGCCAAAATGCTGTTTCTAATCATTTGAAGTCTTTTTATTTTTTTTTTTTTTTTTTTTTTTAAACAAAGAGGTGAAAATAATTTTTTCATACTGTAAATGTCTGTTTACATGTGTGAAGGGACTAACTCTTCCTCCATTTGTAAAGTGCCATTACTTTTTTTCCTTAACTGAATGGCTAATCTAATTTGTTTAAAAGTTATCAATTTGTTTTGTAGTACATTATTTCTAACCATTAATATGAAACTATGTTTCCATGTTGATTACATTTGTTTATGTAAAATTGATAGTGTAATATGTGTCTATAAAGCTATGGTAACTCATTCCTGATTTATACAGTTATACATTGACCTAAAATTTATACATGGATTTACACAAACTCAAGCTTCCATAGGATGTTTTTTTTTATTTTGTATTTTATTTTATTATGATGATTATCATGTGCAAATGCTTCTATGAATACATTAATTTGTATTCCACTGATAATTGCAGGCCATTTTATATGAATGTGGTGTTTTGAGTGAGAACAGTTTCCTGGAGTTTAAGTGTCAATATTTTCCTATTTCTTATGAAGTTCACACAGGTCTCAGGGCTCCTCAAAAGTTTCAAGGTCTGGCAAGTGTGCGTGTACAAAAAAACCTTCTACTATTTGTCCTTTTTTATTTCATATAATCTAATTTAATTTACTTTTATTTGTGTTGACCAGGTATTGTTGTTGTTGGTCTTTCGGCTACTCCCGACAAGGGGTCGTCACAGCGGAATATCCAGTCCGCACAACAACTTGGCACAGGTTTTACGCCGGATGCCCTTCCTGACGCAACCCTCCCATTTTATCCGGGCTTGGCCAGGTATTAAACAACCTAATTAGATTTTCCCCCTCATTGTGACATCATATAAGATGATTCCCTCCCCCAGCTTGTTGCACAGCTCTCTGTTTGCTGGTGGGGCGTGGTTCAGTAGTAACTCTTACACAGACACTGAAACATGCATCAGGAGGAGGAGTGCCATAAAGGGAGTTTGAGGTGTGAAAAAAAAAATCCTTATCTATGATATATTTCAGCTGGATTAACACACACACTTGACCTGTGTGAACTTCATAAGAAATAATAAAATATGGGCCCTTTATGTCCAGTAAACTGTTCTCGCTCATAAAACACCACATCATATAAAATGGGCCGCAATTATCACAGAGGTACGAATGAATGTATTTATAGGAGCAATAGCAGAAGACTGTATAGTTTAGATACCTTAAACACATTACTTAAATGTCTATTAATTTTTTGATGTTTAATAAATTGTTCCTATTAATTTCCATCTGACTAATTTTTTTTTTCTTTAAAATTGTTAGACATTTTAGTTATAGATGCACAAAAATGGCTGAAAAGGAAATATGATTTTATGCCTCTTTGTGATTGGTCAGAAAGTTTTTTTTATAACGGCCACTCTGACGGTTGTTCCACTAATGACGGGTTCATATGGATACGGAGGGTCTACTTGATTATTGTTCTGTCGTAACATACATGGGGCCAGTGCTACACATACAGGCGGTCCCCAGTGTCTGTCCTTTGTGACGGGTAGAGATAAAGCTGTAAAGTCTCCACAGAGGGCAAAAAAAGAGATACCGATAAGAAACGACTGTTTAAAGCGGTTATAATGGGAGGTACTCATTAGTTTTACTGATGTTCCACAACATTAAGACTTTAAAAGGATAAACAGACTAGATGTCCGTCTTTATTTCCGCAAAAATTGTAATCGTTGCCAAATTTGTGTGTTGTAAGAGAAATAAAATGCTGTGATGGAGGGTAGTCTATTATTTCCTTCACAAGTACGCTCGGGTTTTTGGTTTGCTTTTTATTTCGTATTGAAGTTAATTTATTTTGCACTTATTTGATGCAGTTATTGAGGCAGTTTAGGAAGAAGTTAGTTTTAATTGCCTTTCTTTATCGTTTTTTAAAGAAAGAAAGCAGCTTTTATGTTGCACATTTAGACGCACATTGTGTCCATTGAGCTAATTTTTTTTGTCCCTGCTTGTGTCTGGAAAAATATCAGTGTAAAGTTAGTGTGATTTGTTAAGAAAGAAAACATGCTTGTAGTAAAGTCTAATTAATGAACTTTAGCTAAGCTCATCAGTATCAGTATGATAAATTAATTCATGCAAGACAAACAGTGCGACAGCAAAGAATTATCTGGACGTTTTCTGTGTTTGAAGCTCTTCATTTGACCGACAATATTTTAAAAGTCTTCTTTTGACAGTGACTGTGACTGTCCCCACCATTCACTGCTTTCTTGCTCCCACAGTTATTGCTCCGCCACTTGTTCCAGTTCTTGTAACTAGCATCAGATAAGTAAAGTAAACTTTGTTCAGGAAAGTTTTTCATTTTAATAAAGACAACTAAGGAAGCAATTTGTCTCACTTACAACATCTAGACTAGAACTAGACAGAAGCCTGAGTGTAGATAAGAACATGAATGTAGGAAAAGGAATTCATGTTCAGTAATAGTTTAATTTCACCTCAGGCTGAGTTCATTTGTATTTGAAATATTTTTCGTTAGTTATTTTTAATGATAATATCTGGTGATTTAATGCAAATTATTATTATTGTAATTAAAATCATACAATTATTTGTCATTTAACTTGTACGTTTACTTGTCAAATTTAGTACAATAAACATCTCAACATTAATTATTAAGTAGTGATTTAATCGGGTGTCCGTCTCTAATGTAGATTTTTCTGTAGTATTTTGCTGAAGCAGATGTAAGACAATGCAGAGTTGTTTTAATGAGGTTTATCAGTTAGATTTATGTAAAGCAGAATGGTGTGTTACACGTCCTGTACTGCAGTCCTGTCTCACACACGCCGAGTTTTGATGGAAATCTTTCTCCACATAAATGCCAGGGACAGGTAGAGTAGTGAGATAAAAAGTTGCGTGAATGTTCCCCGATAATCTAACCGACAGAATGAAGCAGAGTGAAGTTCTGAGGACTGAACAAGCTTTAAATGATTTGCATGTAGCTCAGTGAGGCACTGAGAGGCTCTGCAATATTCAACAGGCGGACAGTTTTCTTTCCTGCATACTTACTCTCAGACAGTGGCTTCTCTTTCCCTAACCCTCCTTTTCTTTGCTTCTCTACAGATTTTAATTCTCCCCAGACCATCTGGGTCCTGATGTGGCCACGCGGAGGTTTAGTGCAGCGGACAAGCTGAAGAGCTCTGGCATCCGGACCCGACATCACACGTACACACAAACACGCAAAGACAGAGAGACTGACGTCTATAGGTAAAAAGTTCATCAGTGTAGGTTTCCGCATGCATTTTAGCTCAACTTTTCATTTATTTAGCAGTTCAGTGATGGACTATTTTTATTGTTATTATTCCTTCAAGCGTTGGTTTTAGTGCAAATTGAAATGGGTGTCTTTTTTAGCTTTTCTTTTTTTTTTTCACTTGAGATGAAGAGGTGGGCATTATGAAAAGATATATAACCAACATTTCAAAAATCCAGTAACTCAAAATAATGAGAGCCAGGCAATTACACTCATTGGCTGATCAACCAGTTAATCTCTATTATAAACGTAATTTATTTTCAGAGATTTGCTTTTAGTCAATATGGCGATAAGTGAATTACGCTTACGAGTTCTGTACCGAAGCATATTCATCACTAACTACCACTAACTGGTTTGCTTAATTGGCCAGTCATCATTCCTGATCTGAACCCATAGAGAATCTATGATGTATTGTCAAGAGGAAGATGAGAAACACCCGGCCCGACAATACAGGCGTGTCACATGCCATGTCTTGCTGCATTGATAGAGTGATTCATGCTAAAGGAGCCGCGAGCAAATATTGATAAATGCACATAATTTGTCTATGGAAAATCCTTATTTGATTGCTCTTAGAAAGTCTAATATTTTGATTTCTTTTTTTCTTTTTTTCATAAAAAAATTTCAATCAACAAAAAAGGCTTAAAATACTATACTTTACATGTAACTTGAATCTATACTGTAATGAATCTATACTATACACACAATTTAATTTTGTTACATTTCCAATATAGCAAAAATAAGCATTGCCTAAATATTTGCATTGGCTTTTGTAATTGTAATTTGGTAATTGAAATCTATATAAAGTTCAGTTCTCGAACCATAATAATATCAGTACATTTTTTCAGCCCTAGTCAGACTCTTCACATGATGTAGCTAAACAAATATTGTGCATTTCAATGTAATACTGTTCAGTGTTAGCTAACTGTGCAGTGCCTGTAGTCCTAGGCATGCTTTTCAACCTCATTTTGTTCTTCACTTCTTATGTTGTTTTGAATAGTATGGAAAAAATGTTAATCTTGTGGTTTATTATAAACCAAATTAATTCTCACTGAAACCAATACTGAAGTGTTTTACATTTTTTGTGTTCAGCCGAAAACACTAGAAATGTTTTTTTCCTGTTTAAACCCGTCTCGATAAAGGGGAAGCTGCTTTTTCAGAGAAGGAAGTGAGGGTTTGATAAATTTAAATGTTTAGACACATTATGAGCAGTAAAATTGTTAAATCTTATGCTTTTCAGCATGGCAAACATGTAGTTTGATTTGTAGACTTGTATTGAAAGCCTGAGATTGAAGAACACATCACACCAGTAAATGTAGTGACTCAAGGTCACCTCTTTAAAATGTTGTGCTTTTAAACTGGATATAATAGATATATTACTGGGGCCAAATGTATAATTAATAGAGAAAAAAAAACAGTTATTTAAAAAATGTCTCAACACAAACAACATAAATGTTATTGCCTTTTAAAAGTGAAACAATAATTCAAAAGCACAGTCATTTTAGAGGCTTGTCTTGTCTTTTACACTTTGGTTTCTGTCTGCAGATTTCCCCGGAACCTGATAGCCATCCTGTTGCCATGTCGACCTCATCGCTAAGGCGACAAGTGAAGAATATTGTTCACAATTACTCTGAAGCAGAGATTAAGGTGAGAGGTTGCTTTCATTTATGCCTACGCTTTTCCCTCTATAGAAATCCGCTGTCCGTATTGTACTATTCTGCTTGTGTAATCAGTTCGGTCAGTTGTAATATTTCTGAATTAAACCTCAAACCATCCAATACCTTCCAGAGAAAAGAGACCTTGTTCTCTGATGTGAGTTTGATTGAGTGCATACTAAACAATCAACTTTTTTAATTTTTAATTTTTATGTTTATACCTCTCTAGGTCAGGGAAGCAACTTCCAATGACCCCTGGGGTCCGTCCAGTTCTCTGATGTCAGAGATTGCAGATCTGACGTATAACGTAGTGGCCTTCTCAGAAATCATGAGCATGGTTTGGAAGAGGCTCAATGACCACGGAAAGAACTGGAGGCATGTGTATAAGGTCAGCACATCACCCTAAACTTCTGAATGTAAAAATAAGAGTCCCATTTTCTTTTTTATTAACAGTAATGTCACTCCTACAATGTACCTGACCTCCATATTTGTTCAGGCTATGACTCTTATGGAGTATCTGATAAAGACGGGTTCAGAAAGAGTGGCTCAGCAATGCAGGGAAAACATCTACGCTGTCCAGACACTCAAAGACTTTCAGTACATAGACAGAGATGGAAAAGACCAGGTAACTAACACACACACGCACACGCACACGCACACGCACACGCACACGCACACACACACGCACACACGCGCACACACACACACACACACAGAGCAAACAATCGATTTCATCACAATTGTAGGAATTCACAACTGAGGCACCAAATGTGCAGAACATAAATCATTATCACTTAAAGTCTAGAAACTTTTGTTAAGCACCGCTGTCAGAAGTAGGGGAACTGTGGTTAATGTTATAATCAAGACATCCATCATTCAAGAGGTTTTCAGTAATTTAGTTTGGAAAGCAATTAAAAGCCATCTGAGTTCCCAACCAAGCCAACCGTCAGCTCACTGTTGTCGTGTTATGCAAAGCATCAGAGACGGCTGCTTTAAGGCGGTTGGTTTCCCGCGTATAGCCAGCGTCGTGTGCATTTATGCGTATGTCCGTAGATCCATGGCACCATCTGTAATCACACCACCGCCTCTTCGCAGTATGGCGTATGTGTGTGGGGGGGAAATCATACATTTCAGAATTCCACAGTGTAATTCATTCTCATGGCTGTTAAAATCAATGTTACTAAACTCATAAGAGTGTATAAACAGTATAAGAATGATTTAAATTTGTGGTTTGTGGTAGCACAGCTGTTGAAAAACAAGGACCGGAATTTCCGGAATAGCACCTGATGATAAATTATAAAACATGTAGCACACTTACGTAAGCTCATTTTCCATAAAGGGTGCCAATACTTGTGGGCCAGAATGCAGTGGTATAATATATTATCTTATGCTGTTATTATCTCTTTCCACTTGTATTAATGATACCTGAGGTAAATTAGATTTTTTTTGTAACCTTCAGAATTAAGGGTACATCACAAGAGGTAAAGCATTGCTGAGTCATTTTCAGCTCAACGCTTCACCACTCGTTTAGCCTTTAGGAGAATGGAACATGGTGGGTGTCTGTTAGATCGACCTTCATTCATCCAAATCACTACAGAAATGAATGAAGGAACATAAAATCATAATTTTGCAGCGGGAGACTACACCAGATTGTGATTGTGGGTGTGTTGATAATTTGGAAACAAATATTTTAAAGCACATTAGCACTATTTATTACAACTACAGCTAGTGACTGGTTTTCTGCTTGATCGGCTATGACTTGAAATCGGCCAGTCAGCCTCGGATTTCACCGTTTCTATGCCATGCTTGCGCCTCCAAGTGGTGCAACAGAACCATGTTTGCCCCGTCATCCAGAGTTCTCCTGTGGGGCTAAGAGTGAGGGGATGAACTTTCACATCAATTATAGTGCCATTAATCAAGCCGTGCTTTATTCCCACCTCCTAATGGTGCATGTGCAGCCGTTTAAGAAGCATGTGATAGTCTTCCCCGTCCCTTTTGAATTTTTCTCAGCTGAATATAATTTGTACAAAATAAAACTCTGAACATCAACCTAGAGAAAATCCTGTACCATTGTGCAGTTTTGGAGAAAATGTAAACATTATTTAATAGTTCTTTAACATTTTATTATATACATATAATTTTTTGTTCTTTTGTTACAACCTCATAGCACTATTTACAAACCATTTGTTCTTATATTTTTGCACTGCTTTTATTTTATTCTTTTTTTTTGTTTGTTTTTTTTGCAAGCCTACTTTCATCGAGGGTGGCATAAATTATGTGGTGGAATGCAGTGGCATAATCTATGATCTTATGCAATTATCTCTTTCAAATTGTATTAACGGTACCTGAGGTAATACACAGTATTTAATTTAAAAAGTGAAACTCACATATATTAAAGATTCATTACATATCATTCGAAATAGTTTAAAACATTTTTTTAACCTTTTTTCTCCCCTTACTGTATATTTTAAAGATTATTGCCTACAGATAATAAAAATCAAAAACCAGAATCTCAAAATATTAGAAAATCTTATTTCGAGTTTGAGTAAATTACTATTCATACAGTATAGCATAGAATTCTTCAGGATATAGGCTGCAACTGTTGCATTCCCAATATTGAGATACTCTTGGACTAGACACGACATCAGAAGTGTCTTACCTGCACTAAGGGGAAAAAAAAAACTAGATTGTTGCTCAGTGGTCCAAAGTGCTCTTTTTGGATGAAAGTAAATTTTGCATTTCATTTGGAAATCATGGTCCCAGAGTCTAAAGGAAGAGTGGAGAGGCACAGGATCCAAGTTGCTTGAAGTCCCGATTAAGAATTCCGTAGTCTATGATGATTTGGGGTGCCATGTCATTTGCTGTTTTTTTGTCATCAGATTTTAGTACACTTTAGGTTTCTGTTTGTTGCCAAGCTTTGTGGAGATGCTGATGTGCTTCTTCAGCTGCACTTGCACCTGCCCTCAGTGCCACAACTACCACTAACTGGTTTGGTGTGACCATGATATTACTGTGCTTGATTGGGAGACAACTTGCCTCAGCTGAACCCCATAGAGAATCTATGGGCTAGTGTCAAGTGGAGGATAATAAACGCACAACTCAACGATACAAACAAATTGGCTGCTAATAAAGCAACCTAGTCAATCAGGCCTCAGCAGTGCCACAGGATGATCATCTATGCTGTGCTGCATTGATGCCGTGATTTGCGATAAAGGAGCCCCGACCAAGTACAGTGTAACCTTGGATTGCGAGCATAATTAATTCATTGTATATCGAAACACTCGTATATTAAAATTAATTTTCTCCATAAGAAATAATGGAAACTCGGATGATTCGTTCCACAACCCAAAAATATTCATGAAACTTGGGTGTCTGTAATATCAATATTCATGAAACTTGGACAAACGATATGTTTGAGTTTCAGATCTTCAATAGGAGCAATAAGTCATATATTCTTTGATCAGCCTGGCTTTTAAAACTTAAACTGCAGCACCACCCGTTCAAGGTCTCTCAACACAACAGAATAGAACGCTCTTCTCCTACTCATTCCAATGCATGTGCGCGTATACACACACACACACACACACACACACACATACACACATACACACAGATGAACTCTTTACACTTCAGATCTGTTTAGTTTTGGTCTGTATCTTTTTATTGTTTTATCAGCCTTGTATGTATGGAAAACTTGATTGAGAGAAAGGCGATCAGGGCTTTTGCTTCTGCGTCAGTGTGCGCTTTCTTATGGTTCTCTTTTAACTGTGGTAACTGGCGAACAGCACTTGAAATTTCAATGAATGTTTGTTTATTACACTGACGTTTGTCACACTACTATGCAACGTGGAGAGACTACTGTACACAATACAACATGAATAAAAAAAAATATTCACCTGCATATAGTTCGCTATAAAGAAGATTTCAAAGTCTCCTGGATCATGCAACCTTACGGATGGATCCTGCAGTATCCAGGAGACGACGACGGCAGATTAAGTATAGCATATTATGTGAAACTGCCAGTGCCTTTTAAAGAATACAGTACTCTTTGTATATGAAATGATGCAGTGATATACACTCACCATTCACTTTTATAGATAGCTGCACATTCATGCAGTGTGTGTGTGTTGTGTGTGTTGTGTGTGTGTGTGTGTTGGAGTTGTGAACTGCCCCAATGCCACCCACACACTTGTAAACAAAGAGGAAGCAGTTTTATTCAAGGAAGGAAGTGTAGACTGTTTATTGCACCTCATGCAATATGAGTGTTATTTTATGACTACGTAATAAATTCAGCTGAACTCGCTAGTATGTTTAATTTTAAACGTCTGTAGTTTCAGAGCTTCATAGTGCCCCAGTTAGTGAACTGCGAGCCAGATTCCATCTGATTCAGAGTGAAATACGTAATAATGGACTTGAATGAATCATTTATAGTGTATTTCTGTGTCTGCATTTCTTTGATCAGGGTGTAAATGTAAGAGAGAAAGCCAAGCAGCTGGTGACTCTTTTGAAAGATGAGGAAAGGCTACGAGAAGAGAGGATCCACGCACTTAAGACCAAAGAGAAGATGGCACAGACCTCAAGTGGTGAGTCAGCTAATGACATTAAGAGCTGCTTCGCTTGCTAAAAGGAAAAAAAGGTCACGATGCTTGTATTTAGCACAGCGTGTGGGGGAGCACCATGCTTGGCCATATTAAGAAATTAATGCTTTTTTTTTTTTCAAACCATAATGCCTAGCTGTTTAACCCCCAGCGTCTTCGGCTCCCTCGGCTCCTACTTTAGGACTGCAGTCGGGTACGGATTCGGACCAGGCATGGCCACAGAGCTCGGGGGAGGAGGACCTCCAATTGCAGCTGGCATTGGCCATGAGCAAGGAAGAGGCAGAGCAGGTAAAATTACACACCCAGTCAGCTCTCACGTCCCCCTGGCAACAGGTAAAACTGGAAGTCAAAGACATTTATAAACATATATTTCTGAAACAATTTATAGTATTTAACAGTTGCTGGATATAGATGGATTTATGAATAATGCAGATTGGAGGAATTAAATCTTTTGTAAAAATAAAAAAAGAATGCTTTAGATTTTAGTTACATTTTACAGAAAGAAATCTGAACTGAATCTGAATAAATACAATATGCAATAAAAAAAATCTAAATATTTTATAAAAATGGAAACTTTAAATAGGTTGTCTAGTCTTTTACCACAACAGCATATTTTAAATTGTTTGTTTCTTCTGTAGTAAGGGTGCCTTATGAGTAATCAGGTAAGGCTGAATCATAAGAGGACAAATGAATGTAGAGTAAGTTGTATGTTAAAACTGTTTTTTTTTTTTTTTTTTTTTTAAAGGTGGCTTCACTTGAGCGCTTACACACTGGTTCAAAAGTTAGTACTTTTTAAAATTAATTAATACTTTTTAATTATGTGTTTTTGCGTAAAAAAAACATAAGCAGTCATCTGTTTGCCTAACACTGAGACCCGCTACGATCGAATAATTTTTATGATGTTTTCAAACAAAAACACATAATTAAAAGAGGGGGTTCTAACTTTTGAACATGTCTGTATACATGTCAGATTTTCTTTTTCCAATGTCATTTTAAATGACATTTTAAGGCCTTTTTGTTGACATCTTTGGTCTTGTTCTACTGTTATCTATATCCATCACTAACTAGTTTCAAATCCCCTCCCCATCCACTTTCACTTCTGCACTTGGTTTCTTACTCTCACTTCCTACTTTCACTCACTCTGTAGTAGCTTAGAGATCATAGCTACTAAGCTAAGGCCCTTCAACTTGTTTAAGCCCCCACTTACTCACTCACTCACTCACTCCTGTCCTTGCCCCGTCCCTCACCCCTCTCCACCAGACTAGTGCTGACCCTCTGGAGGATGCAGAACTCCGCTACGCGCTCACTCTCAGCAAGGAGGCTCACCAAGAGGTCAGGGGTCATGGGCTGTACAGATCCCGGGGGTGAAAGCTGCTCCCGTATCGCTTTCTTGTGCACATTCCAAAATTCAATCACAAATCAGTGATCAATTTGCAATCGAGCCTCGATAAACTTCAGCCTAATTTCACTGATCAGTTGACAAGAAAAATATGCATATAAAGCACAATTCTCTGGTTAATTATGGTTTTGCAGTTGATGAACATAAGTATGTAATTGTAGCTAATTTGTGTTAGAAATGAAAGCATGCCGTTAAACCGTTCCACTACTGTAATTATTTCTTAATTTGATATAAAAGTTGCCCTTAAATCTCACGAGCCATGTTTCTCATTAGTCACCCCGTGCTGTTTACTGCACTGATGTAATGATGGTTTGTGATTGGCAGGAGGAACGTCTGCGCAGGGGGGATGATCTAAGACTGCAGATGGCCATCGAGGAGAGCAAGAGGGAGAAAACCAAACCTGAGGAGGTGTGTAAGGAGTGCGCCTGTATGAATGGAAGTATTCATAGTTCATAACATGGGTTATTGCTGTATATCTGGTAATATGTAATAATAATAATGATTAAGTAAACACGTAATTCTGTCAGAAAACATTATTATAATAACCCAAATCATAGCTCATGCTGACAGGCTGCAAAATCTGTGTGGAATGAAATAAGGGGGAATTTTGTCCTGCTATGATTTATCAGTCGACAACACCCATTCAGCTGATGACACAATCAAATGTGGAAGCAATTAAGCCATAAAAAGAACTGACAATAAAGAGCAAAACACACCCACCACAATGTTCAGCTCAGTCATTGTGAGCCCTGTAAATAATCTACCCTTCCCCCCCCCCCTCCTCTTCATTTACAGTGTCTCTGTGTAAGAAATGAAAGTTGAATTGTGCTATATACACCGATCAGCCTTAACGTTAACACACCATTGATTACAAATTATATACCAGTAAAAAGGTGACAGGATCATGGGGACTCAAAGACTCACAATTGCCAGCAGGAAGCAAAAGTCAGTGCATTTGGCCCAATCCCACAGAAAATCCAATGCACAGAAACACAAATCACAGAAAAAGTTAATGTCGGTCACCAGAATACCCAGTGCACGACAGTTTGCTACACACAGGACCCAGCAGGCAAAGAGACCAAGACTGCCGACCCGTCCTCCAGCATGCCCAGATCCCAGTCTGATCAAGCACTTATGGGACACATCAGACAAACAAGTCCGATTACCCAGAGGATCCTGGTGGCAGACACCATAGCACACCCTCAAAGTCATGCCCCAAGGGGCCAGAGCTGCCCAGGTGACACAAGGGGAACCTACAGTACACAATATTGGGCATAACGGTTTTCGTTGTAATGTTAGGGCTGATCGGTGTATCTGTTGTAAATATGTTTGTGTATAATTGCACAATATGTATCTCCATTTTACACAAGTCTTGTGATGTTCTTCCTGTCTCCCTTCTCAGTCCGCCCTGATGGAGCTGAGCACTGTAGACCCGTGGGGAGCTCCAGCAGCTCCAGGCTCTACCGGCCCATCCCCTCCTCCGTCTGTGACCCCTGCCCCTTCAACAGGACCGTGGGGCCACAGTGACCCCTGGGGTGCAGCATCTCCTGCCTCTCCCCCTAGTACTGACGCATGGGGAGGCGGGCCACCCTCAGTAGCCCCTCCTCCAGACCCATGGGGGGAAACTTCCACAGTGAATTCTGACCCCTGGGCAGCTACAGGTGAGTAAAGACAATGTAATGGTGCTACTTTACAGGATAGAGCGACACAATTTGGACCATTTACCCAGGGAGTAAAGTCGCATAGATGTCTTGGTGTCTACCTGGAGTGTTTTGCACAGAAACATTCAGGCTAGAGTAGTATTCTATCGTTTCCTGTTTTGTTTTTATTGTGGCAGGAATTTTAAGGCATTTAAACAATTTTAAGGAATATTTGTCATGTTCCTGATGGTTTGCATTTATTTACTAACAGTACCATTATCACTACTGTATACTGGATTTAAAAGGTCTACACATCCCTGATTAAATTGCAAGTTATTGTAATAATAAAATGGAAATTATGAAAATTCATGTCAAATCTTTAAAACCGTTACAATTATAAAAACAGAATTAAGGGTCAATGTAGATACTTAAAAATATATTGTATATATATTGTAAATTGTTACATATGGGTCAGGAGAGGGTAAAAAAAAAAAAAGTCAAATATTAGATGTAACACCCTGTAACGCCTTAACGACCATTATTATCAAACAGAGAACATTGTTCACCACAGCGACGTTAACAAGAGTTTCAAACACACATAAAAAAAAAAATCTGGGATACAGGAATATAAGGCACGTAGTGGTCACTCTGTCTATGGTACAACCATCTGTTGTATTCTTTACATGAATTGCAGCACTTTATAATGTCTATATAATAGATTAATCATATCGCAATCGCGATATCGGCCTATGCGATTACATTACAGCAAATGTTGCGATTATATTAAATAAACAAATGCGTTCACGGACGTAACAAGACATTCATTCTAAGAGCTGCATGGCCATTTCTTATGTCCAAAAAAAAAAAAAAAACGAGTCCGTCTCGTGTAGCGCGTGTGCTTGTGGTCACGTGACTTTCCGCAGCGCAGTGTGG
>JAQMYG010000033.1:10864248-10882864 GCA_030014215.1 Clariallabes teugelsi
CCACTGTCTCTAAGCCGTAGAGCATCGCTGGTCTCACCACTGTCCTG
Organism: Clariallabes teugelsi; assembly: GCA_030014215.1. Classification (NCBI taxonomy): domain Eukaryota; kingdom Metazoa; phylum Chordata; class Actinopteri; order Siluriformes; family Clariidae; genus Clariallabes; species Clariallabes teugelsi. The sequence continues at coordinate 10,864,296 of JAQMYG010000033.1, forward strand.
TACACCTTTCCTTTCATTCTCGCTCATACTCTTTTATCGCACAACACACCTGACCCTGACACTTTTCTTCACCCATTCCAACCTGCCTGTGAACAGAAAAGCATCTTAACTTTGTCTCAACAGACAGGCTACACCAAGTCAAATAGTCTTTACATCTATGGTGAGCAGAAGCACATCGCAACAAATAAACTCAACTTTGAGGTGGTTCAGCAACATCAGCAAAAGACCAAGTCAGGTTCCAATACTGTCAGCAAAGACTATGAATCAGACTGGGAACATCACCTGGTCTTTGTCCAGTCTTTAGCTGTCAAGTTCTAACGGTCCTGTGTTCGCTGACAATAAGCAGGTGTACATGTGTTCTTACAAATCTCAAGTTCTATAGACTTACCATTGGAAGGCAAGGGTTGGCTAGCATTTGGTTGTGTTTCAAGGTTCCTCTGTGAATTCTGGCTAGGGTTCTGAAGAGTCATTGTTTTCCGGTGGCTCTGAACAGCTGGACCACCGCTACAGTGCGGGAGCTGGGGAAGTACGCTAAGCGGAGAGGGGTGCATTACATGCGACAGAGTCGGATGAGCTGCTGACTGCATGTGGGTAAGAGGTGAAGCTAACAAGCTCAGAGAGGACGTGTTGCCCGACTGTGAGCCAAGGATACCCCTGTGAGTGAAGAAGCGGTTGAGTGAATCACAGAGCGAGGTGAAGAGATTTGGATCCAGCGCCCAATCACAGAGTTCTGCCTGACGCATGCTCTCTAACAGGTCTGAAATGGAAAAAAGGAACAGTATACAAACACCATGCATTTCTTTATTTCAATATTGTCTTATAAAGCTACTGGCAAAATTACCAGGGTGATTGGTGAGGTCTATATTAGACCAGTCCAAAGTGTTAGCAATTCTGAAGCTCTCTCTTAAAGACTCAGCATTACTGAACCAGTCTGCAGGAACAACTGAGAAAACATGAGAGGATATGAACATCTTTAATGGAGAAACTGTTAGGAAGAAACACACACGTTGTCACGCTTACCGTTGTTGTGTAGCAGTCTGTCGGGCTCAACGTTTGCCTGGGGGTTTTGTACGGTGAAACTTGGGTTAGTTTTAAGGATTGGGTTGGTACCAGCGTTCGTACTACTGATCATGTGTGTGGAAGGATTGGTGCTGTGACAGGGTTGAGGTGACAGAGGTGGCAGCGTTGGGGTGTGGAGCGGTGCAATGTCACCCGGTATCCCAAGTAGACCGGCGGCGTCCGCTGCAAGAGAGATACAAAAGTTCGACACTATTCAACTCTTCATCACACCACTTAAGCACTACCTAGACAAAGGCCCTCCCTCAATACTCAGACAAAACCAAGAAAATTGGTGAGGGAAGCCATAGTGAGGCCAACAGTCACTCTAAGAAGGAGTGTCACAAAACCATTTCAAAAGCTCTACATAACAAAGGATTCTATGTGGAGGCCAACTAGGAAAAAGAACAAGTATGACCCGGTGAAGATGGGTAAGATTTAAAGCACTATGTGTATGGCACCCCTTAATTTCCATACCGGAGTCAACACCATCCCTACAGAGAAATATCCTGCTGGCAGAATCATGCTCTGGGGATGTTTTTCACCCTGGGCTAAAAGCAATCCAGAAACACAGTAGAATATTACAAAAGAACCTGTTTCACTCTGCTAATAAAAACAATAAAGCCTGGTATATACAGTATTACACAAGTCGTCAGCCAATTCAATTATGTACGTTGAAGTAAATAAATAGGAATGTTATGTTTTACAGGCTGCAAAGTGCCTAAAGATACAATTTGGAAAACGAGCTTTTAATGTAACAACCTCAGCAGCAACCTCATTTCCCCTCTCGTCTCGGCCTGATCATCTTTCATCATCTGCACCTGTTTCTCACGAGTTCATGCCTTGCGTTAGATGTTTTTTAGGCTTTAAATAATTCATTGGTTACTGTGTGGCTTAACAAACTGAAACTGAAACTGGTCAGGTACAGCGACTGGACTGAACATGAGAGCGAAAAAAGTAAGCCTGAAGAACGATTCCTCATGACTACATTAAAAATATCGGCTCTTCGAAAGCAAAATATGAAGAAATATTTCAAAGCCTGAAACACTAATGCAATGCAGGAATGGTTAAAGTCAAGAACTAAATTCCACTAAGATCTCTGGTATTGCCTTTTTTTTTTTCAACTGATAAATTCGCTAACATTTAATCCAAGGATCATTTTACAAACAATAAAAAACAATTCAAGTTTTGCTGAAAAATTACATATTTTGCTTTTGGAAAACAAAATTACCATCCAGAACAGTCTCATATCTGACTCTAAGACGGACGAACACGTTTTGCAAGGCACAGTATATTTATTACGACTTATTTATGATGCATTATAAATGTTTATTAATGTCTTATATCACCTGTATAAACACTCATAAGTAGTTATAGTTACTGTACATGCGTAACATGCTGCAAAGCACAAGTGTGTGACTTTATAATGTCACGTTTGTACATTATACATAATATGTGATCAGAAAACATGATCTTTCAAACACATTCAAAAAAAGCAATGATGGATTAAAAAAACTTAGACACACTGCAAATAATACAAGGCATAAGAACCGAGTCTGTGTCATAGTGCATTTTGGGAGGAGGAGGGAGATCAGAGAACCCAAATGAATCCCAGACAGAAACAGTTAGTCGAGCGGTTACTCAAGCTCAGGATTAAGCCATGTGCTATGGGATGGTGGTGCCGCACTGCTGGGCCACATGGACGAGAACGGCAAAAATAAGAGAAAAGGATCTATTTGTCACACTTTACTCACACTGTGAAGTGACTCTCTCTCTCACAGAGCGACAGAGAGACTGAAATGAAGTGTAGAGGTCTGGCAGGTTGAGATCAGAGAAGGAGAAGCGCAGCGGCGGCTCAGCCGAAGGGACAGAGGCAGCAGGGGCTGTAGTTAACGGGGCAGGGGGGCGCTGTGGAAGAACATCAGATGTTACAATGAAATATCATTGTAGGATCAGTTCATTTATATATATTTTTATAGTTATCTAGCTTTTGTTTGAGGCCAGATCACAAGTACACTTGGGAGAGTAAGGGACAGACAGACAGACAGACAGACAGACAGACAGACAGACAGACAGGTTTGCAGAGCTTTGGCTTGTACGCTGACAGATCTACTCAGGAAGCTGTGTGTTCCAGATAACCAAGTTGGTTTAGCTGAAAGTTATTTTAAGCCTGGTTCAACCTAGTCTGGTTTCAAAGCACACCACTTTTGACTTTGCCAGATTCTTCTTTTTCACCCCCTTCACCTTGTCAAAGATTGTGACTGGCATCCTTACATTAGATGTGCACCTATTTCTTTATCCAAGTCTATTTATTTCTTTTCAGGAGGATACTAGGATTAGAGAACAGAGAGGGAAAAATCATCATAGCTTAAAGAAAACTGAGTAATGCTGGGGTCCGTTCCAGAAAGCAGGATTTCTCGGCTGTCATTACATCATGTGCAGAAATCCAGATTTTTCTTTTCCACATATTAAGCTCAGCTGTATTTGGAGTTGAGGTAAGCTTGGACGCAGTAGTTAGATCTCAGACATAATATTACACTCTGCTCAGATAATGCGAGAGTTATATAGTACATGTGAGGGCAAAGTCTAACTAAATTGTAATGAGTCTCAACTACACATAATTCTGACCTTGGACTTAAGCACTTTTTTTTTTTCCAGTAACATGGTCTGACAATTTGATTAAATCACAATATCATGCTGAGTTTTATGTTTCAGGCTGTAATGCCACTTGAGGTCAGTATTAAATATAGTATATAAATATTAAATATGACATTATGAATTAATTCAGGTTAGAATCTTTGCTTACAATGAGAATAGATTTTTAAAATTGTTTTATATAATTTGATATAAGTTACAAGTTAAATTAACAATTAAGCTGCATGTGTAGTACATGAACATTAATTAACAAAAACTATATAAATGTATTAAATAATACAATTAAAAACAAACATATTGCATGAGAAATGCATGCAATCTGTTAGCTTGGCATTTTCAATGTATAAAAAATGTATAAAATGGACTCAAAAAAATATTTTTAACTTGTGTAGCTTTTACATATGTATGTGTATTTTGCTATAATAAAGTAAGTTTGTAATGTTTGGATACTTAATTCTATTTAATGAGTTTAACATAAACATACCAATTCCTATGTTAGTTATTTTTGTTCAACCTGCATAGTTTACATGATTGGAATTTCTGCCCTTAATTTAAATATAAATCTTTTTTTGTAAGTAGAGTGTTAAACCTGAACAACACCTGTATAGACAGGTCTAATCAAACTTTCTAATGAAGTTGTTGAACTCAAAATTAAAACACCTACAGGTATTAGACTATTATAATCATCTCCAGTTGCTTTTTATGGACCATAAACGTTAACAGGTCTCCTACTATATTTCTTAAAAAGACAGTTTTTCAGAGGCTTGCATTTTAAAAGGACGAGGTTCGTTCAAGTCGAACTTGAACTTTTGATTGTGCAGAATAACAGAACACAGCTGTTAGAGTAAAACCTACCTTTACTTTTTCTATATAATCGCCTGCTACACTAATGCACTTATCCCTGCGCTTCACTAGTGCTTGGATACCATCAAGGTAGAAGGTTTTCTCAGTATGCCAGAGCCATGAGAAACTGCCCGCTTCACATCTGAAATGCTGGCCTCCTAGGAAACCCTTTAATGGCTCAAAAATGTGAAAATGGCTTGAAGCGAGGTCAGGACTGTACAGGAAGAGTTCCTGTAATATGCAAGTGATGTTTTCGAAGTTATCCCTCGATTTTCAAAGATTAAGCATTCCACTTACTGAATGTTTATGGGAATATGAGTGTAGTGGGTTCTTAGCCACCACTGCAGGTCATACACAGGCATACAACCTTTTACACTATTCAGATTTACGCTAAGTGTCTCATCACCATACTGTGCTTGTTGTACCTTCATTCATGAAAGTTTTCATCACAAGTCTTGGTTTGATTTGAACACATGATCCAGTCTATCCAGGATTAGTCTAGCTAATTATGATCAGGTTTGGATGTGAATGATCTGCAGGGGCAGATCAACTTTTTATTTGTCTATACAGTATTAATGCTCCTTATTTTTTGATTTTCTCTTAATATCTCGCACATATATATTACAATCCCTGGTCCTGCACTCATCCTTCTTGCATCTTTTTGACTTCTATCACGACATAAAATCCCATAAGTATAATTCACAGTTCAGAGACGGCAAACGCAGGTGATTTGTACCTTGCATGGAGGTGGAGACAGAGTAGATTTGATGTCTGGTGGAAGAGCAAGAGGCTCAGCTTGACTCAGATGTGGTCTGTCCATGGCAGATGGAGTTTTTTCGGGGTCGTCCTGAAGAAGTAGTAAATGCATTGCATAAGGAATCATGTGCAGGAATCTTGCGCACTATATGCATGAAAGTATTTGGCCAAACCTGCAAATTATTACATTCAATAATAGAAAACGGGTATTTCAATCAGGCCTCTTATCTCCAGTGAAGGGCAATCTTGATGCTTCAGCATATTAAGACATTGTGGAAAATGCTATAAATCCAACTTTGTGGCAACAGTTTGAGGAAGGCCCTTTTCTATTCTTAACCCTATCGAGCACCTTTGGGCTGATCTGCAACAGAGATGGCGAAATGGACTGAGACGTATCCCATCCTCTTCCTCATTCCCACTTTCTCTCCCCTCGCTCTTTCCCTGAGTGGACATTGATGTCAATGTCATTGCAGGTTTGGCCAAATAATTTTGTCCATATATTGCATGTTTGTTTCCCACAGTAACAAAAAAGTAAAGTTTAACGATTCTACCATCTCCTCATCGCTTGAAGGACAAGGTCTTTTAGAACCTCTAGATTGATTTTGGTCAGGTGGTCCATCCATGGTCCAATAAGAACCCTGAACAAAGAGACAAGGAAACATTCAGCTTTGGGCCTAAGACTATCTTAAATGACTTATGAAATAGCATAGAAGATTAAAGTCATGAAGAATAGAAAGAATTAATAGATAAAGGCATGTAAACAAACATGTTCTTTTTTGGGAGATGGGAGCACTTCCCAATTTTGGTGGTCTGCAATAAAAAAGACCTTCCACATTTTAAAATTATTGGATATAGTCAATAAATCCCCTAGTCTGTGGCTATTAAACTAAACTAAGTCACAAAAAGAATGAACTAAATTACCTTCCCTGGGTCGCTCTGTGGTCTTGGAACTTTCCGAAAGCATTTATTAAGGGAGAGATTATGTCGGATTGAATTCTGCATGAAGAAAAAAAAACAACAACTTTTAACAAATATCTGCTAAACAGCAGATTTTAAGAAGCAGTAGGTGATTATTTCAAGTGTGTAAACGCTCTGAACTACCTTCCAGCCTCTTCCTGCTCTACTGTAGAATGGGAATGTATCGCTGATCCAGGTGTAGATGTCATTCAGACTCAGCTTTCTCTCCGGAGCAGAGCTGATCGCCATTGCGATGAGGGTGGCATAGCTATGTGGTGGCTTCCCTTTGGAGTTGGTCGGAGGGGAGGCACATGGAATGGATGGCGGTGTATCTCTCTCTCTTCCTCGTTCACGCTTTTTCTCGCCTCGCTCTTTCCCTGAGCGGAGGCTGCTCATTCCCAGCTGTGGGAGCCAGTCGATACTGGTCAAACTGGAGTCCAGGTCTGACGTCATGGTCAAGGAAGTTGCTGCAGAGCAGGGAGAACGAGGCATTAGGCAAGTATGTTATGATTTGATGCATTTAATGCAACAGTAACAGGAATTCTGAATTACAGCAATGAAATCATATTTGCAAAGTATGAAGAGCTGAAATGTCTTCCTGGCTAGGTTCTTACTGTAGCTCGAAAAAGGGTGAAGAGAACTTTAAGAGAATAAGGGTTCTCAGAAGAAGTCAGACGGTCAGCTCAGACAGTTCATATAGAGAGTTGGATAGATTTACATTCTCTCCTCTTAGACAGAGAGAAAGAGTGAAAGAATCAAAGAAGCAAAACAAGAAAAACAAAGAAAGGATACAAAAACTAAAAGGAGAAAGAGTGAAGAAGAGCACTTACCTCTCGTCTGTCACCAGGCCCCAGTCAGACTCTGTCAATTTTTAATGCCGTCATCTGTTACACAGGACTGAAGCTCACTGGGTGTTTCTCCTTTTCTTTCTCTCTTCCTCTTTCGGTTTATCAGTCTTTCATTTCCCATCCAAACAGCCCTGCAAGTGTTTTTTAACGTTTACTCTGTCTCTCTGTAATGTTTGTTTAAACCAAAAGGAGGGGGAAAGACAAGAAAAAAACTCTTTCGGAAAAGTTCTTCCTTTTTCTCTCTCCCTCTTTCCCCTCCCTTTCTCTGAAAAACGTCACACACTCCACCTTCAGTATTCCTCTGTTCCTTTTGCCACTCCTCTATTTGGGTGCCCTCTGTCTCCTCCTACCCCACATGGCCACACCCACTCTGCTGTTGAGGAAATACTTCTCAGGGACTGAGTCATACAGCAACAATGCCCACGGTCCTGTACTTAAGCGTTGTACAAGAAGATCTCTTAAAGCAAACACTTTCATCGATCTGATTTCTGTACCACATCAAGTTTATTTATGCACGAATAACAATGCACAAACCATATACAGAACATTCTCCAACTCATAAGAGAAAGATAAGAAGAAGAAAATAATCAGTATATTACACTTGTAAGCTTTAAATGAAATTATGAAGGTGATTCGATGTCCAGAGACAGCGTCGCCGTCTTCGATCAGACTGCTGTTCATGGTGCATTGTGCTTCTCCTACAAGGAGCTGAAGAAGTTAAGGAGACCTGTATCTGGAGAAGGATGTGCTAAAAGCTTCTGGATCTGTGAATAGAGATAAGAAAGCAAAAAGAGCCGACACATTAATAACCACATAAGACTTTCATATCTACATACTTCCTTTATAACTAACGAGCACAAGCACAGTGGTCCTGCAGTGTCCCATTTCCCAGAAAGGGTTTCTAATTTATGACAATTCCTAACTCTATAAAGAGTATGTTTTAAGTCAGCCAAAATAACAGACTTAAGAAATAGAAAACCTTGTATTCATATTTTAATACTAAATGTATTGCTATACGTTGCATATTGATATACCGTATATGATAATATAATAATAATAATATTAATATTATAGTAATATAATAAACCTCATACTATTTTTCTTTTCCTTATGTGTGTAAAAATTTTTTTAGCTGACTGAGTCTTAATAATAATGAATATTAATAATAATAAATAAAAACAGGATCATTAAAACAACATACAGTATAAGCTAAAAAGGTAAACAAAAAACAGCAAAACTAAAATCACAACATTGAAGTAAAAAAACAACAACAGCAAATCTTTAAAAAAAACAGCAAAAGCAAAAACACAACAGTAAAAATAAAAATACAACAGTATTTTCTCAGTAAAGTAAAAAAAGGTAAAACACAACAGTAAAAGAAAAAAAACACAAAATTAAAAACATATTAATATTATATATTATATTAAAAACAAAATTAAAAACAGTACAGCAATAGTAAATACACAACAGAAACACCATATTTAACTGCACATTAACATTAACTCATAATGGAAAGGTTCTTGCTAGATCACTTGCTTGTTGCTGATTGGCTAAAGCGTGCCTCAATCTGAGAGAGATCATGCAAAATGAAGATTTGGTGGATGGTTACAGTGGGTGCCTTTACATGGACCCAACTACTGAACTAATAAACAAAAGGAATAAAATTGCATCATGTAATCACTCAATCAGAACATTCTGGCACGATCTGGCCCGATTGGCATGAGAATGTGGTGTGTAAACCTTTGATTAAATAAACAAACAAACAAAAAATCTTTCGCTCGGTTGGTCCAGTCAAGGGGTCGCCACAATGAACCATCCGATCTGCCGCAACTTGGCACAGGTTTTATGCCGGATGCCCTTCATGACACAATTCTCCCATTTTTTTAACCTGGAACCGGCACTGCATGCAGTGGCTGGGTGGTATGGGGTGTGGCAAACACAGACAGCGGCCTTGTACCAGGATCCTCAGATCCCCAAATAAATAACCTAGAGCCTTAGCTGCCTGAGCCACCACTCCCTTTTGTGTAAACCTTTGGGAATCTGTTCAAAAGGTAAACATCAACCATATAAACTTTTGATCTGATCAGTTCTCTCGGAGGAAAAAGTAGCTGATGTGACGATATTCAGGGAATTTTGCTTTCATTCCTTATCGGTAAACTCCCCGAAAACAACTCTCTCTCCCACCTGTCTTTAGTTCAGGTATTCATCCAGACCCATGAGACTGAATTCTTGTAACTAATCACAACACAGAGGGCAGGATTTGTCAGAAAAGGTGGAAAGCCTATCCTAACCTTCACATCAGGCAGAACCACTTTGCACATGTCAAAAAAGTTACATTCTGATTAAATGCTTTGAGTGTGTAAACACATCCATGCGTCTATGTAAACAATTAAGTTGAAATTTCTAATCATAATGATTTCAGTCAGATTGGAGACATTTAGTGGCGGCAAGGTGGTGTAGTGGTTAGCACTGTCGCCTTGCACCTCCAGGTTTCAGATTAGATTCCCGGACAGGTTCGATTCCCGTCTCTGTGTGCATGGAGTTCGCATGTTCTCCACGTGCCTGGTGGGTTTCCTCTGGGTACTCCAGTTTCCTCCCATAGTCCAAAGACATGCAGATTAGGCTAACTGGTGTTCCCAAATTGTGGGAAACCCACCAATGTGTGCGTGTGCACTGCAATGGATTGGCTCCGTCTCGTGCCCTAAGTCTACTGGGATAGGCTCCAGGCCCCCACTCGACCCTGAATACAGGATAAAGTGGTATAGACGATGAGTGAGTGAGTGGAGACATTTAGTCCATGTAAATGTAGATAGTGACATGAAATGGCCAAACGAATCATGGACTTTCATATGATTTTATTTTAAATATGCGGTCAACTTTCCATGTCATTAACATGAGCCTAAAGTAAAGCAGGTGTCTTTTCGAAGCTGATGTTGACATGTTTAAAAATGTGCTGTTGTTTATTTGGTTTATTAATGTGTTTTCATGTACAGGCCACTGTATACCATACTTTTAAAAGGGATTTATTTAATTTTCTTTTGTCATGAGATGGTACCTCCTTAAAGTTGGGATGCTTGGCATCCTGCACCAGTTGCAGCATGACGGCCTCTGTGGTGGTAAGAAATGCTCCACTCTGCTTTAGACGTGAGAGAGCAAACAGCCGGTCTGTCTGACTGGGGAACAGGCGTGACACACATTTTCAGCTCATCCATATTTAATGCAAGAGCACCGAAAGCTGCATTGAAGTCATAATAATGGTGAACTGGGATACCTCCGGGATGAGACGGCGTCTGCGACGATATGTACCTCCATACCTCTATCCAGAAGATCGTATGTTGTACACTGCAATTAGAGAGAGATAAAGGACTCGTCCTATGCTGTGCATTTGTACTGTAAGCTTATCTCAATTATGGTTATACAGTATACAAAAATACAGTAAGTTTACAGCAATGCATGCTTGGGCCTCAATGCCACATAGGATGGCCTTTTTCGGGTTCCCTAGGCTTTTCAGCTCACTCTCCATGCTCTCTGTTAGCATGGAGAAGCTGGTTTTAGCGTGAGGCTTCAGGTCATCTGCACCCAATTCAGACACGGTTGGACCCAAGCCTTTGGGGTACTGCTCAGTCAAGATTGGGGGAATACCCAGGATCCGACAAGCCTGCAATGGAGGAAATTATAAAAACAGGTCAAATACTGTACATCTGACTAGACATCAGTGTGAGTACACTATTGACAGGGGTATTGTATGGAGATTGTCTGGCCCAATTTCTGTCGATTGTCTTTTTCCCCCCCCAGTATTAAAAAAAGATTAAGCAAATACCAATAGTAGGGCTTAATCACTTAGGTTTTCCACAAAAGTACTCACTACCTTTACTATTCCTTCTTGTTTTTGCTATTTGTTCTTTGTGCAGATTTTTACAGTTAGACTTCTGGGAAACAGTTGATTTTTAGGTCAGCATGATGTTTCTTGAATGTAAGATGTTTTGCTACAAAGAAGAGTCAATCTGACAGATCTTCGGAAAATGTACCATTTTATGTAGCATTTACCAAAGTTCGGTAAACCAGGTGAACTTAGATAAATGTTGCCTAAGAAATGTAGTCGGAGAAATGTCATGAATGACCGTAATCTGAGAAAATGGTGGTAAGATGAGAAATTGCACTGTAATATATTTACAGCGGAAATCACAGCTATGTTTAACAGTGAAAGTAAGAGCATTTCCACAAACGCAATGAAACAACAACTTACAGATTGGGACTAAAGAGCTGTGGCCATACAAAAACCACTCATTTAGTGATTAGTGATGTGCATCCAACGTGCATGCACGGTTCCCTGCAATAGGCTAGTGTCTTATACATTGTTATTACTGTACTATACAGTACATTGTTATTACTGCCCAATGTTCCCAGGTTAGGGTCGACATGGCGCCATCATGACCATGATGCATAGTATTTTACCAATGATCAGGATTGAGTACTCAACAGCAGACATCTAGTCTAGCATCATACCTACAGAACATTACACCAATATGTTCTTGTTGAGTTAATCTCATTCTGGATCTAGTCCTCCTTTTCTGTTATATATCTATAATATCTTATTGGAGTCTTGCTGTGGGTTTTTCTGCTCATTCAGCCACCAGAGTATTACTGAGGTCAGGCTCTGATGTTGGGTGAGGAGGCCTGGGGTGCAGCCAGTGCTCCTGTTCATCCCAAAGGTGTTAATTGGGTTGAGATCAGAACTCTGTGCAGGTCAGCGAGTTCTTCTACACCAGCCTTGTCAAATAATGGCTTCCATTCACTGTCATGCTGGAACACATTTACGCCTCCTAATTACTAGGAAGGGAATTTTAATGCGGACAAAAGACATCCTAGACAATTGTACCGCGTGCTTCATGATAAAAGTCAAAATATTCAGAAACAAAGAGCTCATGCAGTCCATATAGAATCATTTACAGACTTGATCGTTTACAGTAACTGATATACAATTATCCACATAAAAGCACACAAAAGAACGTTATTACAAGACAATAAATGACATTTTATAGTGAGCCTCAATGGTACGGAACATTCGTTAGTGCTATAAAGGAATGCAAACTTGCGGAAGAGACGCATCTGATTGTGGAAACTACCCGCACAGTCATACACAAACACTTGTACATTACAGAGTGGAAGTTATAGTCACACCCCCTATACAGTCATGACCTCAATCCAAGCCATTTCCACATGTTTGGACTATGGATGCCAGTGTTTCAGACATGAAGCAGGCAGTCCGATCATGGATCCTGCGTAATGAGAAAACCTTTTAACCTGAACATATGCAAGCACTAGTGAAACACTCAGATAAGTGCATTAGTGTAGCAGGGGATTATATAGAGAGATAAAGGTAGTTTTACTCTTATAAGTGTTTTCTGTTATTCTGCTTTGTCCCAGTTTGACTTGAACACCCCTCGTAATTAAATTTCACATTGTTTAGGTTCAGCTATTAAGCACATATGTTGATAAAATCATTTTAAATACCATTCAACATTTTAGTGAACCTTTAATGTTTCTTTTAAACACAATCTAAGGTTTACTGAATAGTTGTGATATTGATACACCACACAGTCTACGAGATAAAAGCCATACATACATACATGTGCAAGACAGGTTGAATGACATATTACCTGTAGAAGTCTTGCTGCATTACCCACAATATTGGAGAACTGGAAAATCGTTGGTCTGAACTTCTCTTGCATGTCACACAGCAAGAGCACTGAGTTTTTAGTCGACAGTCTTCCTATATGAGCCACTGAAAGAGATGGTTTTATAAAAATAGATTTTCTTCAGAATGACAGAAACATGCTGATATAATTTTTTAAGCAAAAAGTTAGTGGAATTGAGGTTATCACATGTTAGATCATTTCAATTTGGGAAGCCACTCACAATGTAGGTGATATGGCATGACAAGATGTACATTTGGGACTATTTTACTGTTATTGAAAGCACATGTTTACCATTTGATCTGAAGCACCTCTGAAGTGGTAAGCTCCTCCCACTTAATACAATCACATCATGATAATGGTGTTTTTATGAACAATGTAGAAAATTATAGGAAAATTGTTTGAAACTGTTTATGCCGATATCTCAGAAGACGTGTGTTACAGTACATATTTTTTTTTAAATAGAAAGTTTGGACACCTGCATTCTCATGTGGAATGCAGAGACAGGAATCAGTAGAGACCACACGATACCTACGCAAACATATTTAAACAAAATACTCATTTTAAAATAATCGATTCTGGAGTCAGTGTGGTGAAACATGAACTGCCAAAAAAAAGAATTGTGATATGTAACTGAACAGATTTTTTTCGATATAATGTTTCTTTGTATTTGGATTAGCTTTTCGTTAATCATTTTACAGGCACACCCCACCACGCCTTAATAATTCTTAATAACTCATCATGAGGAGAAGGTGCACATTTATGGACTTGTACTTTTGCTTTCAAACAGTTGACTGTCCAGGTGAGCTTGAAAGTCATGGATGTCATGACTAGTCCTTGCTAGTGCATGCTAACTCTAATTGAACCAAAATAAAACATGGGGGTGGAGCTTTGTGTATTTTTTTTTTTAGAAACAGGGATGGGCTCAATTAGTAACGACTACTCAAATCTTATTCAACTCCACCTACTTAAACCACCAATTTAAGACTCCCATTGCCAAGTGTTTTGCCTCTTAGAACTAATTTCTCCTTATATAATAATAATATATTCATAACAGTTCATTTCTGAAAACAGTTGACCAGATTTCCCGAAATGTTGGTTATTATTGGGTGTTTAGTAATTTTTTACATTACGTCACAAGTAAGGCAGCATGCTGGTGTAGTGGTTAGCACTGACTCGCACTTCCAGGGTTGAGCGTTCGATTCCTGCCTCGGGTCTGTGTGTGTATTTTACATGTTCTCCCTGTGCTTGGTGGGTTTCCTCTGGGTACTCCGGTTTCCTCCCCCAGTGCAAAACCATGCAGATTAGGTTGAGTGGCATTTCCAAATTGCCCAGTGTGCGTGTGCCCTGTTGTGCCCAAAGTCTCCTGAGAGGATATCCTACAGGATAAGCCGTATAGAGGACGAATGTCATGAGTTTTATTGGTGCTCACTGGTGTTTTCTGTTCTGGCATCTGGGTGGTGGAATGAACTTCCTCTAGATGTCCCTACCGCCGAGTCACTGGCGATCTCTAATCGACGACTAAAGACATATCTGTTTCTTAGATACTTGGGTTCATTTCGACCAACAGTGATTGACTGATGGTACTTAATTAGTAACCTAGTAACCAGGATCTATCCAGTGACGGAAACTTCAAAGCACTTTTCTAAGTAGCTCTGAATAAGAGTGTCTGCCAAATGCCTAAATGTAAATGTTTTCTTGATAAGGCAATAAAGAAGAAGATATTTTTTCACAGTGAAATTAATATCTGGTATTAATATCTACTGTAAGACTAGTCTATCAGTTTTATAAAGTATGCCAATGTACACATATTTAATGAATGCATGCAAATGCAGAACAAAAATGCCGTCTGATCTTGTGGTAGTGTACACTTTCTATAGTTTTCGCGTCTGTGTTTTTTTTTTTTTTTTTTCCTTTCCATAAAACTCTGCACTGACCTTGTACACAGATCAGTAAGTAGATGAAACCTGGAAGCAGCACTTACTATTAAAATCCCCAGTGATCTTCAAAGCTTTGTATAAAACTCGATTAAGGACAGGTCACCACCACTAATGCCCTGGTTTTTATGGACGTCCAGAAGCTGGGATCAGTTTGTTGGAACAAATAAATCCTCATATGACTGTACAGACGTGCTGTGCTCTCAGCAGAGGTACCGCCCACTGTTAAGGACACAAGCGGCTCAGGTCACGCCTGCTCTCTTATCCAATAAAAATGCGAGGATTATGATTGACAGCTGGAGCGTACAATGAGACGGCCATAAAATCTAACCTATTTCCGTGCTAACTAAACATGTCCTCGGTTTGTGAAAAAAAGAAATAAATAAGTACAAATAAGGAATCTCAAATAGCCTTTGGACATGAATGAGCACATTAAAACGCAAGCATGTTATAAAAAAGTTTTAGGAGAAATGTTAAATTATATCAAACATATACGTGAGACCAACAAACAAATATGGTAACGAAAAAACAACTGGTGGATGGACATATTTTAGTATTAATTGTAATGTTTATTGTTATCGGATGTATTAGATATATGTACTGTCTAAATACACAAGTAAATAATACTTATATATATATTTTTTTATCGCCCCTTTGCGGTTAAAGTGAACTTGACCCGGAAGTGGTTGTGTGTGGTCACTGACCTTAGCGAGCATATTCTGTGGGCTTCTCGTATGTTCGAGATTTTTTTTTGTGTTTGTATACAATAAATAACAGACTTGTATGAGTGTATTAGGGACTGTGAGTGGACATGTAGACATTAAAGATTTGTTAAAATACACAAAACAAACTGCTGGCATGCGTGTGAGCTCGAAGGCTCTCGGGAATTATTATTATTATCCCGATATCCGTCTCCTGGAGGACGCAGCGATGAGTGCTGGAGCGTGTTTATAAACTCATAAACTGTTTCGTTTTGTGTTGGAGTGTGTTTTCATCACAGCCGTGTAGCTAGCTTATGCTAGCGCTTCAGTCTCGTTTTGGGCTTGCAGAAGGAATAATGTCCGATTTTGACGAATTCGAGAAACAGCTATCGGAAAACAAGCAAGGTAAGGGGGTGGAAACTTTCCCCGCGTCAAAATCAGATGATAATACTTCATTATTAAAGCAAATAAGTGAGTACTTACTGGTGTCAGAAGAAGCTGCAGCTGGGTGCCCAGGTGACTCTGGTGATCTACACCATCAGCTACACCACTGTGACCACCTGCCTGAGAAGGTCCCCCACTTTGCCACCATAACAGTGATGCACTGTGTGTTCTGACACCCTTCTATCACAGCCAGCATTTACTTCATCAGTTTAAACTACATAGTCACTTAATACTCACGCTTGCCCATTTTTCCTGCTTCCAACACATCAACTTAAGGAAAAAAGATTTCATTGTAATGAAATATTGAAACTGTAGTTACTGTGACATTGGACAGATTTGTTGCCTTGCTCTAGGCGTCTACAGTACATTGTCCCTCTGCACTTTGGCATTCCGTTAAAAATAAATTAGTATTGCTCGAATCACACAGACATCATAATATTTACACATGTGCTGCTGTATACTGTACATCTGTATACATCATGTTAGCCTGTATGTTATACCACGATTTATATAGTTTGTATACAGTTTGGCCTTTGTCAAAGTCACCCAAACCCTGCCGCTTGCCCAATTGTTCCGCTTCCAACACATCAACTTCAGGAAAAAGGGATTCACTTTCCCTTCGCTGCCTAACATATCCCATCCACTTCCGAACACACAGGTCATTACTGTTTTGGTGGCAAAGGAGGTGAGGTACTCGCAGGGTGGGGGATGGGTGACCTATTCAATATTAGGTAGATGGTCATAATGTCATGGCTGATCTGTAACTCATCACATGGTGAAAACATCTGATGTTTCTGTGACTTAATAAAATTTTTTTTAATTAAATTTATTTATTTTTTTTTCATTTTATAATCCAACACTAATTGACTCACTCTATTTGCATACATGGACTTGGACATTACATCGCTTTACTGTCTGGTAGAGAGGTTTTCTTCAAAGCAAAAACACTGATCCAAGTACAGACGTAAGCAGCAATATTAACAACATGCCAATCTTATGCTTTCTTCATTTATTCTTGCTTGGGCTTATTGGGAAGCTGCAAGGAAACCACGGTGCAAAATAATAAATCTTTGGGTACACTGCTTTTGCCTTAACAGCTGACAGAGATAAAGAGAACAGGCACCACCAAAGGAGCAGCTCCAGGAGTCGGAGCCGAGACAGGGACAGGAAGAGAAGGAGCAGGGACCAAGAGAGACGAGGTAGCCGAGACCATCATGGGGACAACAAGGACCACAGACACAGGCGGAGGTATGAGGTTATACTGTGGATTGTTGGTTTTGATTTTGGACCACAGGTTATAAGATATAAGCCAAGAACTTCACCAAAAAATATTTTGAGCAAAATTCTCTGCTCTTTAGACTTGTACATTACTGTGCAAAAGTCCTTAGGTACTAGATTATATTTAACACAGATTTGTTATACGCATTATTCTGTACAAAACCATTCACTATTTCCAAACATAACTTAAACATTTATAAATAAATAACATCATACAAGAATATATGCATTTCTGTAAAGAAAGGAATGTATTATGTGACAGATCAGTTTTCAGATGAAAACAAAAACCTAATGTAGGCTCCTGGGATTTGGATTAAAATAGAAAGAAGCAAACATTCTCCAGCACACTCGGTAAAACCTCCCAGCTGTTTTACTTATCAAACCGCACTAGTCTGTTTCTAACAGATAGGCTCCAGGCCCCCTGCCATCTGTATACAGGATAAAGCAGTATAGATGATGAGTGAGATGTTTATCATGTCTGTATTATTAGGTACAAAACCACTCACAATTTCTAAATGTACATTAAATATAAATAAATAAATAACATTACAGAAGAAAATTTTCATGCCTTTAAAGAAAGCAGCCAGAAGAATTCATATTCTCCAGCATGCTCAGTAAATTCTAAAAGCTGTTTTACTTACAGTACTGTGCAAAAGTCTTGGGAACATGGATAAAAATGGCAAAACAAAGAGGAATTTTACAACTTTTCTACATAAAAGAAAATTTAATAAAAGTGTAATAAAATAAACACAGTCAATATTTGGTGTGAACACCCTTTGCTTGAAAATAATCATCCTTTCTATTTACATACAAAAGTTAAGAGCCTGCATACAGGCCTGCAAATATTCTTTTGTAATGTTATTTATTTATTATTATTTTAAGTTATATTTGGAAATAGTGAATGATTTTGTACATAATGCAGACATGATAAACATGTGTAACAAAATTTGTACTACAGATAGTGTAGTTACATTTAAATACATTTGCACAGTACTATACAGTATACAGTGGAGGAAATAGTTATTTGACCCCTCGCTGATTCAAAAGGAAAATTAAAAAAAAATACTTTAAATAAAAGATAGAAACTGATTTTCATTTCATTGAGTGAAATAAGTATTTGAACCCTTACCAACCATTAAGAGTTCTGGCTCCCACAGAGTGGTTAGACACTCCTACTCAATTTGTCACCCTCATTAAACACACCTGTCTTAACTAGTCACCTGTATAAAAGACACCTGTCCACAGAATCAATCAATCAAGCAGACTTCAAACTCTCCAACATAGGAAAGACCAAAGAGATGTCCAAGGTTGTCGGAGACACAATTGTAGACCTGCACAAGGCTGGAATGGGCTACAAAACCATTAGCAAGAATCTGGGAGAGAAGGTGACAACTGTTG
>JAQMYG010000033.1:10882964-10907051 GCA_030014215.1 Clariallabes teugelsi
GACTTTTCATTTCTTTGTCATTGGACAAACTTACAAAATCAGCGAGGGGTCAAATAATTATTTCCTCCACTGTATATGACATTAATGACTTTCTTATATACTGTGATTTTGCTCTGTTTTTTAAATATTTTTAAGAGTCTAATTTGCTGTTTTTCTTCCTATTGAGCGCATGCTTTTCTAAAGACCCGTGTGCTCCTTACAGTCGGTCTCCGCCTCGTGAGAAAAGAAAGACCAAGGTGAAAAAGTACTGGGACGTTCCTCCTCCTGGGTTCGAACATGTCACACCCTTGCAGTATAAAGCCATGCAAGGTGGGGTGTGCTCCAGTAATAACGTCACATGTTTTAAAAAATTCTGTGTTATATTTTTATCAAGAATATATGTGCATCAGTACTCTCATACTGTTAAGTAAAAGTACCGGCTCATGTGTTCAGAATAATATGAACACATAATATGAAGTGTGTAAAACTAATCAGTTTTGTTGTTTCCATGATTGCCTGTGAATTCTTTGCCCAGCTGCTGGCCAGATTCCGTCCACTGCCCTGCTTCCTACAATGACCCCTGAGGGTCTGGCTGTGACTCCGACTCCTGTGCCCGTCGTGGGCAGCCAGATGACACGTCAGGCTCGGCGACTCTATGTTGGCAACATCCCTTTTGGAATCACAGAGGCGAGTAACATCCACTTTGATGGCAACAACCTGGACTGTTTTCATGATGAAGCGGTTTAATAGATCTTGCAGTTCACTCGAATCCCTTTGACTCTTTTACAGGAATCCATGATGGATTTCTTTAATGCCCAGATGCGCTTGGGTGGCCTGACTCAGGCTACAGGAAACCCTGTTCTGGCTGTGCAGATCAACCAGGACAAAAACTTTGCCTTCCTAGAGGTAGTAATTCATCTCACTAAAACACATTACAGTTACAGCACACACACACACACACACGCACACAAGGGTGAGTCAAAAATTATCCACTCTTTGGCTGTAGAATTTATTTTAATTAACTTTCGGACAGGATAAATGCTCTATTTTTCAACATAATATTCTTGCTTTTCAATACACTTTGTGAATGTACCGCTGTCTTCACTTCTTTATCAGAAGTGAATATTTGTCAGTCCTCGTAGGGAAGCTTTCAGGTGACCAAACAGGTGACAGTCTGATGGAGCGAGACTATAGGACTATAGGGAGGATGCTTTAATCACTCACTGTAACAAACACTGCTGATTGTTCAACCTTTTCCTCATAATGTTCCAATACTCGAGCTTGAGAATTCCAGGAAACTGTAAGCATAAATCCTGAAGCTGATGGTTGACTTTTGAACTTTTCCTTGGTCGGCAATTCAGGATGTTTCTATTCCATACTCTGGTGTTTACTCCTAGCCTCATAGTGATGGATCCATGTCTCATCAACAGTACTGATTCTCTTAATGAAATTTCACCTTCTTTAGAGTATCGGCGCAAATTTTGTTTTCAGATATCCAAACACTTCTGTTTATGCTCTTCCTTGAGTTCACCTTCAGGCTACAAAAAAAAACAACAAAGAATTACTGCATGCTAATCTTCTTTCGTTGGCTTCACATCTGTACAGCAGTGACTTGGGAGACCGCAGCCTTGAGCGGAAAATGCTGTAAAGACTGATAAGTGCAGCCAAAAGAAGTTTTAATATAACCAAAGTGCGGATCATCTTTGACTCGCTCTCCTGTTTATATATGTATATGCTCTAAAGGTTGGCTTGTTCTGTTTAAGTTCCGCTCAGTGGATGAGACTACACAGGCTATGGCGTTTGATGGGATCATCTTCCAAGGACAGAGTCTGAAGATCCGGCGACCGCACGACTATCAGCCACTGCCGGGCATGAGCGAGAACCCAAGTGTTTATGTACCAGGTAGTGTTTATCTTATAATCCACGCAGCTGATCAGGGAAGTACACGGGTGTTTAAGCACCTTGTTGATGGTTTCACAAGCCAATATTCAAATCTAAAATTTGGCTATGCATTACGTCATAAATTTACATGAAGATATGAAAAGAAAAACTGCATCTGGTGATATCGTGATGGTGAGCTGAACTGTTGATTGGAAAACATCTAGGATTTAAATCAGGTACCTCATGTTTACATATGAGGCGTAATTAATACATTGAGTGCCGCTTTAGTATTAATCTTCACCCTCCCTGTTTGTTGAGTGCCCTAACAGAGAGATTGGTGGGACTTGCCCCTCCCCTTCCTCTTTTTCAACAACAATATCCCTGGATTTATCTAAGTATTAAAATTAGGTACCATAGTCTAATACAATCCTCTCTTTGTCTCCACTCTAGGTGTCGTTTCCACTGTGGTGCCCGACTCGGCTCATAAACTCTTCGTCGGTGGGCTTCCTAATTACCTAAACGACGATCAGGTTTGTGTGTTACCACAGCAATGCCTTGGCAACAACAATGGCACTGTTGCTAAATATATGGACACATCTCTCTATACTCTGAGCTTTTATCTAATTAAGATCTGTTGTAATTAAAATATGTTTTAGCTCCTGCAGTGTTTTGTAAGAGGTTGTTTTTAATGGATAGAGACGATAACTTGTGATGACTTGTTACATTTACTCTTGCGTTAATGTCTTAGGTGAAGGAGTTGTTGATTTCGTTTGGCCCTCTGAAAGCTTTTAATCTGGTGAAGGACAGCGCCACGGGTCTCTCGAAAGGCTACGCCTTCTGCGAATACGTTGACGTCAACATCAGCGATCAGGTGATTATAAAGCAGGTTGTGCGTAGATGGAGAAGTCATGCATACCTTGTTACATACCTCTGCTGAGTTACATTCAGGCATCAGATGTTGAAATGACCTCGGTATTAATAAAAGAACCAGATTAATGAATAGTCTGGTATTTATGATTGACCTCGTTGATAGGCTGAGTTACTGGGAGAAATTCACTAGTGCTTTAGCTTCTCGCGGCTGAGTGAGTCATCTGTGCTGCTGCATAAGTTGACGTTTGTGTTTCTTTAAAGCTCACCTGCTGCTAGTGTTCACCCTATGTGGTGCATTAATGTCAGGCGCTCTGCGGGGCAAGCTAAACACAAGTGGGCTAAATGCTGTAAATAATTAAGATTTAAAGCCATATTCATGTTACGATGTTTGTATCGCCTTAACCTAACCTACTACATTGGTGGCGGCACCATAATGAATAGTGCTACTATCACTGCAAGTGAAGCCATGGCTAATGCTTTAGCGTAAAAGTAACTTGGATTGCAGTGTCAGGCTGCAAAAAATGCATTATGTTTCACAAGTGAGTTAAACATTAATAAATTTTGGGCATTGGTGAAAAGGACACTGGAATATTGCAGTCACTATTTAGTGTGTACTATTGCAATTTATTTATTTTTAACCTTTCAGATTCCCAGACAAAAATATCTTTATAGAAATGCATGTGGATTGGGTGAGAAAATGCACAGCTCAGTCTAAGTACAAAGTCCTCTGCTATTCATTTCTTGCAAGCTTTCAGATGAAGACATTGTTTTTTACTCACTCAGTAAGAGCTATGTAGCCAAAAGAAGTTCAGATCAGAACCACAATACGCCCCCCCCCCCCCCCCAAGAGCAGCTGAAGAAGTCCGCAGGAACTCCTTTTATAGACCAAACGTGTGGAAATCACTTGGTGGGAGATCACGACATTACAGGGGATGTGGCAGTAACTCGTAGTCAATTTCCTGAAATGTGCAAGTGGTCCAGTGGGTTGTATGAGGTCATGCATTCTCCTGCAAAAACAGAACCCCTTCAGTGATCAAGCCAGGCTATTTTTTTTCCATTAAAGTAACATGAAAGGATTTCCTGGGAGGCCACAGTTCAGCATTTACGATGACGGGAAGCAGGCAGTCTGATTGCAGCTCTGGCATACTGAAAGAACTACTGCTTAATTAGTTTTCTTGGGATTTTTCCTGATTTTATCCCTAATTTAGTAATCTCCATTTCCCACACATCATTAGGGCACTCCTATCTCAAGGCTACAACTAACAATCAAGGGAGGTTCGAAGATTATCATGTTTCCACTGAACTATGTGACGACAGTCAAGCGCCTTTTTTCAGACTGCTCGCTTATACACCATTGGGAGCGGCGTAACACACTCAGAGAATAGTGCTATACATTCCTTCTGCTTGCATGAGCTCACAGACGCCCGTGATTAGCTATAGAGCCACAATTCATGTGAGAGTTCGGCCAATCAGCTCTCTCCAGGCCCCCAGGCTGTGGGAGGCTACAGCATCACCTGGGATTCAAACTTGCACTCTCTGGATGATAGGACGAGCTCGATACTGGTGCGCCACTCGTGGGCGCGACTGAGAAAACTTTCTTTAAACTTTCATTAGTGTAGCAGGGGATTATATAGAGAACTTATGGTATATTTTTCCCAGAGGAAACCCACCAAGCACACAGAGAACATGCAAACTCCACACACACACACACACACACACACACACACACACACACACACACACACACAGACCCAAAGGCAGGGTTCGAACCCTTGACCATGGAGGTGTGAGGCCTTAATGCCACCCAATCACTACACCACCGTGCTGCCACTCTCATAACTACGTTCCGTTACTCTGCACAGCCAAAAGTCTATGTTTGACTTGAACGGCCCTTGTAGAATTGGACAGTAGACAGTGTAGAGGCCGAAGAGCAGGAAGCATGACCACGTGATTGACTTTACCTTTAATGTCATCTAGAAATGGTTTACACGTCATGGGATGTAAAGTGAGATGAGGTATAGAGAGTGCCATGTGCCTCCCAGTGTAATCTCTCCACTCTTCTGCCATGCAGGCTATCGGTGGGCTCAATGGCATGCAGCTAGGGGACAAGAAACTCCTGGTCCAGAGAGCCAGTGTCGGATCCAAGAACACTGCACTGGTGAGCATATCTGTGTGTGTGCGTGCGCGTGCGCGAGAGACAGAGAGAGAATGCTCATCTACCTTATTCTGGCTAGTACTGCTTCTGTTTTTGTTCATGTCAGTCTTTAGTATAACCCATCCAATCTGCCTGTATACAGTGGGACTAAATAGTGATACAACATACAGGCGAGCATGATTTATACAGTTGTATACAGTAGCACACATGTAAATATTATGGTGTCTGTGTGGTTTGAGTCGTTCTAATCCATTTTCAACTGAAAGACAAAGTGCAGAGACAACGTAGATGACTGGAGCATGTCGGCACTGCAAAAAATAAATAAATCACATGTAAACCCCTGGCTAGAAATGTATTTAAGGTCCATGGTCAACTCCAGAATTATTGGTACCTTTCGAGATAAAGTGCAGAATGATCGCCCACAAGAAACACAACGGTTTAACATGTCGAATTAAACAATTATAGACGTTACTTAACCTTATGATTATAAGAATGCATCCTTTTCTATAAAATCTTCCTCATCGCTCTTACTCTCAAGGAGCATGCTGGCTTCATTTGTCCATTTCCCATTTCCCATAAGAAAAGTATAACGTGGCATATATGTGAAGTCTGTCAGTCTCTCATCTACCACACTACACAAAACATTTAAACAAGTTAAAACATTTCAGATTCTTCCAAGATTTTTTTCCTAATTTAATCTCAGCAGGAGAGGCTTCGCCAAATATAATTTTTTTTCTTTCTTACATGTATTCAAAACATCTTAAAACTTTAAGCCTTATATCTTTAAGCTCCAAAAAATTAGTTAATGTAGCATATTTATTCATTCATTCATTCATTCATTCATTCATCGTTTTCTGTCTTTTGTTTGCTTCTCACCTCTTATGTTGTTTCCTGCTGCTGAAGACTGGAATCAGTCAGATCCCGGTGACACTGCAGGTGCCTGGCCTGATGAACAGCTCCATGAACCAGATGTTTGGCATTCCCACTGAGGTGCTATGTCTAATGAACATGGTGTCCCCTGAGGAGCTTCTGGATGATGAGGAATATGAGGAGATCGTCGAGGACGTCAGGGAGGAGTGCAGCAAATATGGCCAAGTGAAGAGTATTGAGATCCCACGACCAGTCGATGGCCTTGAGGTGCCCGGGACTGGCAAGGTCAATAACATAAACACTACTGAAATGTAGCTTCTCTTATGAATTAAGACTTTTTTGGGCATCATGCAATTGCAAATTTCTCTCTGTTTGTGTTTTGCAGATCTTCGTGGAGTTCATGTCTGTGTTTGACTCTCAGAAAGCCATGCAAGGCTTAACAGGCAGGAAATTTGCCAACAGAGTGGTAGTGACCAAATACTGCGACCCTGATACCTATCACCGCCGAGACTTTTGGTAGGGGTGGAGGAAGGAAAAAGTCAGAGACTTGATGGAGTGTATGATATTTTCTGTTCTCTGTCCTATGTGGGTGTGTGTGTGTGTGTGTGCGTGTGTATGTTTTGAAATGTTTTTTTAATCTGTTAGAGGAAGTGAAATATTTTTAGAGTAACTAGTACCCTGATTGGTGTACTTTACACTCATCTTTGGTACTCCTATTGATTTTCTTCTCTGGTTAACAAACTTTTTAGGGTATTTTCACATTAGGACCCTGGGATCGTTTAACGAGAACACTTGACCCCAGAGTCTGGTTCATTTTGGTCAGTGAGAACACAATCATTCCAGGCTTGGGAACCGTGCCCGAGTCTGTTTAAAAGGGGTTGTCTCGGGCACAGTACAAGCGTAACTCATACAGGCACGGATCAAATCAGATATGGAAGTCAATCATACCCGGAACGGATTATCTATATTTACATTATTTCTTATGGGAAAATTTGTATAATAAATAAATAAATATTAGGCATAGCACGAAGGTTAACATCTTTGTTTTGATTTTCTCTTATGTTTAATAGCGACTCACAAACTTAGCAGGTGCAAACTACTGTATCGGAGAGTGTAAATACACAGGTGTACGGAGAACAAAAATAATGTGCACCCTTGCCACTGGGGAGCAATTGCTCCTTGATATGGTGCATATTTACATTTAGTCATTTGGCAGACGCCCTTATCCAGAGCGACTTACATTTTTATCTCATTATACGTCTAAGCAGTTGAGGGTTAAGGGCCTTGCCCAAGGGCCCAAAAGGGACAACTTGGTGGTCGTGGGATTTGAACCTAGGATCTTCTGAACCGTAGTCCAATGCCTTTACCACTGAGCTATCCCTGGCCCATGTCAATCATGCCTAATGTGAAAACGTCCCTTAATCAGTTCAGGTGTGGTTCTGTGAACTTTCTTGCCTGTGCAGCAGACTCTTAAAGCTCTTCAAAAAATAAACCGAACTCCTGTCGCACACCGACATGTTTTCTTTTTTTTTTCATGTGTGTGAAGGTAGAGATTTGCGCTTCATTTTGTAAAACCTCATGTTCACCTTCGTTCCGCTCCGGGTGTCATGAAGTAGGAGTGGTTTGAAAGAGTGAAATGGACAGGATTTAAGGAGGGTTTTAGTGCCAGTACATGGTTTTAAAATAATAATTATTATTATTTGTATTATTTAAAATCATCCTAAGTT
Source organism: Clariallabes teugelsi (assembly GCA_030014215.1). Lineage (NCBI taxonomy): Eukaryota > Metazoa > Chordata > Actinopteri > Siluriformes > Clariidae > Clariallabes > Clariallabes teugelsi. The sequence continues at coordinate 10,890,447 of JAQMYG010000033.1, forward strand.
GAAAAAAAAAAAAAAAACAGTCCTTGAGAAGTCCTTGCTTTGGAGTCCTGCAAAGAACAGTTACAGTACATGTGTTTGCATTTTAATGGTGGAATAAATCGACTGTGAAGCATAAATAGCATGGTTAATGTGAGAGACCACACACAGTAACTTTCTTTCTGTGTATATAGAAGAATCTTGATACTGAAACGATCTACTGTATTATGTTTATCCTAGGTTTATTACCCTGGATGAAACATCTCCTCTGTTGTTTTTTTTTCTTCCATATGACAATTTTGTTTAAGACATTTTCTCCTGTTCAGATTTTTTTGTTTGTTTGTTTTTTGTCTTGGATCTAGTGAGTTATTTCATACATTGAACACAGATGAGGACCAATGAAGTCATTTAGTATAATAAAGTGTAATCATTCGACTGTAGTGCAAATCAGTGCTACTGCTCACTGCAGCATGTGGTAGAGCTCTTCATTTCAGACAGTGTGACAGCAATGGATCAGTTAGTATTTGGACTATTTTAAGAAATTGAGGGCACCAAGTTGTGATTCATGTCAGTCTTGTGGCTGGGAGGTTTTGGGGTATCCCTGCTGGCTTCTCCTTGTCTTTATTTGCATTTTTTATGGGTTGGGTCTTTTTCTTTTTTATGTGATTTCTCAGATTTGTAAATAAAATAATCTTAGGAAAAAAATATATGTGGATGTGTCAGTTATTTAAAATCGGTAGTTTATATCTGCAACCTAGGGTACCACTGCCAATGGTAACTCCAAATTGCCATTTCTTTCTCTACAGCTTCCAACTAATTTAAAAGGGAGCTATTATACAAAATTCACTCTAGTCATTTTAAGACATTCAGATGGTTCCCCAGTGTGCGTTTACAAACAAAAGAAATGTTAGGGAAAAAACATTTCCTGCTGTTTTGTCCTTTTTAAAAAAAAATACAATTATTGGTAATGGCTTGAACAAGCCAATTAGATTTTTCCCCTGTAGTCCTGTGGCTTGTTGCTCAGCACTGCTGTTCTCTGGTGGGGTGTGGCTCTGCAGTAGCTCATTTACATTAATACTGCACATTTGGAGGAGGAGGAGAATAAAGGTTTAAAGTATGAGGTATAAAAAAAATCGGAGAATTGTCTCAGCTGGAGCATTAATAGACATGCTTTGAGGGCATCTGAGCCCTGTGCTAACTTGTTAAAGAAATAGTAAAATATGGGACCTTTAAATCCTATTAAAAGATTCCTGAAATCTCTCGTCACTCTCGCTGTTTAACCATTACTTGATGTTGGCTAGTTTCTTTCTAACAACACATCTTATTGCAAAACAGGTTAATACTTAAAATATATGTTTAATCTGTACATGCTGATGTTGTCAATTAATTCCTGAGTAATATAAATCTGTAGAGCAGTCTTAATAAACAAGTTGTCATGTACAATTATCCAGTCAACCAATCACATTGTAGAAGTGCAATGCATACAGTAGTGGGATTTTATCATACATCGGTCTTTAGAGTTTAGAGAGAATATTGTGGAAAACAAAAAGCATTACTGTATGTGAGCCATTGTTCTGCAGGTGAAAAAATGGCCAAACTGAGAAAATGTTCTTTTAAATAACTGCAGTGAGCAGAGAAGCATTTTGGAAAGCACAACACATTGAACTTTTAGTCAAAGGGTCTGTAACAGCAGTTACGACTACAATGAGAATAAACAGGAATCTAAGGAGGCACTGGGCACGGGCTTACCAAACCTGGGCAGGTTGAAGATTGGAAAAACACAGCCTGGTCTGCTGAATTTCTCCTGCATCATACAGGTGGTAGAAGCAGATTTTGTCATCAGTGCCTGGAATCCACAGACCCAACTTGCTTTCAGTTCGCAAGTTATTGCTGGTGTAATTGCCTGGATAATGTTTTCTTGCTGTATTTTAAGCCCCTTAATACCAATAGACCATCATTTAAAGCCTGTCTAAATGCTGTTCCTAACAATGTGCATCCCTTTATGGCCAACTATATTTTATTATAACATTATACAATTATACAACATTATACCAATAGAGCACATTTGGGTTGTGGTAGAATAGAAAATCCATAGCATGACAGTACAGATAAGTTGCAATTATGTGGTGTAATCATGTCAACATAAATACAGTAAGCATCCCAGCTGAATGTTTCTAACATATTGTAGTATCAGTGCTGCAAATAATTGCAGCTATTCACAGAGTAAAGATAAGTCCTGCCCAGTATTACTATTAGTGGCACTTCTAATAAAGTGACCAGTGAGTATATAAGAACCATGCATAGTGAACACTGTATGATACTGTAGGAATCTGTTATGTCTGAAAGCCAAACTTTTCTTTCTTCAGTATGTGGAGGAATATAGTACTTGGCATGTATTGATTTCTAAACGAACATTAAAAACATCACAGTTGATGATTGTGAAAAGATTGTGAGAAGATTTTAATGAAATAGGACTGACCTGGCTATACACTGCCTGGCCAAAAAAACAAGCCACACACTCTATGATTTCATTCAATCACCTTTAGCTTTGATTGCATCACACAATGTGGTGGAAAGTTTGTGTGAAAATGATCCCTCATGCTCCCAGAACCACTCTTTCGCAATTTGAGTCCTGGAATGTGTCTGTACCATCAGGGGGAAAAAACTCTATTGATGTGATAACCTGGTCATTCAGTACATTCGGGTCATCAGCTGACTTATTTATTTATTTATTTATTTATTTGCCACATAACGTTGCTGAGCCTAGACCTGACCAACTGAAGCAAACACAGATTATGACACTGCCTCCGGAAGCCTGTACAGTGGACACTATGCTTGATAAGTGCATCGCTTCATGTCCTTCCCTTCTTACCTTGATCCGCACATCACCCTGGAATAGGGTTAGTCTGAACTCCTCAGACCACATGACCTTTTCCACTGCTCTAAAGTCCAATCTTTCTTATGGCCACACAGCTGTTTAGTCTCATTGAACTTTGTGTGTGTATGGAAATGCTCTTAGTTTCAATATTACACATAGCTCTGTTTTCTACTGTTCATTTTTTTACCTGCTACTTCACCAAATGATCTCCGTTCATGATTCTAACCTGTAACCAGGGGCTTTAATACACCATGTTTGCATGTGTGCTTCTATATCAGTGTTCCAATAACATACGGTTTTAGATGTATTAAAAAACGGTAAGGTGTTACATTTACACTTGCATTACACTGCATTAGTTAACCTTGTGTAATGTTATGAGAAAACGTACTTGAGTTTCCAAAAAGCACGAAAGTGAAAACTTGTAGGTTTATTTTTTATTTACTGATGCTATAAAAATCGTTCAATGCAAATGTCAATTTTTGTTATTTATTAAATAAATGCACAGATTAATATAATTATAACTTAATTGTTGATGTGTTGTTATTGTGGGTTCTTGGATTGATAATTTTAACTAATGTGTTAAATAATTTAAAAGCTTAACGTAAAATGTTTCTAAAATATAAATATATTTGATTATTATCTTTTAAGTAGGGCTGCATGATTCCATAAAAATACATTTGACATATTTGCGGATTTGCGATTTAAACTGTTCTTATGTTACATGTTATTTAATATGTAACTATTACATGTACCAATTTTTATTTAAATGTATTTATCCAGGCTAAGGGTTAGGGTTAGGCAAATAATTGGTCGGGGACATTTGATATTTATGGTGGTTGCCCATATGTATTTATCAACTCAAAACTCCTTAGAAAAAATTAACAAATCATTGACAAATTCTACATAAATTTCCAACTATGTATATATTATCAGTAATAAAATGTAGCCCTTTTGTGAGAAAAAAAAGAAAAAAAACTTGCACAGTTCCAAGTTGTGATTATGATTTTTCATGCGATTGATTGTGCAATTGATTAAATTTACAATTAATTATAAATTGTACTTTTAAGGAGTAGATTTTCCTGAATCAACCTTCCATTTCTCGATTCAAGCTTACACTCTGTGTCTCTGCACAAACAGTTCTCTCTCTCTGCAACTGTAACTCCCGCGCTCTTAATGTCATTAACAGGTGGGTGTCAAAAATAGAATCTTCACACGCACTTGTATAAACATGTGTGCACCGACTGACACTCTGAAATTCACAGATCTGTCTTATGCACCACACATAATGCATTCATCTGTTGGTCTGTTCTGGATAAGATTAAAGGTGAGCTTTAAACTCATATGCACAGATTACCACGTAGAAACCTGAAAGCAAGCTCACATTCAGATCATTACTCCACACTCTACCTCCACCCCTAGACGCCTGTCTGCCTGTTGCCCTGTCCCCCCCCCGCCCTCTCTCCCACCATAGGCTCTTCCTCTCCCCTACCTCCCACTTTGTGTGGCGCTTCATGTACGTGATCCTCAGAGCTGCACCCTGCCAGGCTACAGGTCAGAGTTTTCATTACACTTCCCAGTTGCTAATGTCTACTTTTAACTCGCTGACAAAAAAAATAACATACTTAAGTACATATTCATTTAATACTTGTATATAACCGTGTATAGTATGTAGTTATTTAGAACTAGTAGTTTTAGAACCAGCTCCAGCTTCCAAGGAGCAAAGGAGCTGGTTTACTGAGTACATAAACTGTCTGCCTATTAATATGAATATATTCGGTATAGAAAACTTGGAGTGTGTTTCAATGGGTTATTCTATTAAAGTAAATATGGCACATGCTTCGTTTGAAGTTTAATTTTTGTGCCATGATAATAGGAAACGCAATTTCCTATTATGAATTATGTAATTGTTTGACTATCATCATGTTGAATGTGTGCATGTTGGGGGGAGGGGGGGCAGACTACCAAATGAATAAGAATAAGCAGACCACCAAAAAGGAATAAGAATAGCTGACAATTTTGATATTTGGCAGCTCCACCTTTTTAAAATCTAGGTTTAGATGTAAGCATAACAATAATTAACTATGTTAATAAGGTCAAAGGAACATTTTCACAAAGTTAGCAAGAGAAATGCATGTGTTTTTCCTGGCGTGCATGCACAGGAGTGTGCACACACAGGGACATATGATATTTACTAGGATGATAATTGAGCTCCTCCAATAAGACTGCATGTTTAACTGTTTAAACAGATCTCCTGCATGGCCATCTTAAGTCAACAACTCAAGTTTTATTTAAGTTCTTCCAGTTTGATCAGTCCCTCGTCTTTACCTAACACACATTTGAAAGTATCATGTTGGTGTTAACGACCGTTGCCAGTCTCTAGCTGTAAGTGTCATGTTTTTGCAGAAGTGGGTAATGGTTAGACACATGGGTTCTGCATATGATGAGATTCCTTGTGGGTTAATTTTAGCCTGAGTTCGAGTAAGTGTTTCAGTGTTTGTCTTTGGCCTGTCTTGTCAGTCTTCGTTTGCTGTAATGGCTTCATATACTGTCACCTCCTAAGTATTTGGACATTGACACTATTTTTGTACTTTTGCATCAGTCCATCATTATAGATCTAAAATGAAGCAATTAAGATGTGATTGAATGAAGGCTCTATAATACTGTATAAGGCATTTCATAAATATATTGCATTTATAGCCATTTTTTTACATAGTCCCTTCATTTTCACTAGTAAAAGTAATTGGGCAAACTAAAATAATTATGAGTATTAAAGTTGTTTTTAATAATTTATTGCAAAAAAAAAAAAAAAGTAGCAGTCAATGATGTCCTGAAGTCTGGAACCCATAGACATCACCAAATGCTTGACTTGAGGGGCATCTTTGTCCACTGTCCATGAAATCTATTGTGGATTTCGAGAGTGTCACTTTGCAAACAATTATGGGTCTGACTGTACATTATTAATTATTTTACTTGGTTTAGAAAAAGCACTGTCGCCTTGTACTGTACCCTCAGGGTCTAGGGTCGATTCCTGACTCTGGTCTGTGTTCATGGAGTTTACATGTGCTTGGTGGGTTTCCTTCCACAGTCATTTCCTCTCACAGTCATTCCACATGCGGATTAGGCTCATTGGCCTTCCCAAATTGCCCATAGTGCAAATGAGTGTGTGCCCTGCGATAAAAAGCACCCCTCCAGAGTATACCCCACCTCATGCCCTAAGTCTCTTGGGATAGGCTCCAGGCCCCCTGTGATGAATCCCCTTGTTATTGTCCGTCAGCATGTCACAGGCAAATTGAGCTAGGGCTAAGCTTGAGCTAGTACGCCTGACCAATGATCGGACTGCCTGACATGAAGTCTGAAACGCTGGCCACCCAGGAACTGCCTCATAACCCAGACATGTGGAAATGGCTTGGATGGAGGTCAGGACTGTACAAGAGATGTAGCAATAACTCCCGGCCGAGTTCCTGTAATGTGCAAGTGGTGTTCATGGATGATTGTGTTTACAGTTCCCACAGACAGATCCGTGTCTTTCCAAGTTGATCATAAGTTTTCCGTTGATTTTCAAGGATCAGGCTTCCACTTGCTGAATGTTCACGGGAACGATTGCAGTGGGACATTCACTATCTGAGCACCATTCAAACTCTGACTTCTTGAGTGAGTCTCATCACTGTATTGTGCTTGAAGTCTCAGTTTTATATCTTCATTTATAAGAAATTTCATTACAAGCTGCCCCTCATGTAAAGGAACACCAGGTCATGTTTTACTCCTGTATACAGTATCTTCACTTTTCTCAACATGAAATTTATGAGTTCCCTAAATGCATCACACTCCCATGTCATCTGTGTGTTATCTGTGTATATAGATGAGCCACACAAACAGATGTGATCCCGAAGAGCACACTCTGCATGACTTGGTTTAAAAATAAGTGAAATAAAAAAACAAGTGAACGTAATAAAGTTATTATTGGCTAATAAGGTTCTTTCCAAGTATCAGGCAACATCTCATTGCTGCATGTTTTGCTGAGAGGAGTGTTACTCAGTAGTTACGGTGAGCCCATAAATTTCGGAAGCTATGTCAGTCTTTTTTAATCTACTGTAGTTATGTCTTGCACTGTAAGGACATGGTGAAGCTACATTATGGAGTGCTATGAAGTGGAGTGCTAGAGGTGTCATACTGTGTGTTATGGGTTTTCTCACTAACATACTCAATTTGTGGGGGCGGGTGATGAGGTGATTTAAATATAACTTTATGCTGCTGGTGATAACACCGTGTTTTTGCTGTAACATAGAGCTATAGTGGATATAAAAAAGGTCCACACACCCATTAGAACTGGAGCTTTTAGTGGAGCAAAACAAGATACCACAACAAATCATGTCAGATCTTTTTCCATGTGACATAGCAACCAAAAACGCAATAAGCTAGTTGCACAAGCTGCCCAACCCTTAAATAATACATTGATAAAGCACCTTTTGCTTGTAATACAGCAGACAGTCTACCAATATAGCACATGATTATCTGGAATTGTATAGAGATCTCTGGTGGCCAGCCGTCTGAAAATCATTCCATTGGTTTTAAATGGGATTTAGATCTTTGCTCCGACTAGGCCACTGTAAAACATTGGTTTTCTCCTTTTGCAACCTTTCCTTAGTTTTGGTTGCTATGTTAAAATAGATTGGTGTTTGAGCGAGGTGGCATGGTGTCAGTGGAATATCATGGGAGCACTGTGGGTTGGATATTTACATGTCTAGTCCAAAGACATGCAGAGCCATTTCCCATTTCCACCAAAGTGTGTGTATGTGAATGAGTGTGTGAACTGTTGTGCCCTGTGATTACTTGGCACTCGCTTTCCTCCCTTTGCCACTTGGTATAGGCTCTAGACATAAAGGGCTGCTTCCTGCAGGTCCTTTAATGTTGCTGGCGATGTCTCAGCAGCCTCCCTGCTAATTTTTCTTCTTGTTCTTTTCCTGAATTGTGAAGGGACTGCGGTGCCCTATTTTCTCTGCTTGCTGATGATGAGTTTCACAATATACTCAGTAATGTTTTAGAATTTTTTTTCTACAACGAGATTCAATACATGCTTTTGCAAGCGCTATGTATGTGGGTTCAGCGCCATGGCACCAGCAGTCAGATGAAGGCAATATGTCAAGAAAAATTGTATAGAAGCTGGTGATCTTAATTTAGGGTTAATTAGAGGCACTTCATTCATGACAGTTGGACAATAATGACTTTATCTTAGCTTACCAACTTAACGTTGCCTCGTGCCTCAGTCTGAATGTGAATGGCCCATTCCAGGTCTGGTCGCTGAACTTCGATGTTCTTGTCAATCAGCGGCCAACCGGGAGAGAAGCAACCACACACATGTACAATGGAGTGCTGAATGTTCTCCAGTTTATTCACAGGACAAAGTGGTTTATAAGATATTTCCTGAGTGAATACTATAATGGGTTTGACAAGCAGAGAGAAAACACGGGAACCGGATTCCACAAGCACAAACAGTCTTTATTTAGAACAATGTTCAGCAAGCAAGGTTAAAAGTATGCAGTCTTAGAGAGATTACGCTCTGAAGCAGAACAGTGGTTTGGGTCACGACGAGGCGAGTCAAGCAGGTGAGGCAAGTCGTGCGAGGCAGGTGGTGTGAGTCAGACAGAGACAGTGTGGCGCACAGTGAGCGCAAGAGTCTGAAAAGTACACACAAAGTACATACTGTACATGCCACAATACAAAGAACATATGTGTCACGTCCGTCTGTTACTACACGAAAGAACATGAACCGTTCGCGTCTTGTATAGAAACCTGGGGCTTAAGTGTTGGAAATATTGCCGTGTAAGGAAGAGCCCAGGACTGAAGAGAGAGAGGGAGGGTTGCATGGGCCAGTTAACACCAGTACTGTAATATCTTAGGAAATAAGCCTTTATTCACCAGGAAAAAGTGTGTATTTTGTCACTCGTCAGATGTAGTAAAATGTGTTACACTTTATAATTCATTCTTTCAAAGATCTAAAATAATCAGTGTGTTATTTTGTGTTTCTTTTCAGACTCATCGAAAAAAGGAATGTTCATCTGGTGACTACTGACAATCTACAAGAAGATCTCTATCCTGCGTTTCCTCTTGTCTTAATCCTCCTATAGTTAGTCTACTTTTTTGTCCTCTGACTTTACGACACCACTTTACTTCTTCATTTTTGCTTTTTCTACATTTCCATCCATCATTTTATTTTATTTTATTATTTTCCATAATTTTTCATCAAGAAGATAGCTAACTTCATTTAAATACCTAACTTATTCACTTAAGTTATTTTGATTATTTATATATCTTTTTATATTTTAACTGTTTTATCCCTGTGTTTTAACTGCAAGGGATTTGTTTCATCCTTTTTTATCTCCCATTTTACGCCAGCTTTATTATACCCAACGTTGTTAAATCCTGCAGGTACAATGTGGTCTAACTTTTTCATGCAGCAGGAAGAAGATGCCCGAGTGGGTGGGCATGTGGGAGCTGGGGCTGGGGCCAGTGCTGGGGGAGGGGGTGGACGCAGTAAAAACAGACCTAGGTCCTCACGCATGAGTGAGAGCCAAGAGGGCAAAATCAAGTTGGCATTTTTTGTTGCCATTGTGGGTGTGACTCTGACTGTGCTGGGCATGGGCACAGAGTTCTGGGTGGAACTGGCACAGCCCAAACATTTCCAAAACAACGAGTCATGTCAGTTGGTCCACTACGGCCTGTGGAAAGCCTGCACTCGTACACTCTGGGTGTCCGACATTGACCCGGAGAGAGAGAGCTGTGGCCCTGCAGAGCTGCCTGGAGGTCAGTGGTCTCTCTCTCTCTCTCTCACAGACACAAACACATAGACGTAATGTCCTACATCAAGTTCTTCCATTATATTAAGGCTTTCTTTACTCTACAAAAAATAAATATGAATAATGTAATGAATTACATAATGTGGTGTGCTGTTTCAGGAACAACATGATTGTTTTAATTCCACTTATAAAGCAATTTAGGAGGTTATAAATATCTATTTATAAATATGGTGTATGCATATTGTTTTTTGTTTATAGTTACCTGTAATTTTCTGTAATAACAGATGTGACATACAGTATGTACAGTAACTACCTGTTATTATTTACATTACTACAGCTGTAAACATTGTTTTTTAATTTTTTTTTTATTATTTTTTTTTTTTTTTTACAGTTTTATAGATAATAAATTAATGGATTAGTTAATTAATGTAACGCAGAGTGTGTTCAAGTCAAACTGGGACTGGTGATGGAATTTCTCATGAATGAAGGCACCAGACCATTTGACTTTCAAGAAATTCAGTAAAACATTTGAATGGTGCAAATATTTTAAAAGGCCATATGTCCATGAAAGACAATCCCGGCTGAGGTGCTTCAGAGTCCACCGTAGTCACTGACTGAGTGGAACGCCTGATCCGTGAAAATTGCAAGATAACTCACCAACGCACCTTTCTGTGGGAACTGTGCACATACAGTAACACTACTGGCACATTACAGGAACTTGGCTATATTGTTGCCTGTAGATGTCCAGATTTCCACATGTTTGAGTCTGTAAAGGAGTTCCTGGGAGGCCAGTGTTTCAGACATGAAGCAGGCAGTAAGATCATGGCTCCAGTATACTGAGAAAACGTTCTCCCTTATTCGTATCCAATCACTAATGGACCACTGGAATAAGTGTATTAGTGTAGAAGGGGATTATACAGAGAAATAAAGAGAGTTTTTACTCTCAGAGCTTTGCTCTCTTATAGAGTTAAGCTCTGTTATTATCAGAAGTCCTGATTTTACTTGAACACCCCATGCAATTTAAAATTATAACAACAACTTTTATAACTATTATTATTATTATTATTATTATTATTATACTACATGTGCACTTGCATATTTTGCAACACTATTCATGTTAGCAAGTTCATACAGATTGGGCTTACAGCCAGGTCCATAAGTGTTTAAACAGAGGCACAATTTTCATATTTTTGTTTCGGTTCATTATCACAATGGATTTCAATTGTAGCACTTAATTAGTGACTGAAGTGTAGACTGTTTGGGAATTAAACAAAGTCCCTCCATTTTCACAGGATGGATCAAAACTAATTACCAATGAAGATAATCATAAATATAAGGATTTGTTTTTTAACACTTTGCGATCAGTGACAAGTCAGGAACCCATGGACTGATGCTGAGTTCCTTATCCTTAGTTGCTCATTGTTTGTGTCTCTTTCTACCTTCAGTTTTGTCTTCAGGCAGTAAAAAGCAGCTCAGTTGGGTTGAGGTTATATTAGCCCTTTAGGAACATTTTATTTCTTTGCCTTGGGTTGCTTTTGCAGTACATTTTGGCTCTTTTTCCATCTGGACTGTGCAGTGCTGTCCTGTCAGTTTTTCTGCATGTGGCTTCAGAAGTCATCCTTCAATCCTGATAGCAGTCACATCATCAATAAAACACAAGTCAGCCTGTTCCATTGTTGATAATAATGCGATATGATTTGAAAAATAATCCCTGCATTTCCTCCTCTTTACTCTTCTCTTCCCATAATTCTGGTACAGGTATAGAAGATGAGGATGGTTAATCTTATATTACAAGTGGGCAGGGTTTTTATACAAGATTTCTAGCCAAGTTTAATCTGGCCTTTTTTTTAATGTTACCAACCATTTGGATCTTGAGGTAAACCCTCTGTATTTACATTCATAAAAACATCTCTTGATTGAAGACTTTGACAATGATACTTTACACTTATGCCCCTCCACAGTGTTCTTGGTTAGATGTTGTGAAGGGGTCTGTCTTCACCGCAGAATGCATTCGGTGATCATCTACTGTGGTCTTCAAGGCTTTGGGGGTTCTGAGCTCACTGATGCATTTAGATTTTTTTTTTTAAGAACGTACCGAATAGTTTAATTGTCTCTCTTGTATGTCTGGTATGTTTTTTAGTCTAATTAGAAGGCCTCTTTATGATGGCGTTGATTGCATATTAAGAATTCCCATGAACAGCCCCCAAATGCCAATTGACCTAGATCTCCAGACCACAAGTGGTGGTGGTGTACAGAATACACCTGACTGAATATGTAAGCATGTAATGAACCCGAATAGTTGGGAGAATTAAGGAGGAGAATTTTATGGCATTTTTAATTTTCACTGTATTATGAATTCATAATGTTGCGTAAGGTTGCAGCGCCAGTCATTTTTACATAAGACCTACAGAGGTAATACATACAGTACAGAGGTAATGCATTAACCCAAGTTACCCTAGGCATAACTAAGACCAGATAAATGTGTGCATCTTGAAGTAGCAGTAAAGTTTACTGAGCAGCCCGTATTACTTCTATTATAAAAAGTACGTTTTATAGAAAGTACGTCATAGATTAGTCAAAATATTTAATTTGATAAAACTTTGGTGCTATATAAAGTATGCCTATATGTAGGCATTTCTTTCCCTACAGACTTTGAAAAACCTTGCTACCGCCCAACATCATTCAAACACTAACACAGAAGCTTTATGCCCCACAATACCTCCTCTTGGTCTCTTAACCCATTTTAAGAAACCTGGGAAGGAACACATACATGATTAGTCTCTCTTTGGCTTCTTCACACTACTCTCATTGATTAGTTTCCTATAATAGCATGCACCATTATTTTATTCATTACATACTGTATTTAATCCTGATAAATGGGCAATTAAGTGGTGAGTCCATGTGATTCCTATACTAAGCCACTGCTAACATGTTTTTCATAATTCTGGACAAAAATCATACATTTTAGAGCAATATAAATTAAAGCTTGCAAGCTGACCATTCACACTAAAGTGCTAACGGATGAGTACATTAATGATTTTTAAAAATTGTTCTGTTACAAGTGTCATCTTACACTACATCTCTATGTCTCTGTCATGTTTTTTTTTTTAGAATCTAACTGCACATACTTCAAATTCTACACTTCAGGAGAAAATGCAGTGATGTTTAATAAAACAACAGATAAAAGTAAGTTTCAACAGATTATTGAGTAATATCACAAAGGAGTGGGTTCTGTTGTACTGAATATCAGAATGTGCTGATTAAGAGATTTACTTCATATTCCCACTTATTACCCTACTTGTTACCCTACTTGTTACACTACTTGTTACACTACTTATTACACTACTTGTTACACTACTTATTACACACCTTGACTGTGATATTGCTTTTATAAAACAGCTGTACGTACAACAGATTTAGATGTATTATGTTGCGCCACCAGCACATATCGTTCTGGAACTGACAGTTAGCGACCTACAGTTAGTGTACTTAACAGAGATGAAAGTAGTTTTAAATTCTTACTGGTACTATTTAGGCAAAAGGTCAGGAGAATAAACCTTGAAGATGGTGTACAGTCCTGAGAAACTTAAGAGATTTACTTTATATTTCCACTTGTTCCACTTTAGACCCATTTACCCAACTAACTTCAAGGTTTCCATAATTGATTCCCAAATATGCAATAAATAAGAAATTCCTAAGAAGACCAAGTGTTAGAAACAATGACCACTTACTGATATTTTTTTTAGATGATATAACATTGGCAGATGTGTTTTTTTCCTGAAAGTGCTTCCATAACTGGTTTTGACAGTTAGATGCTTTCCACTCTTTCCAGTACTGCAGACTGTACCGAGTATACTGTTGCCGTGCCGTTACCCATGCCGGCAACCAACAGCTAATGTAATTAATGATAGTTGGAACACCTGTGACATGGAGTGATAAAAATAGTTAAACGTCCCACTGCTGCTATGCTCTATAGTATAAAAGTAAATGAAGTTTCTTTCTTTATTGTCTCTGTCCACTGACTTGTGTTTTAACTCATTTGCCCTCATCTTCTGAGAGTTCTCAGTTTCCCAAATGACACACTATAAAGAATGCTAAAAAATATTTGAAAGTTTCGATCTCTCTCTTTCTGTCTCTCTGATACAGGTTTGAGTCTGGCATCAGCAATGCTGTCACTGTTCGGTTTGTTTCTAATGGTGATGGGCTCTGTGTGTATTATCATGTCTCTTACAAAGAATGTACCCTTCCTCCTCAAACCTGCTTCTGTCTGCTTCCTCATCTCAGGTATCCCTCATTTGTAATATTTTAAATAACTTTTTGTACATCTGATTAGATTAGACATTAGATTACAAGACAGAAACAAGATTTAATAAAGATTTGTTATACTAATTTCTTTTCTTTGTTCAGTAACCACATTGCAGCCAATTGCAAAAACTTTTCACTTTTTCCTATTTTTCATGCCTGCGTCTCATCTCTTGGCTTGTCTCTTTCTCCTCGTTTCTCTCAGGTGTCCTGATCTTGGTGTCCATCCTGGTTTTCCACCGATCGGTCCTGGCACTGCTGGCGAGTGATCACAGTGTCCCTCTGCACTATGAGCTGTCCTGGTCAGTGGCGTGTATAGGCTCGGCCGGGGCCATCCTTCTTCTTGGCGGTGTTCTTTTCCTGTTGCTTTCCTTACCCTACAATCCTTTCAAGAAATGCAGAATGCACCGAAATAGCAGTGCTTAGGAAAACTGGATTTCTTTTTTATCTATAGAAATTGAAGACTGATAGGGTGAAAAGACTGGCAATTGTGCATAAAGATTTATGATTTCTTGCAATTGATTGACACCAAAATTAGATTTTAGAAAATGCTGAATTAAGCACTGAGTGGCCACTTTATTAGGTATGCTAGAAGATTAGATCTTCAGTTTGATTTTTATTAGATAATAAACACCGGTCAGCTGTGACTGTCAAAGAATATAATCTAGGGTTAGACTAGGGTTGGTTAAAGTTGCATTTATGATGCCACATTCTTTTTCGTTTTTCTTACATCAAAATTTGTTGGAAATAAAATGCGTAAAAAATATGAGGGGTGTTCAAGTGAAACAGGACTTTTGATTGTGCAGAATAACAGAACACAGTTATGGGAGTAAAGGCTACCTTTATTTCTTCATATAATCTCCTGCTACACTAATTCACTCTTTCCAGTGTTTCACTAGTGTAACACAATCAAGGTAGAAAGTGTTCTCAGAATACCGGAGCAATGATTGGACTGCCTGCTGAAAAACTGGCCTCCCAGGAACTCCAATTATGGTCCAAACATATGTTAATTGCTTAGGGCAAAGTCAGGACTATACAGGGGATGTGGCCATAACTCCCACAAATTCACAAATAAACAGCCTTCTATAAAACGTTTGCACCATTCAAATATTTTACTGCGGCTATGAGTCTCATCACTGTACTGAGCTTGAAATTAAAAATATGGATTGGTTTTACTTTCATCAAAATCCTGATTTGGCTTGATCACTCCTCATAAAAGTTCTGAAATAGGTCTTGGTTTTATTTAAAAGTGGAAGTGCGATGTATGTAACATGGTGGTCATAGTGGAAAATGATTGTGCAGAATCTTTCAATTGTTCCACTATTAAACACAAATGAAATCAAGTCTGGTTAAAATATATGAAAAGATCGACTTTTTCTATTTTTTTTTCTCCTGTTGGCATGTTGGCATGAAACATCGGAGAATTCCAGCTTGGAGAATTTTCAAAATGTGAATGGAGTTGTAGATCATGAAAACAGCATTAGCTCTGTACAGTATCCGGATAAGGGCAGACTTACTGTATAACGTAATATTCAATTTATTAGTCAACCTTACATGACTTTAAAGTGTTTAGGTCTATTGCATGTTAAACTTCAGCTGTTCTGAAGGACCTTAGTTTGTAAATGAAGTGTGTTCTTTAAAAAAAAAAAAAAAACGGCTGGGTAAAATAGCAGTAAGTAGGATTTTTACATTTCCTTGTCATTTGCTTTTATGTAAGACAGCCAGACAGCCCACCTGTCAGTCTGGAACATTCCACGCCATTTTAAGTTATGTTCATTTTCCTTCATATTTTTCAGATTTTGCTTACTGTACCTGAATTTACTTTGCATTCTATCATAGTCATTCCCAACAGGTTCAAGTGGTGGGCTTTGTCTGGAAAGGCTCGAAAGCTCTGGCAGGAAAATACGTCAGAGCACTGTTACACTCTATATCCTTTGGTTAGAATATAGTTAGAGGTTACTGTATTTATGGTGGTGGCCTGTAAGTGCAAGATAATGGATACAGCATATCGGAGAAAAACCAAAAACATGACAGCAAATCTGGAAACTCAAAAACACAACAAATTTGAATTTTATATAATAAATGCTGATTGGCTATGGTGTGTTTCAAAGATACAGTAAAAACGGCAGAAATGTTGAGGGTAAATTAGTTTAATGATACATATTATTTGTGATTTTTTTTTGTTAAAATTGAGGATTTTTTATTTTAATTGAGATAGGTTGCCAGTTTTGTTCCATATTAATACGAATATGTGAAAGCTGAAAAAAAAAACAGCTACAAGAATCTGGGTTAAGCAGAATAAATAATTTACTAAAATAACATACAGTATATTTCGGGGGGAAAAAATTACTCGGCAGCAACAACCATGTGATGTTCAACAAGAATGTACACTTTCCATTTTGGATTCGTGCACCAATCAGCTATTACTTTAAAAACCTAAACATTAAGCCCAATTTTGTGTCAGTTCCCCTTGCCATAAAACAGCTCTGGCCCCTTGTGGGATGATTCAACAAGACCTATAGGGGTTGTCCTGTGGTTTCTGGCACCAGGACATTAGCAGCAGATCCTTTACTGTACATACATATATACTCAGCAAAAAAAGAAACGTCCTCTGACTTTCAACTGTTTTTACTTTCAGTAAACTTAATGTGTAAA
>JAQMYG010000033.1:10910703-10954228 GCA_030014215.1 Clariallabes teugelsi
TCCCTCTTTGTCCTAATGAGGGATCTCTGTAATCTGGTAATGCCCCGAAATAAAGATTACTGCTACTTTCACAGCTACTAATGATGATCATAACAAAAATAATGATAGGATGGTCAAAAAATAAATAAATTCCACCACTCGGTCAGCAGTTTTCAGTCCATCAAATTCTATTTTCTTGTGTTGATAGAACTGGAAGACAATATTCAGAATAAACAATTATGTTATCAAAGGTTAGAAAAAGAAATTGATTCTAAAAATAAATTAGATGCTTCCTACAAAGTTGTTTTTTTTTATGCTAGGCATAATAATAATAATAATAATAATAATAATAATAATAATAATAATAATATTTTTCCTCACACATATTATAGACACTCATGCTTCTGCAGTATCCACTGTATCAGAATCACAGTTGATGTCTTGAAAATGATTTCCAACATAAAAAGCTAGTCATTGATTTTGTTTTCTCATAATAACAACGACAACAAACCCTCTAGGAATGCACTTTGACAACCATTTGCTTTAATTTCTATGAAAAAATAAAAAGGGTAAACTTCACAGTACAGTATCCAATGATGATAGTTCACATATTTTTTTTTTTTTTATAAATCTAAATGAATGTTGTAGTTGTTATTATGAATTGTCACTGGTTACATCTTTTTTTTTGTCTGAAACTCATTTTCCAGAAACAGAATATCATTTCAGACAGGGAGAGACAGAAGGAATTCAGAATTTCTCCGCCGTTTTCCTTTTTTAAACTTGACCACAACCTTCATTCAGCTTCCGCTACACAGGATTCACACTCTCTTCTGTCCTGGTCTCTCCCTACACCGGTGTGGTTTTCCTGTTTAGCGTGTTGGAATTGCTCTCCGGCTTGGCCAGCCTGTCGAGTGTGCCCATCCCTCTCTCCCTCTCCACTGTGGACGATGAGAATGGCGGTGGTTGGGACGAGGGTGCCGAATTTCCGCTTGATGTGTTCTGCACTCCTGCTGGATTGTGGGACTTGAGAGAGGGCAGTGTGCCGCTCATCATCATGGTTGCTCCTCCCCCGCCGCTCTCTTTGGGAAAGCAGTTGTGCAGCTGGTAGAGTGTGGCACGATCCACGGTGCCATACAGCGGAGGTGCACCCAAAGCCCCCAGTGCACCCAGTTTGGGGTCTCGTGACAGGGTGTAGAGCGAGATATCACCTCCGGGTAGGGCTGAGTGTGAGCGGGAGTGTGAGTGTGGATTAGGCAGGGTAGAAACAGAAACAGGCCCCTGTGAGAGCAGTGCTGAAGGAGGCAAGCCAAAGCTTTTGCTCCCTGGTGGGCCAGCAGCAGCGGGTGACGGGTCTCGTGAGCCTCTGGACGGCTCGGTAGAGCGAGAGCTGGACCTTGAAGAGCGACGGCGGAAACGGTAACTAGGCAGGCGCAGCACAGCGTGCGTTGTGCTCTTGAAGATATCGGTTCGCGAGCGGCACCGAAGCTCCTTGTTCTTCTCAATATAGATGTTTACGGCCAGAACTCCCACCATCTCAGCCAGGATGAACGACAAGCCACCAAAATAGAAGGACCATCCGTATGAGTATTGCCATTTTTTATCCTCATCCTTTTTTGGAGAGATGTCACCTAGCGCCGCTGAGATGTACACAATCACGCCAATGATGTTGCTCAAACCTACAGGTCAACACAGGGTTTTTAGAGCATTTCAGATGGGTTGAAAAAAAAAATTATCCAATTACAAATAAACTCCTGTATCCTGTACAATATAACAATCAAGTATCTACACAGGAAAAACACTCTACAGTGTCAAACCTTTATAGGGCTTTCAGTGAAATGCCTGGAAAAACATTTCAAAATTTCAAAAAAGACTTTTTTTCAAGACTTCACTTAATTTTGTTCATTGCTGTAATTTTTTTTTCTTACAGATCGAGGTCAGTAAAGTTTCCACATATGGTTTCCAAAAAGTGGATCCAGGTAGTCCCCGACTTCGAGTCCCCGACGAACATTCGAGTTACGAACTTCCGCAGATACGAACTGAGCGTGGTTCTCATCTAACATTCGTAGATGCGAAAAAAACGCAGAAGTAGTTCACGTGTATTGTACAAAAATAGACACCGCAGTGCACCAAATACCAATATTTACAATTATATACAATATTTTTAGTGTGTAAGTGAATGTATAAAATGTATGGTAGGTCTGGTATACTGTATTTGTGTGCTTGTGGAGGTGCTCCTCCTTCTACTCCTGCTCTCCTGTCGGGGGCGATTCTTTTCATTTTATTTAATTATGTTTATTTTATATTAATAATTTTTATATGAATATTATTGGGTTGTGGAACGAATCATTTTCGCATCTGGGATTCTCTTCGTGATTTAAAGGCGAGGAGGCATACAGTAATTTCACTGTGAGATTCATTTCCTTAGGCACGATTACGGTTTTTTAGTATAAGACGGTGTCCGACTTACAAACAAATCCGACTTTCGAATGTGCTACTGAAACGGAACTCGTTCGTAAGTAGGGGACAACCTGTATATAAAAATATTGTAATAATAATAATAAAAAGAAGAAGCAGAAAGATAAACTTAAAGGTGCATTTATTTAAACATAAAAATGCGCAAAAAATATTTATTTTCTTTAAATATATGTTTTTTTTCTCATGGTAATGTTACTGGCATTTTACCTGTGGGACTTTGCCTGATTAAGGGTTAAACTATCACAGGAGCTTCTGTCACTGTCCAAAACTGCAGTAATTCATGCAAATTCAAAAAAGTTATAGTTGGTTGACAAATTAAGATAAAATAGGTGTCTGTGGGGAGCATTTCCATTTCACTCTTACTTACACACACTTCACTGAACTAGGAAACCAGTATAAATTTTGTCCTCCATTGAAGGGTCAATGTTCTGAGCCCCCTCAATTTTTTTTCTCCTTAATATTTTTTATTCATTAGGAATGGGAGTTTTTTTTCCCAAAGCTAATTAAGCTTATTCCTTCTTATATAAAGCACAACCTAATTACTGCTCCGATGCACTAATGAAGTCGACTAGTTGAGGTAAAGGCTTCACCTTGAAAATAAATTCATGATTCGTGGTTCAACTCGTATACATACATCAATGAAATGGGACCGATTCTGATAATTAGTGATGGGAAGTTTGAATCATTTTAGTGACTCGGTTCTTTGAATCTCGTTCATCCAAATGAATGAATCTTTTTTTGAGTCATTTAGTTAATTTCGATCTTTTGATCAGAAATAAAATAAAATGTTACATTTTCGGTAAACAGACCCCCCAACACGTCTACATACACAAATTTTGGCTATAGTTCCAGTAATGAAAATATTACAATGCAGCTAAGGACATATTATAATAAACAGAATGAGTAGCTCACCATCATTTCTTCTAGTCTGAGTCGTTCGTTCTTTTGAATCTACTGCACTGCATAGCGTCTTTGGGAGTCACGTAACAAAAGAATGAACAACTTGGGACTTGAAGACTCATTGAGAAGAACAGTTCAATTCTGTTTCCTCTGTACTGCACTGCATAGCGTCTATGGGAGTCACGAGACAAAAGAACGAACGATTCAGACCAAAGACTCAAAGGTAATTACTACTTTCGGTTTCCTGTACATAACCTACGGAAGTTTTGCAATGCTTTACGCATGCGCGTCCAGGAGAAAATTAATGAACCAGTCCCTGAGACGACTCGTTCTTCTGAGTCATGTTAAAGACTCGTTCAAAAAGAACGAATCGTTCATGATCGACCCATCACTACTGATTATTTCTCTTTTAGATGATGTAGTTATTAGGTTAGTCCTACAAAAGCAGCCAATGAGTGTACATCCTAGTTAAATGTGTCTCATATATTGTCACCTCGGTGTATCTAGACGTCTAATAGACTGAACACAGTGAGAAGATTTCCAAACCTGCAGCTACAAACAGAATGCCAGCTCCAAGTATGATGTTCCTCTTGCTCTTGTAGAAGCGACTGGCGGCAATGCACACTCCTCCCATCAGCAACAAGATAGCACTGAGAATAGGGAAGATATTCGAAGCCCGAACCACTCCTACAGAGAGAGAGAGAGAGAGAGAGAGAGAGAGAGAGTCGGGGATGAAGAAGGGATAGGGATGCGAGGGGGCAAAGAGTTTCGGGTTAGGAATTAAAAAATTGTAACTTTTTCTATTGTGAGAGAACCTTAAAAATCACAAGGTTGCAAGGAATGTCGAGTTCAATTCAAACAATCACAAACTGAATTTAAAAAAGTGTTAATTATCCTGTGACATCTGTGTAATTTAATCATGTCTCCTCAATGTGGTTTCATCTTTTTTTTTTTTTTCTGCTGAGAAATCCTCAGGAGAGAAGCAGTTTTTTCTCCAGAGTCCAAAATCACATCCGAGGATTAGTTTTGCAGGCACAGCTAAAGCACATGACATGAATATCAAACGAATGCCAGCTAGGATACATGCGCACACACGCATATATGAGCGCTTGCATGTGCATCCGCTGTAATCACCGGCGACGGAGCTTCCCTGAAGTCATTTATCAGACTTATCCAACAATTCACAAAAACTACATGCACTCAGTGTGATTTCTACAGAAATTGATTTGACAACATATCCTGTGTTACAGCTCTTTTACATAATCCCCCTCTGCACCCTTCACCAGCGCTCACAGAAAGTAAGGAATGTCTCTTACTTAGGACGTACTCTGCTCCATCGTGGTCGAAGTCGGCGTCTTCTGGAAAGTGGTTGATCTGAGAGCACACCCCTCGTTTCACACCTATATAAAAGAGTACAGGTGTTCGATATGTTGCTCTACTTATCTTTATTCAAGCTTGTGTTGCACCAATTTGAAGCATTCCAATCTCTCTCTTCTAGCATTGTCTAAATTGTCTAAATAGGGCATGACAGTTTAAAGATAAAATGCATAATCAGAATGTTTCCATTACTATGGATATCAAGACATGCCGACCGGACACAATCACAAAAAGCACAATTTTTGTGCACGTGCACAGCTCTCCTTATGAAGATGTAAATTATGTTCTCAATAAAGTAACGCTCTACTAGCATGACGGTAATTTTACCATGTCTTAATGCAATAAGGCAAACAAAATGATGAATTAGATTCTGGGTTATCATAACAGTCCAAATTTTGCAGACTTTTTAAAATTAGTGCAATGTTTCTTTTGCCCATGAGTGTATATTATACCCAAACATGAGCTTACTATTAACCTAATAAACTCAGGAGTGCTGAGTTCATTAAGTTTTATTAGAGTTTATTATGCTTACATTAACATTATTCCTTCAATCTGTCTGAAACCATTCTGATTAGAGATTCCAGCTTAACTGTTTACATGGACACTGATCTGTGCATTTACATGCTCAAAGTATTTGATCAGAATATAATTTTTTAAACATGCACAAACTGGTTCTGGAAAAATAACATAAGAAGTCCTCCAATTTTGAGGTTAAGTTAAGCTTTCCATATTTTCCAAGATATCAAACCTTCTACCTTATGATCGAATACAAGAATTTAGTCACATCTATGATTGGTTAGGTGTTTGAAACAGGTGTGAAAAGTGTTCCTTCCTCAGACAGCGACCTAGTGGATAAATGTCCAAGGTAAAGGCAGGTGGGAAAGAGCTGCTCTTTTGAATGAGACCAAAAATTTATCTGCCAGAAACGTGTCAACTAATGTAACCCTTACATGGGGCAAGTATGCACAGAAAGAATACATTTATTCCAGCAAGAGAGATACAATCAGATCAAGTATTTACATGGGTAATATTTACCTATTGAACAGATTATCAAAGTTTTATGCACCACGCCTCTCATCCAATCGGGCTGGATCGGGTCAGACTGTTCTGACTGAGGTGTTTACATGAAGCCATTTTATTCCGATTGAGTGGTTATTCTGATTATTAATGGAATATTAAGTTCCTAGTTATTGATCATTAATAATACTGTTCAAGGCGAACTAAGGTGAAACTAAGCAATTTCCCTCTGGGATTAATAGAGTTCTTTGAATCTTGAAATTAGAAGGAAAGGCTTGGGATTTTGAAAGTGTGGAATACACAGTAAGTCAAGCAGTGGCAGCCAGTCAATAAGGGGCGCAGGGGTCGCCGCCCCCCTAAAGTTAGGCAAAGAAGAATGCTTCTTTAACATGTAATTATTTAACATAAAAATTATTTATTTTAATAATGAAATAAAGTCATTTAGTCGCAATATTCCGCTATATTTCTTAATATAATTTATTTACAATAGAAAAAAATCTAAACCGTATTACGTTCATTTGTGTTCGTGTATGCGGGGCGCCGGACAAACGAGTGTCTATGTAGGCACGTAAATTTTTGAAAAGCATGTGACTTGAGGCTGAGCTCTAATTGGATTTTTTCAATCATCCTTATGGAGCAGCACTGTGCGACCCGAACCCTCACACTTTTGTTCTTAGCGAATCGATATTGTTTTTAAATATTTGGGCTCATTTGATTGGACCATCCTCAACGAGTCTTATTAACGGTCAGCAGATTGTTAGTTAATGTATTGAATAGTGATTGATGTGGAAGTCAGCTAAATATTAGAGAAAATTCTGTAATTTCTTTGCCAAAATACCCCTTCGCAAGGCGATCGCACGAAGAAAGAAAAAAAGGTAAAGAGCTTGGACCAGATCGACCTGATCTTCTAATTAAGCAGCAGCCAAGTGATCGCAGCCGAGGTTACACTCGGTGCTTTTCCAGCACTTCTTATGGCTATTTACAGGCGATTATTAAAAGTTTAATTTTTATTTTGTTTGCGCCCTCCCAAAAAATCTTTTGCACCAGCCGCAAAGACTTTAATGGGTGAACTGTAATAATTACATGAACTGTGATTTTCTTTGGGTAATATACATTTTCATTTTATATGACAGCTCATTTAAAAAGGTTAATCAGTTAAACACTTTTTAAAAAAATACTCCTTAAAATATACACTCTTTAAAATATATCAACAGCTGTTTTCGACTTATATAGTGCTATAAAATGAACCCAAGCCAATAACGTTTTATGGCTGCTATAATCAATTCCAACTGCAGCTGGTTCGGTCTATCCTGCTTATAGCCAATGATGATAATTACATGATGAGCTAAATCAGGCACTTTTTCTTCAGCAGGGAAAATGCTTACAAGAAAAAAATAAGAAATTCAGCTTGAATCAGATAATCTGACAGGTAAATTAACAATCGAACTACATACTGTATATTTTATGGATAAAAATACGAGATTAATTATACTGTAGATAAATCTATAAAATATCCACCATCCTGAAATAAATCCATCAGTTCATTGGCCACAAAGTCTTGACTGATTTGTCTCAATCATATGAAAAATAAACTAAACTACTAAACCCATCATCTCTGTTGTTGAATGTTCCACTCTATCTGAACACAAAGCGTTGGATTATAGACACACAGGACTCTGCACAACACAATTCATCCACACATATATACACATGCAGACACAGAATGGCGCCCTGGAGTCATGCAGGCAGTTGGATAGCTACCCTCTCCAGTGCTGGGGGCCTACTGTTGACACACAGACTGACGCAATATGATGACACCATGACTGGTGGTGATGAATGGAGTAAAAAGTGTGATGTAGAGATGAAACACAGGCGAAAGGAGGTATGCGCAGGTGTGAGGGAAGGTCTTGGGTTCATTTCACCGCTCTGTCTTTTTTTTTTTTTTTTACATTTCCTCATGGATATTAGTCTGTAAGAAAGAAATGGAAGGCACAAAAGGGAAAAGAGTCAGCACAGTTCCTGGATTAGAAACCGGGCTCTCCAGTTTGATTCGTGCTTACAGATCATGCTTCTTTCTGCAGACAGGATGGCTCTATGGCTGTCCCATAGTGACACCTCTGTCCAAAGCCGCAGTCATTTCTTGGAAATAAGATCTTGAGTGTTTTGTTCCTGACCTTGCACATTAGTCCCCTTGTGGCCTTGAGCTACTGTATATACTTAAAGACATGAAAGCAGCAAACTGACTCCTGCCCTCCAATCTCAAGTGTTAGTGTTATTATTTTTTTTTCCCATCTAGAACATCCAAGTTACTGTAAATGTCTTGTAAGCCCCTTAAACAGAAAGTGTAAGTGCAATTTTTTGGCACTCATTATGCAGGATAAAAATGGATCCTCCTACCACTTCACCTAATCTCAGAAGCCCTTCTTAGTGCCCTTCTTGCCTTCAATCCCTGGGGACAGAGAGGATTACTTGACCTCTAAACTGTGCCAACCATGCACCACGGCATCTGCCGAGAGAGGGATAAGAGAGTACGGAGACAGAAGGTGTAGTGAAAGTCGCAGTGGTAGAGAGAAACAGAAATGTGCTGCACAGATTAGAGTAGAGAGGAGTAGAGATTGGGGAAGTGATGAAAGTAAAAGCGAGAGAAAGATAGAGGTGCAGCAGCAAAGTGAGAGCTTATCTTTAATTGAATGCTTTGTTGTTATGGAGCTTAGCCATGAGGCTAAATTAGAAGAGCACAATAGCTGGGTAGAGACTGAAAGGAGGGTAAATGTGATGAAGGGATGAGTGAGAACATTTGCTGTGGAAACGCAACATGCCCATCCATGACTATCATCCCTTTTAGCCTGGTTCTTCAGATGAACCACGAATAGTAGTTTATTTAGGATTTTGGTGATTTTACTCTCATTGTCCACGTTAGAGACTAAAAATACAGCTTTCATTCAGGCCCAAGAATTGCAACAGCCTACTGTGAATTCACACTGTGTATTTATAAAAGATAAATATTGCAAAAAAAAAATAAAAAAATCCAATATGAATGGAAGCTCAAGTTATTTAAATATTTTTACATAGTTTTGTTCCCATGTTATAAAATCAGCCTTGGTACTTCACTCTATCAAACAACTGCAACAAAAACACTGTCCTTCGTGAGCACTGAAATACAGTTGATGTATCAAACTAATGAATTTATCAATGATCAGTTGATTTCCTGTATATTTCAATAATCCATCATGAAAAACACCCAATGATTTTAATCAATAAATATTTCCTAAATACGCAACGTTGCATGTTTTTTCAGCACAACTGGCCAGCATGGTTGTGTATGGCTAACTGGAACTAGCCACAGGGCTAACAGCAAAACAAATGGTTAAAATTTGTACTAAATATACTGTAACTTTAAAAGATACCAACTGAAGTTAGCTCAGTGCGACTGCAGAAGTTTCATATGAACCTTAGCTGAACTTTAGAAAGTATTTTTTGCACAGAACAAGGGTTGTGGAATTTGGCCCCAATTACTTAGTCTGTGTGCCTAGCAGGAAAAGTTATATTGACCAAGACATACAGTAATGTACTAAAAATTTATCCAGTTTTGTATCGTAATTCATTCGTATCAATTCGTGTATTGCCACATTGACTCCAGAATCGATTTTTTGTTTGCATTTAAGATGGTAAAATGTTGCCTTTTCTCTATGCAGTGGAACCTTGGATTGTGAGTAACTTGATTTGCGAGCATTTTGCAAGACAAGCAAATTTTAATATAAATTTTTACTTAATAAACAAGCGAGGGCTTGATATACGAGTAGAACACGTGCTTTGTCTGCCGAGTGTTTAGAGGAGTGATTCCGTTAGGGTGGGTGCGCACCCGTAGTGCACTTCCGCCTGCACTTTACCTTTGAAAAGAATCCCGACAGAGCAGTGTTTTCATTAGTGTGTGTTTTGAACTTGAGCGTGTGTATTTGTGTGAAGCTGAAGTGTAGTTTCTAGAGTCTCTCTGTTAGAAAGCACTGATTCCGTTAGTTTGTTTACACGCACGAATGTCATTAGAGAGGTTCCTTGTTAAAGAAGTTTCCCAACAGAGCAGTGTTTCCGTTAGTGTGTGTGTATGTGTGTGTGTCTGTGTGTTTGTGCCACAGGCGTGTGTGTGTGTGTGAAAGTCTACACAGTCCTACACAGTAGCCCTTTCCCTCCTCCTCTCATCTTACTTCACACACACACACACGCACACTAATGGAAACACTGCTCTGTCAGGATTCTTTTCAAAGTTAAAGTGCAGGTTAATTTGTTTTATTTTTACTTTACATTTTGTATTCATTATTTTATATGAATATTTTTGAGCTGTAAAATTAATCGTCTAAGGTTTCCATTATTTTGTATGGGGAAATTTAGTTTTGTATACGAGTGTTTTGATATACAAGCATGTCCCCCGGAACGAATTATGCTCGCAATCCAAGGTTTAACTGTAATTCTAGAGGTGGCGCACTCTAAACTATTCACATGTTGGCAGGCAACAGAGCGTCCTATGTGGTAGGATTTGCAATGTTTGTTTAGAATTATAACAAAGTCAAGAATTTTTTTTTAAACAAATCGGGATACTTGTAAAATTGTGGTACAGTATTTAAAAAATTGCAATCAAAATCGAATGATAATAGCTTATCCATTGTTCTCTGGTGATTCTCATTGTTATTATACAGTATGCACTTAAATTTTGATTTCGTTTTTGATTGACAGACTTAAAAAATGGTTAAACTGACTATTAATTGATCATAGATTGGTTTACTTAAAACGATGCTCGATTATGGAATGGTTATTAACTCCTGTTGCTAAGAAATACCTCTAACCTTAATCCAAACGTCTCTGGCTAATCTAACCTAACCATTAAAACCCTTCCAATCCTAAACACTGCATATCCCAAAGACAGCAGAGCTCCTGACCCTCAAGGCAGCAGATCCTCCAAAGGCCCGAGTGTGTAAGGGCTCCAGGGTCTTTTTTGTCCTTGTTGTGTGGGTCATCCTGCGTCACATTGGCTGTGCTGTTGCAGATCAGAGCACGAGAGTAGAGCCAATAATCTGTCCCAATTGCCACCGTCATCAGGCCAAAGGAGGCGAATGCCCCCACGATGGTGAGAAGGATCTGGATCCCCTTCTCACACACCATGCCTGTGTGGACACATAGAAGAGAAAATAAGGAAATGGGAAGGAGAGTATGAAAAGAGCAGAAAAAGAAAAAAGGAAGGGAAATATCTTTTTTCCAAATGAATGTTAGTAGTTTCCACAGCATAGATTTGAACACAATTCTAAACAGAAATATTAATGAACAAAGATAAACAATATTGACTAATAATATCAGTGGCAGCAATTACAGGTGGTGGACACTGGCATTTTTGCAGATGATTACTAGTTAAATAAGTAACTTTGGTTCTGTGAACCCTGAATATCCACCAAGGAGGCTGAAGCTCACTCAGACAGCTTATTTTTTTCAGGCGCACACATGCCAAAAGTTCTCACTGGGTCAACTGTTTCTGACTGACCGGAACCTCTTCTGATCATCCAGTTTCCATAAAAAATGGAATCTCTGTCTTTCACATATCACTCTTATCACTCACGCTCTATACCGCTTAACATGTACAGGGGCACAGGAAGTCTGAACGCCATCCCAGGAGACTCGGGGCACTGGGCGGGGTACAACTTGGATGGGGTGCAAATCCATCACAGAGTAGCACACTCAGTCACACACTGCAGGTAATCTGGAAACACCAATTCCTTAACCTGCATGTCTTTGGACTATAGGAAACCTGAGTATCCGGAGGAAACCCATCAAACATGAGAAGAATATGCATGCTCAACCCACACACACACACACACACGCACACACAAACACAAACTTGAGGCGGGACTTGAACCTTCAATCCTGGAGGTGCGAGGCTACGTTGATAACCACTACACCACTGTGCCACATATACATAATTATAATTCAATTTTACCAGCCGTGGTGAGAATCGCCTGAACAACCCATTCCTAATGTCATAAGAAACCAACCAACTTTAGGACTTATTGGAATGGTGTGAAAATTACTGCTCATACTTAGACCATGGTATAAGGGGCTATGTTAACCTTGCAGAAACAGTAGAAGGTACAAGGTGACATCCAGGTAGCAGCCAAACAGATGTCTTAGAGTGCCACAACACATGTGAGGTTCATGAGAACAAGATACTCCTTGTGAAGTGGCATATTAACTGCACTGGGAATGCTGTTCACCCATAGGCCATAGTAATGATAATTACCTGTTAGTCCAGTTTGTGTGTTTGGACTCCCGCAAATCAACAGTTTATCTGTTGGTCAAGTTGCTGCTAAATTGCTGAAGAAAGCCATTTCAGTTCTGCATCCTGTTCAATACCATTGTGCTGTCCCATTAGCTGATTTCAGTGATGCTAACGGTAACTGGGTTCACATGAAAAGCATTAAAGCAATGTGTAAAGCTCGCCCTGATCATGTGACTTCCTGGAACAATATGAACTGGTAAGAAGAACTTGAGGACCACACTACCCTGACTTTCAGTTTCCAGTCGTATACTGCATAGATAGCCTAGAGATGTATGCTCTATCAACACTCTTCCATATATGAACATACAGGTGCCATAATTTACAGGGTAGGGAGAGTAAGCCATGCTTCACCTTAGAGCACAGTCGACTGGTTCCCAGTCAGTGATGGTGTGGCATCACTGGAAATTTATGTTGCAATCTTCCAACAATTTTCATTGTGTTCTGATCTTACCCCAAGGATCTCTATGCCCCCTAGTTGGTAGGGAGAGTATCCATGGTAAATACCACTATTCTGTGGGGGACAGGTAGACGGCAGCGCATGCATCTATAATGACCTAGCCCTCATGTCCATCTTGCTGAGTAGAGAATGCATCTCTGTCTTTGGGTCTAGCTGCAGCCTGATAACCTACTTCTGAATGTCTCTTCCATAAAGCCCAAGAGAACTACCACTGCAGCTGGAATCAGAGATGGTGGCACCCTCAATAAGGGCCAGACTTGTACTTAAAGATCTGACCAGTTGCCAAGTAATTTCTGCAAAAATAAATTAAGTTCCACGATAGCTAGCTTTCTTAAGAATCTAACTGCACTTTGATGAATTATCTAGGGGTACTTTTCTAAATGAATGATGCACTGTACTACTGTATGTGAGAGTAGCCAGTACTGTACATTTACTGGACTGTCTGATCATTGGTGGGAAAACACAGGAGCAAGTCTTCCAGTTTCCGATCATATCCTGAAACCTTTGGCAATCTGCATGAATTGAGTTTCTGTAGAGTGAGGTAATAGATTACAAATTTTAACAGGAGTCTCTCTTTTAAAGCAAATCTCAGGATTTGTGATTTGAGATTATAAGTAGATATTATATATCCATCCATCTAGGGACCTCTGCAGTCCACCCAGTGACCATGGAGGCCAATGGTAACCACTGGAGGTTAATGATGACCAACGTATAATTGTGTGGTATGTAAAACTATGGTAGGACCTCCAGTTAACATTCACACACAATTTGGGAATGCCAAATAGCCTAATCTGCATGTCTTTGGACTGTTGGAGGAAACCAGAGAACCTGGAGGAAACCCTCAAGAACAGGGAGAACATGCAAACTCCAACAGACCTGACAAAGGAATCGAACCTTGAGCCTAGAGGACCTGAAATACAAAAGTACTTCAATGCACTCTTGAGGAATAGTTTTTCAGACTTCCTGAAGGACTTTTTTTGGTCTTGATTTTGGTAAGTTTTTGTCTCTCATTTTCAGTGTAGCCCCTGTACCAGACCAGTTTCAGAGAATTTTTTATTGTTTGCTAAGCCACAGCGACCTATGAATCATTTAAGCATAAAACACTTCTACTTCTAACTTAAGGCATAAACCAGTGAGAAGCAGGTGCAGATGATGACAGATGATGTTGGAACAGACGAGAGGGGAAAAGAGATTGCTGCTGAGGCTGTTAAATACATTTTTTTATTGTATCTTTAGGCACTTGGAGCTTGTTATAAAATATGCATTGTCATTTCTTAAATTGAATCTACATAATTTAATTTAATTTAATAGGAAGAAATGGGGAGTGGCTCATGACTTTTGCACAGTGCTGTACAATGTGCAGATCCACTAAGAAGTAAGGGCTATTAGAAAACAGTATATCTCTCTCAAATCAGATGATAACTGTAATCAGTTTTTTGAACCATCATTCTTCTGAATGAGAAAGTACATTGAGTGCTGAACCATGGGGTCTACGCTTTTAATCATGCCTCTGTCCAAAAGGGAACAAACATTTTGCGTCACAGCCAAAAACAACCTGATGGGTAAAATTAGGGTTTTGACATTGGTTGTCCAGCTAATGGAGCAGTCTAACTCTGAACAGCACTCAAACACTGCAGTGGTGCTTAGCCACATGCCCACTAGTTTAGTAGATAATGGGGCATGTAAAAATCTCTGAGGCACTAGAGACACCAGATTAGACTAGCTACAGTACTGAGGAAAATGAGGGTGTACAGAGACACAGCTCCAGTCCTAGTGCTAGTGCATTTATGAATCTGGCTAAAGTACAGTAGCAGGTGACTATGCAAACATGGCACAGTAATATGTGTGAGGTTCACTTGAACTTGCACAAGGCCGCAAAGACTGGAACTACATGTAAGCAGAGAGAGACCCAATGAGAAAATGCACTTCAGCCAGTCTATGTGTGTTAGTAGATTCCAGCTAGCGTCACAAGCTCAGTTTTGAACTCATCCACACTGGAAAGCACAGTGAAAAGCTCAGAATGAGGTAAGTAGGGTGACTAGAGTAGCTTGAATAGCAAGACGTCCTTGTGGCTTTTACTGCCCCTGGCAGTTAGGAGTGGTGATGCAGCGCAACTAAGCATTTACATAGAAAGCCAATGTAATATAGGAGAACTGAAAAACAATGCAAGTCTAAGAAGAGAGAAAAACTGCTGAGAAGCATAATATTAAGTCATATAAATCACTCACACTGAACACAACATGGAAATAAATGGCTACTGCATACAATCACATACATTACTGGTCAAAAGTTTAGACAAACCTTCTGTTCCAGATTTTTACATTTCTAAATGAACTTCTCCTCTGCACCAGAGGTACATTTTTGGTCTTGCTTTCCTGGGATGGTCTTGATGAGAGCTACAGTAGTTTGATCATGGTGCTTGATGGGTTTTGCAAATGCACTTGACAATACTGTTCTTGCAAGAGCTATTCCAGAACAGCTGATCTTTGTGTCTTAAAATAACAACTTAGTGTTGTTACTTAATTACCTAATTCATTATGTGTTAGTTCATAGTTTTGACATCTCCAGTATTGTTCTAGAATGTAGAAAATGAATGACAAAACAAAACTTTTTGACTGGTACTTTGTAGGTATAAGTGAAATTATCAACTTAAAAGGTGTTACAAAATTGAAAAACATATACCCTAAAATTACTTATGAAATTAAGCTGCACACTCTAAACACAAACCAACGCCACATTGTCTGGCCAAAAAAATAAAAAAGTTGTACACAGTCGTGATCACAGCACTCAATGTGGTGGCCTGTTCACGTGTGAAAATGTTTTTTCATCCTCCCAAAACCACTCTTTCACAATCTGAGTCTGCCTGTGCCCTCAGGGAAGAAAAACCCAATTAATGTGATACTCTGGTCATCAGCTGACTCCATTTTATTGCTATATAATATTGCTAAGCCTAGACCTGACCAACTGCTAAAGCAACCCCAGATCATAACAGAGGCCTGTATAGAGTCCATGCATGATCGTTGCATCGCTTCATAAGCTTCCTTTTTCCATTGCTCCAGGATTTATTCTTTCTAGCTAATTGGAGCCTTTTATCCTGATTAGTCTTATTAACTAGTGGCCACTAGTGATACTGCTGGTCGTTCATGACCGATTCATCCTTTTGGATTAGTCTTTAACGTGACTCAGAAGAACGAGTAGTCTCAGAGTGATTAGTTCATTCTGTACTGCGTGGCCTTGCGCAAAGCCTCTCAAAACCTCTGGAGGTTATGTACAGGAAACAGAAATGAGTAGTTACCTTTGAGTCTTCTATTCCGAATCATTCATCCTTTTGTCACGTGACTCCCATTGATGCTATGCATGCAATACTGTAGATTCAAAAGAACGAACGACTCAGACTAGAAGACTCATGAAAAGAACTGCTCAATTCTCCTGTGTAATGCACTGCATAGCGTTTATAAGAGTCATGTGATAATGATTCGGACAAAAAGATATGAGAGGTGAGCTGCTGATTCTGTTTATCATATTACAGTATGTCCTTAGCTGCATTGTAATATTTTTAGTACTGGAACTATAGCCAAAATTTGTGTATATAGATGTGTTGGATCAACAACCTGGAGCTCTTTGACTGCTAAGCCTTATAAACAGCAAGCTGTAATCGAATGGGTGTTCTGATACCTTTCTATCACAGTCAGCATTAACTTTTTTCAGCAATATTTTCTTCATTGGCTTTTCTATGGTAGCAGCTGGCCTTTGGTCCCCACAGGCATAGATGAACATTGGGATCATGATCCTGCCACCAGTTTACTAGTATATAATGGATAATCAATGTTATCAATGTAATTCAATTCACCTGGCAGTGGTGTTACTGTTATGGTTGATTGGCATATGAATGAAATACAATTTAATATCATTACATGTATAATTAAACAATGAATAAATATTTGTTAAGCAAATGATAAGCAAATAAATTCATGTCTACATCTTCAGGCTTACCTGATGGCGAGTTTCTATCCTTCGACTCAATTTTGAAATCTTTCTTTTCCCTGCTAGATGAGAATCTGCTGTCCCCTTGGTCTGGGCAGCGTCCATCGACTGACCTCACACACTTCTCCTCTCCTCTCTGCACTTGTTTCACTCCCCTTGCTTTTCTTTATTTCTTCTTCTTCCTTGTGCTGAAGGTCGGTCACTGGTTCTGGTCTTCTGTAAATGATCTTATTTGTTTAAAATACTTGACATGGTCTAGAAAATAAAGAGAAAGAAGAGGAAGGATATTTAAAGTATATATGGAACATGGCATTATATGATGAAAGTGTAAAAAAAATAAAAAACTTAAAAAGCATAAATAGAGGCAAAATCCCCTTTAAAAATACTGGAACAGCAAGAGCTGTTCTTTTGTTTTTGCTATACACTAAATATATTTGGGTTTTAGATTAAATGACAAATATGAGATGACAGATCAGAGTTGCATCTTTTATTTCCTGAGCCTCGGGCTTGTACTTTATACAGTATGTTGTTGTTAAAATGGATGAACCGATATGACAACCTGAGGGCTGTCTATTAGAGATTGGAAAAAAATCAATTAATCGATTCCATGATTTATTACGGTTCTTTCGTTTGGCAATACATGTATCGGCACACTGAGTACAAAATTGATTCTTAAAGTAAATTATGAATTTATATACTGTATGTTTGCGTTTGAGATGGAAAAAGTGTTGCAGTTCCTCTGTAATCCTATAGAAGCAAAATATTTGCTAAGTTTGTTTAGAATTGCAACAAAATCTACCAAAAAAATTATAATAATATCGAATCAGGATATTTATAAAATCGTGATACTAACAGAATCACAACAGCTAGGTATTGTTGTAATATTGTATCGGGTGACCCCTGGTGATTCCCATCCCTATTGTCTATGGGAGACAAGCAAGCTATTTTGAAGCTGAGAGGAAGAGAAACACAATCGGAGCCATTGCAAAAGCACTGGGCACAGCCAATATAACAATTCGACACAAAGAATGACACCACTGGTGTACCAAAAATGAGACAATGAACAGGTCAGTCACAGAAACAGCAGCTGATGATAGAGATATTGTGAGAGCTGTGAAGAAAATCCCCAACAATTGTGAAGAAAAAGTTTAATAAATCACCAGACCTTCACAGAGATGAGAATGCATTCCATTTTCTGAGGAGGAGATTGAACAGAGAAGCCACTCAAAACAAACACCAAATGAAAGAAGGTGCGGTATAGTGTAGTAGTGTAAGGCCAGTGGGGCTCCAGATAGAGCAAGTTATTGCAAGCAAGGGATATGTATTCAAATAGGGTAATTTATTGGAATTTATTTTAAGAGTCTGTTCCGGTATATTTGCTTATCTAAAAGTCCCATGTTGTTCAACACATCTATATTGTTTTGTGATTCATGTCTATGAATATGAATATGTCTCATATTCATCTTTTGATCATCTTTTTAAGCCCATTTTTTAAAAAGCAAAAACAAATTTTTTAAATTTTTCCAATTAAAAAACATTCTGTGATGAGAGAAAGAGAGAGAGACAGAGGATGCAGCAGACTTCTAATATAGGCTAATCAACCGGTATTTAACACATACACATACACATGAGGAGCCCAAGGTCATTTAATGACACAGTGTACTGTACATATTAACAAACTTATTTGGCAGACATAATGCAAATCAGTTCTAGGTTGTTAATAATTCATAATGCAA
Source organism: Clariallabes teugelsi (assembly GCA_030014215.1). NCBI lineage: Eukaryota > Metazoa > Chordata > Actinopteri > Siluriformes > Clariidae > Clariallabes > Clariallabes teugelsi. Next base: position 10,928,948 of record JAQMYG010000033.1, read on the forward strand.
TATGGCACATCCATTAAATAGGTTACGCCCTGTTTGCATTGTAAGCCTCTGCACCAAATCTCTGCACTGGCTGTTGTCCTTCAAAAACAGCACACGCACGCACACACACATACAAAATCTTTAAATAATGTTAATCATTTTGCTATTTATACAGACTGAGTTTTTTTTGTTGCTGGTGTTATTACTGCTGCATACTTTTGTATATTCTATACTTGGAAACTGGAATCCATACTGAAGTCAATAATTTGTTCTGCCAATTTTGCTCTTCAATATTGATTAGTCGTCTCTGTTTTCATGTACGTCAAAACTGAAGATGTTCAAAAGGTGAGACAGTTGCCCTTATTCATTAAAATTGTGTACGATCAAATTTGTTCAGATTCATCTTTGGTGTATGTTTACAGTTCAAACTCACATCTGGTTTGATTGTGTGTAAATTTGGCCCCTTCACATTTTAACACCCTGCTTGATTTGCAGTTCAATAATTAAAATCAATTAAGCAGTTATAACTTGAAGCCTTTATAGTACATTTCCATTCGAGCATTTGGCAGATGCCCTTATTCAGAGTGACTTACTGTACATTTTAAGGTTAAGGGCCTTGCTCAAGGGCCCACCAGTAACAACTCTGTGGTGCTGGTGGTTGAACCTGGGACATTCTGATCTAGACTGGTCTAATGCATTTATCACTGAGCTACCCCTGCCCTAATGTCGACATCTCCAACCAGTAAAGTCGTACAACTAATTATTCCATTTAAAACATGCCAGTTTCCTGCTATCCGTTATAACCCTAATGAGGTTCCCTGTTGAATCTGGTTCCTCTCAAGGTTTCTTCCTACTTCCTATCTCAGGGAGTTTTTCCTTGCTACCGTCACCCTCGGCTTGTTCATCAGGGACAATCTGATCATTTTGATTCATACACGATCTCTCACATTTCATACACATTTCCATAATTTTCTTTTAATTGTGTAAAGCTGCTTTGCAACAATGACCATTGTTAAAAGCGCTATACACATATAATTGAAGTGATGCTGAATTGAAATAGCATGCTGTGTGTAAATATGAAGCAGAAGTGAATCTTTTATTAGTTCATTAGTATTTTAATTGAGTAATACTCACATTTTGGTACCAGCGGCACCATAACGTGCTGGATTGGGAGCGTTTGGTCAGGGAAACAGATGCTTGGGCTACTTTAAAAATGCTTGGATTGTCCCACATATTTATAGCATTTATGCCAAAATTTTATATCAACAGTAAAAGACAGTAGACATGATTTATTCATTTCGGGAGTCTGTTTTTCATTGTTTGATTTACTATATTTTTTATTACATCTCCTGCACCTTGTATACTTTTTATTATGAATGAGAACTTAACATATTTCTGACAGTTCTCTGCAAATGTCTTTCTCCATAGTTTGTTTTCAAAGACCCAGACTTTTTGTTTTTAATGCAATTGTGAGGAATAGTTCTGTTCCTGACCAGGTCCAGGAGAAAGTTTTTTGGTTTGTTAAGCCATATAGAGACCTACGAATCATTCAAGCATAAAATACCATCTAACTTGAGGCATGAACCAGTGAGAAACAGGTGCATATGATAACAGATGATCAGGCCTGTGATTAGTTTACTGGCGATGCTGAATGTTGAGTGGTTGAAACAGACAAGAGGGGAGACGAGGCTGCTGCTGACATTTTTAAATAAATGTAAATGTGAAAAAGTTAGTCTTTTAATTCAGTTTTTTGTTTTAAACTAAAAAATCATCTGATTTTTACAATCAGAAGATTTAAAAAATGTTTACATAAAAAATACATAAAAATTAAAGAGGGGGCATTAACTTTTAAACATGACTGTACATTCCACTTAATTTTAATTCAATGAAATTTTATTGAATTTTATTTCATTTAATATGAAGGAACATTGTTGGCAAAAATAAACCTAGGACCATAGTACTTTCTTTTCTTCTCAGATATTAATTTCAACGTCTAACACCTTTTTAGAGCATGTTCTTTAGTAAATTGGATGAGGCTAAATTCGAGTGTTCTATATCTATCGAAAACAATCTCATTTATAGATTATTTATAGCACTATAATTTGCTCATGCATGTCTGAATGTATGTATTTTATCTGGGGCAGATGATACACTCTGATAAACCGAAGCTGGTTTCAGCTGACCATAAGCACAGGTGCTAATAGGATGCGGTACTGAAAACAACAGTGAGGACTGATCCAATCAATTAGAACAAGTTGTGCTCAGTGCCAATGTTTTTCCACCAGCTTTATGGCCAAGTTGCTTCCCAGGGCTTGGGGTTGGACTTAACAGTGTGAATCAAAACAGTTATGAGCAGATGCTAAATACATTACATCTTTTTTCACAAAAATTAAATAACATCCATGCACACAATTTACTAAATGAGTGATTATGTTGGAATAATAAGTCTAAAAAAATTATAGGGATGTTTTATATCTAAATACATATATTACTGTAATTTCACGTTTTCATACAATTTACAGAATTGGCAAAAGTCTAAAACTAGCCCTTATTATTTTTTTTGCAAGCAAAAAAAAAAGACTATAGGTACAGTAATATTTTGTAACATGCAAACTTACATACAGTATAGAACACAGTATAATTTGATGATCATGATAATAATAATAATATTATAATAATGTATAATTCTAATAAGCTTTGGTAAACTTAAAAGTCCTAGGTAAACTTTCTTGTAATTTCTTTAAATAGTCTTCAGGAATAGTTTTCACACTATTACAAAGCTCTCCTTTGAATGTTGGCTGCCTTTAATTCTGTGCTCTCTCAAGATGATCTCACACTGCTTCAATAGTGTTGACATCTGGACATTGGGAGGCCGATCCATGACTGATAGTGTTCTGTCGTGTTTTTTGGTTCGAGATATGCTTTGACTGCATTGGCAATGTGTTTGAAAAATTGACTGTGAGACTATGACTAAAATGACTACATTTAAAAATACAGGAAAGTATGTCTCTTGAAATATGAAGAAATGATGGGTGGCTCAAGACTTTTGCAAAGTACTGTACATCATCTTAAAGCATTACAAGACAAGAGCATTCATAATAATCTGTGCACGCTCTTTCCCTTCCACGTCTCACTTTCCTCAATAGACACAATCTCTCTCTCTCGCTTTTGTTCTCAGTCACCCTGACTCCTGGTCTCTGGATCTGCAAGATATCCTGATACTCTACTTCTGGGTGGAGTCTTTGTCACCTGAAAACTCCTGTTGCTAATAATGATAGCCCCACACAGACACCACAGATTCCTGTGGATGGTAGCATATAGCTATGATTCCTAGAATAGCCAAGCATAGGGCAGTGGTACCTAAGAAGGGTAAGGTTCTGCGGCCTTAGCGGTTGGGGCCTTAACCCTGTCCACTACAGGGGTGCTGTATCATGGCTGGCCCTGTGCTCTGACCCTGGTCCAAAGCTGGGATATGCGAATAAATAATCTCACTGTGCAGTAATGTATACGTGACACTTAACTATGGACTGGAATTGCTAAGAACAGTTTTGCACTCAGGTTTTCATCATTGATCACTTACAGTACATACAGTAGACTTCAAGCAAATTCTAAAATGTATCTGGTGCTCATACTAAGTTGCTGTAATAGAACAATTATCAATTTTTGACCCTAAAGTCTACTGTTACAGAAGGAAAGTGCTTTGAAATCATGCGGATTTCATTCTATTTTAATTTCTGCTGCTTCTCAGGTTTTCCTCCTCATGTTGTCTCAGCAAGGTTTTTTTTTTTTTGCTCATTAAGCTTAAAATTAAAAATGTTAAATTTATATCCAGAGTGTATATTTTTCTATAAACTTGCTTTGTTACTCATCATTGTTATAGTGTTATACGTATAAATAAAATCGGACTAAATTTAATATTAGGGACACTAAAGAGATAGAGATAGTGACATTGCATTATGCCACCTCAATAAATTCTAGCTATTATGGTTGCTAATAAAATGCCTACCATAATAGCAATAAAAGTAGGGAAAAGTGTCCTTAATGGTCGTGAAAATACTTGAAGCTGTTTTTGTCCATCAGAACAAAGCTGTGCAATCACATTATATTACAGAGACTGTATATGAAATGGCATAAAACAGAAGCTTGGCATGAGCTTACAAGGGTGAAACAGTGTGTGAAATGTAGTAGACAGACTGTTTCACACACCTGCACATGTCTGGTGCTCCATGTAAAATCCTTTAAATGTAACACTGAATTTGTCATACCCAGCCCTTCGATTATACTGAGTGAAAATGAGATATTTCTTACATTAGTAAGTTATTTCTGGTTTGCTAGATTTTAAATAGAATAAAATACAGACATATTAAAGACTGTAATTATCATACAATCCCTGCTGCTCACACTCTCGCTGATTGATGGTGTGTAAAGGGGCTTTCATCATCCCCTACACGTGTGCGCACCTCGCAGCTTTCCCCTTGTGTGTATACAGCTGTACGGAAGCAAGAACACCTGCTTTCACTTCAGGATGCTTACTTTCATGCATATGATTGAAAAAGCCCAGAAGAATCATACTTCACTCCACAGAAATCTACATCTGTGTTGCAGAAAGATCATATTTGCATTAAGGAAAACTGCAAACTCCACACACTTGTGTATGCGAATTTCAATTCACAACAGGGTGCAAGATGAAAGAAAAATTCCTCCGTGGCAGCCAGATTGATTCCTATGCTTATCACCCATTTCTCTTCCATTGAACAGAATTAAAGATCCCATATTTTACAATTTCTTTAACAAGTTAGCATAGTTGCAGAGGTCCCCAGAAGTGGGTACTGTATGTGTAATGTGTAATCTGTAATGCTCCAGCTGAAATATTCCTCAGATAACACATTATTTCAAACCTCTTGCACATCATGCGCCATTTCAGCATCTACTGTATGTAAATGAGATACTGCTGTGCCACGCCCCACCAGAAACAGCAGAGCTGAGCAACCATCCGGGGGAGGGTATCTTCTCATTTATTTATTAATTTGTTTAATTCAGGGAAAAAGTGGCACAAACAGAAAGCAGAATTTGAGCAAATCTGATAAGGGCCACATTTTGATGGATTTTGAAACTGCATCTCGTATGGGATGTTCTTGGTCTGCAGTGGTCAGGACATACCAAAAGTGATCCAAGTAAAAGAAAAATCAGTGCATTGGCGACAGGGTCATGGGTGGCACTTGGGGAGCGAAGGATGGCCCACATAGTCTGAAGAGCTACTGTAGCTCAAATTGCTGAAAAAATTGCTTAGTACTGGTTGGGATAGAAAGGATGCTGACCCATGCTGACCCATGTCCACCAACAAAAACACCTACAATGGGCATGTGCGCATCAGAACTGGACCATGGAGCAATGGAAGGATGTGGCCTGGTCTGATTTCACATCATTTTGATGGCTGGATGTGTGTGCATAGCTTTCCCTTGTGAAGACATGGCATTAGAATGCCTGGCAGAGCTGATGAAGGCAGTGTAATCCTTTGGCCAACGTTCTGCTGTTCTGGGAAACCTCGAGTTCTGCCATTCATATGGATGTTTCTTTGACACGTACCACCAACCTAAACATTGTTGCTGAACAAGTACTCAAGGAAACGTACTCCCTGATGGCAGTGACCTCTTTCTGCAGGATAATGTGTGCCGACACACTGCAGAAATTGTTCAAAAATGAAGTGAGGAACACAACAAATCTCAATCCAATTAAGCAGCTATTGAATGTGCTGGAAATACAAGTTTGATCCATGGCGATCTCACCTCATAACTTAAAGGACTTAAAGGATAAGGATCTACTACTGACGGCTTGTTGCCAGAAACCACAGCACAGCTTCAGAGGTCTAGTCGAGTCCATGCCTGCCAAAACAGGTCAGCGCTGTTCTGCCAGCAAAAGGGAATTATATAATATTAGTCGGTCATAATGTTATGGCCGATCAGTGTATATCTACTGTATATTTTACACCCATTTATTCATAGCCTATAGTAATTTTTTATGTATTTATTTATTAAACTAGCTTATTATTTACCTAGTGTGATCTTTGTTTATTTACCTAAATTTACCTGATTATTGCAGATGACCTATTTTTAACAATTCATTTTAAATTGTAATATAGGCAGAAAAAAACAAATAAACAAACAATATAATTTTGGTCTAATCAAAAGATTTAATTGCCACCATTTTTTAAATAAACAGCACATTAATATCTGTATTTATTTGTTCAAAATAGCGCGGTATGATGGCTTAGTGGTTAGCAATGTCGACCATGACTCTCCAAGTTCCAGCTTTGATTCTCTTTTTGCCTCTCAGGGTCTGTGTGCATTGAGTTTGCATGTTCTCCCCATGCTTGGTACTCTGGTTTCCCCTCACAGTCCAAAAGACATGCAGATTAGGCTAATTGACATTCCCAAATTCCCCGTAGTGTGTGCCCTGTGATGGTTTGGCACCCCGATTGGCACACCTTGTGCTCTAAGTCTCCTGGGATAGGCTCCAAGCCCCCCACGACCCTGTATACAGAATAAAGTGGTATAGACGATGATGTGAGAGTGATCTGTTCTAAATTAACCTCCTTGAAAATAAAAAAGTGGACTCAGGTTACTCAATTCAGTGCTCAGATTCATATTCAAGTTGCAAAATATACCTGAAAAAAACACACACACACACACAACATAAGCAACTGAGCAACATATATCACTCACTCTCTCACTCATCTTCTATACCGCTTTATCCTGTATTCAGGGTTGCGGCAACGTACATCAGTTTAAAAATAAATATGAAACCCAAATTATTTATTTTTACAATTTCAATATAAATGCTTGCTTAACAAATCCAGTAGCTTTTAATAATCAAATCTTAATCTTGCTTTTTTTTTTCTTCCGTACATTCCTTCAACATGTGCTTATTATTTTGTCGGAGTTTCTAAGCTCAGAGCAAACATCAAGACGTTAACAGCAGGTGGACCATCACATGAAATCATACCATATAACACAACCTCCATTCGAAATGTCTAGATGAATTTACAAGGAAACATTTGTCCTCTACGCCCCACTAACAGGCAGAGCCCCTGGTGTGTGTGTGTGTGTGTGTGTGTGTGTGTGTGTGTGTGTGGGGAGGTATAAAGCAGTGCAGGAAGATGAATGCTGTAATGGAGGATTAGGACACAACACCTGAGCTCTTCGGTACTGTTTACCATGCGGTCACCTTCAGCTCAATGCCCCCTGTCCTCTCCTCTTCTGCGTTTAAGCTTGAGTCCTCTATATGTCTATAGCAGCGCGCACACAGTCGCATGGTGCTGCAGCCTTGCACTCAACCCCTGCGTTCTCTAAACCATAATCCATTCTCTCATATCTCTTACAGCTCTCACTCAGTTGGAGTGTATTTTCCAAATGCAGTCTGTTCTGTTAAAACAGAAACAGGTGTTTTTGTGGAAATAAGTGTCTGAACAGGTCACACCTGCTTAATGAGAACCAAAGAGGTTGTGCTCTTGTGTTTATTTAGTTTAGCTCTGACAATGACTTATGAAGCACTTGTTTTTAAGGACTGTTTCTTCATTTATATTCGCTGCTTTGTCCCACCCATTTTTGGTACATGATCCTCATCTGAACTAGTTATCATAGGCGACAGTATAATTACAATAATGACTATGAGCTTAATAATTAACCAGTGCAATCCTTCATCACTGATTACTTCAGTGCGAAATTAAGAACAGGTCTTTGCTTTGACCCGGTTCATGGTCGCTTGGTTTTTCATTACCTGTAAATTTTTTTTTTTTTTTTTTTTTTAAAACTGGACTATAATTCATATTTTAGCAGCATGTATCCCACCACAGCATACTAACCTCAGACCATATGCTTGTGAAAATAATAAAGTAACGGGATAATATTTTTTACTATCCCATTATAAGGCTGGTCAATATGCACACTAAAGCACTTCAGTGCTGTTATGTTAATATTTCCCCGGGCGGCAACAAAAGACGTTCACCCTATTATTGGAAGATTATGTGCTCTAATTCAACCATCCATGGCTAGAAGTCCAGAGAGCAAAATGGGCTGTGATCTAGGGTTGGGAGGGATGGCATCACTGTCAAATACAGTGACAAAAGCCAGTAACAGGCATTTGTGAGCTCATGTGTGTAGAACAGGGAAGATAACCCCCTCTCTGCTGGCTGGTAGCAATCATACTGTATAATGGGTGGAAACTGGCAAGACCAAACACAGATATTCAAAGACGAGTTACAAGTCAATTTTCAGGCTGCCCTATTCAGAGCATACAAGTGACCAGGTTTTCCTTGAATAATTGCAGGGGTAGCTCAGTGGGTTACAGCTCTGGGGTACTGAACACAAGGTTGGCAGTTCAAGCCCCAGCTCCACCAAACTGCCTCCTCTGGGCACTTGAGCAAGGCCCTTAACCCTCTCTGCTTCAGGGGGACTAAACTGTATCATGGCTGACCCTGAGCTCTAAGTTCACTGTGCAGTAACGTGTCAAATGTGACAAATAAAGACCATTTAAAAGTGTCCACTAGGTGATTTTTCAATAGTGGATAGACATCTAACCAAACCATTGCCTTCATGGCATGAAGAAATGACATGCAATTTTTAAAAAAATAAAACTAAAGTCTAAAGGCCTGAATAGCAATGTGTGCCAGTTCAATAATAGACACCAAGCCAGGCCCTCTGTAATTTCATCGCTACACATTGTATTAGAGCTTGCAATGTATTAATAAAAAACTAATGAAGCCGAAACTGGTTTACATTCATTTGACCACAATTGTGTGTGCTTATTTATTAGATTTGTTTTTATTATTTATGTTAATGCTTCAATTTACCCAAATCCATTATCAAGACATCATAGAAAAATACTGTTTGTTCATTCTGTTTGTTTTTTGCTGTGTACTTAATATTGGATTAAGGAGTAAGGATTAACAAACTAAAACTATTGTGCAGACTTTATAAAAAAAAATACATACACAAATAAGCAGATAGATAGATAGATAGATAGATAGATAGATAGATAGATAGATAGAGTATACTGTATTGTATATAAAGCACATTACATTAATCTATTTACAAGCATTTTGAGTTTGAATGCTTTTCTGGAATCCATTACAATACTGATATAAGTCAAAGGTAAATAATATATACCAGAATCCTGAAATATTCTAACACCCCAAAATTATAACAAGTAATTAAAAAAAAAAAACCTTTAGTTTATGATGGCTGAGATGGATTGGCACTCAATCCAGAGTGTACCCTGCCTAGTACCCCAAGCCCTCTGGGATAGGCCCCAGGCCTTCCAAGACCCTGTACAGGATAGGCAGTATAGTTAGTGAGTGAGTGGATGAGTGAGTTTATGATGAACTAAACTACAGCCAATTATAAAAATCAGGGTTAAATCAGTTTTTTGATATCATCTGATATCCTAAAGACATAGATGTCTCATTAAAATCTGTACTTTCAAAGCACAAATAACAGGATCTAATATGTGAATTTGAACACTTCAAATTAAAGAAATTTAATACAGCTTCAAATTAATTATAATGTGTCATTTATTTCTTACACCTTCAACACTGAATGTACCTGCAAACTTTCTGCTACTGCTGTATTTTGTCTACTCAAGGGAATGGCAATGTGGGTAAAATTACGCTGATCAGGGACAACTTTGAATAATCTCTCTCTATATATTTCTCACCCACACACCAGAAATGAATTCATGCTGCCTAAACTGTGTAAAAATATATTCTGTTTTTAGCTATATATAAAAAGTAGCACATAAGACAAATAATGTTAGTCTTATGCAAGAACAAGGGTCAGAGTTTCCTGTCTAATTGAAGGACTTGAAAAAAAAAGATTTATTTTAAATATTGCACTCACTAACTTTAAATCAAACATGTTTAATTTTAATGTTTCGCCCTTAAAATAATCGATAAGAGAAGAGTCACAAATGGAGGGTGTATTTCACAAAGGGGATGCAAAGATTAATAAGAAATGAGGTAATACAAGACCATCAGTCAGTTTCCAGAAGAATTTATAAAACAGGCCTTTCGGTAAAAGTGGAAATGAGGAGGATATTTAACTTCCTAAACTCCCACAAGAGGGTTAGGACCTATGGTTCACCCTTTTACTCTACATACAGTACAGTGGTGGACAAAAGTATTCAAACAATATATGGCATGTATTATAATACTCTCTGCACCCTTCTAAATATGGATTCAGACCAAATATGGATTGTTGTATAGCAATTTCACTGCATAAAATAAAATAAAAAAAATTCTTACTATCTTGATAGCTATTATTTAAGAAAATTAAGAATATCATTACAACATTGAATTTTCTGTTTGTGTCAATACATTTAGCTATCACTCTACTTTTGCTGTTAGTTTTCCCAGTAGTTATACATAAAATGTGTTTTCAAATGAGTAACAAAAAAAAAAAAAAGGGTTTTAGGTTAGGCGTAATTGCACATAGCAAAACCTTGCAGAAATGTTGCAGTCATATGCGAGGTTAAATATAACGTTTTAGTTCATTTTACTATTTATTTACACCATAATGCCTGAAGTTATATTTGGTGCAGACCTTTAACTGGGTTTCTACTTCTCACCCAATACCATAGAGTAAAGCTATGGATAGTAATAGCACCTCTATAGCTTCTCAGCAGCAGGGACTCAGAGGCTTGTTGGACTGAAAAGCAAATGGCCATAAGCCAATATTACAGTGAAAGCTGTTTATGCAAGAGCTGTGATCTGAAACTCATTGAGAGGATGAACATTTGCCAGGTGCAGCGAATATGTCAAGCAAAAATGTATAGATACTGCATATCCAAGAAGACATGAAATTATACCTGCTTTGACCAAGTGCTGTAGTTTATTTTTTTTTATTTCTCATTGTGTATATTTAAAAAAAACCTCACTCTTCATACTTTGCAAGCAATGAGATCTAATCTGAATGTCGTTCCAAGCCACATTTGGATCAATTAGATCCGAATTGTAATCTAATACAGTATAATGTATAAAGCATTGCACCAGCCCTGGAAAGGAAACACAAATATTAAGCTGTTTGGTAAATTACTGTAGAATTATATTTGATGCAAAGATACTGCATACTGCAAACCCTCAACCTAGACTTAAAGTGTGTTGGAAAGAGTATAATGTTTCAGCAAATTCAGCAAAAAACATTAAAAAATGTCATCTGAAAAAGATTGCTTACTCAGCAGATGCAGAGAATATAGCTGAACTGAGCTTTACATGGTGTGACTGGCCACACACTAATCCTAAAAGTTGTGCATGGCTAAACAGTAGGTACGGTATCCCTTTAAAAAAAACTCAGTTCTTCTCTCAGCAATGGCTACATACCTAAATCTTTTAAACTGACTGTAATGAAGCCCCTGATTATGAAACCTGACCTTGACCGCTGTCCACTGTCCAAGTATAGCCCGATATCAAATCTCTCCTTTACCTTCAAGATCCTAGAAAAGGTTGTATCAGCAGTTATTCCCCTACCGACATAGAAATTACATCCATGAAATGTATCAGGATTTAAGTCTCATCATAGGTCAGAGAGAATGCTGGTTAAAGTGGAAAATAACCTAATACTGCCCTCTGATCAGTGTTTTCTCTATCTCATTTAGTTGTTTGACCTTAATGTAGCTTTTAATACCACTGATCATATAATTCTCCTTGATGGATCTCCTTTCACAGGTCTTACTCGACTTCCCATTATCAACTTGTAGACATCAATGGTGACTTCTATGAGTAATAAAGTAAAATCTGCTGTTTTAGGGAGCTGCTTTAGGCCCAGTACCTTTAGCTCTATATATGTTACCCCTAGGTAATGTCATACTTGTATACGTTTTGCATGTTTTGCTGATGACACAAAGTAAAGTTATGCTGTCATAACTTATGTCTTAGCTCCTGCTGGAGTCCCTGCTTTCACTTAGGCCAAAGTTCAAAATTCATTGATCTTATCCATTAACATTGGATAAGATGTGACAGTGAGTACACATCTCTCTCTCTCTCTCTTTCTGACAACCTACAGTAAACATGGAAGTCCTGATCCTGACTCTCATGTACCCTGATGCCCCAAGTTCTCATCACACAAAGACCACCTGATGCTTCCTTGTGTCTCACTTCTGGTTAAAGTTCTCATCAAATGGAGACCTCTAATTGCTGCTGAGGAAGACCCAAGCAACCCAGTAAACATGGGGGAAACATGCACGCAAACCAGAGGCGTAACTAAAACACATTTCCTGCTATTTAACTAAACTTTTAATTTCAGAACACACAATTATAGAAGGAATATCTTTAGTCATACTGCTATCACCCAAATAATCCCTTTTGAGTCTGGTCTATTCCAAATTTTCTTCTTTATGTTTGCCTCAGGGAGGTTTTCTTGCCACCATCTTCTCTGCCTTGCTTATTAGAGATAAACATTTTTAATTAATATCCAGAATCTTTATTGCTGTAAAGCTGCTTTCTGTCAATTGTTAAAAGTGCCAGACAAATCAAAAAATTAATTGAATTTTGTTAAAAAATCCTGCCACTTTATTACATATAAATATTCACTGTTTTTATAAAGAAAAATGATGGTTCAAAATATTTGGTTAATAATATTGTGTCAAATTATTGTGGTGTCTGCTTATTATTGGTACCCAAATAAAACTCCTCATAAATCAACAGAGTCAGATAATGACATTTAATAGCTGTTCAAGCTAAAAGGCAATTTTCACAGTTCGGTTTAGGCCACATAATACAGAATAAACACTAATACTGTGCACATCAGTATTCAGACCTCAAATCCATAACTACTGCTTTCAGTGTTGTTTACAGAGCTGCATAAGAACTGTATGCAAAATCATCCTGAAATGGACTGCATGAAATATACCTGGGGTAAAAACACACAAAAATTTGCCAATATCCAGCATAAAACTTTCATCTTTGCTTTTATTCAAGCTTTCCACCTGCTTATTTATACTGTATGTCATTGTAATTTTTATTTTTATGTCACAGGAATAAAATGTTTCATTTTAAGTTGTCTCTTGTGTTTATGTTACATCATATTACATTTGAAAGCTACGTACAAAAAAGAGCTTGCTTCTTTAGTTCATGTGGTTTTTTTTCATGGTTAATGGCAGTTTTCTAGACACCTATAATTTGGCACCGTGCAAAAGTGAACCACACAGACAATTTGCATTTAACAAATAGGCAGCCAGGAAAATTGAATTAGGCTATGTTCACGATACAAGCCACATTTTTTTTTCTTGGTAAGATCAGATTTTCAAGTCATGGCAGTTCACATTGATAATTACAAGTGACTTTCATCCAACTCTAATGTGGACGTGTCTGTCCTCTAAAATAGCAAGCATGCGCGCATCGATATGTCTTTGCTTGTGCCATCTGGAGTAAAACACACCATATTTGTGTGGACACTCAGTCCTTTCAAATAATGGGTGCGATTTTAAAAATATAAAAATTATATAATATAATATAAAAATATTCTTGGGATTTTGTTGTGGAGAATGACATGGACTTATTCGATTGTGTTTGTTGATGTCCAAAAGAAGGAAAAAAGCCAGACACCTTGCTTTAGCTGTTTTAGCAGCTATTAGTAGCACTGGTATGAAAACCTCAGTCTACACATGCGCAGAGGCAAAAAAGTTGCATGAATTCCGATCTGACCATTTTCATTGATTTAGGACCACATACAAAAGTGACTTGGATTGTTCTTAAAAATGTCATCTGAATATGAGCCATTGTGTCTAGGCAGACAAAAAATCTGAGCTGTTGTAAATCACTCAGGCAATGATCTTATTCCCTGGGTAATTACCTCACATTTATTCCCACACAGAGTTGTCAGGCTCAAATTAGTGCCAAATTTTATTATCGGCCAAACACAATATTGGTGCTGGTTTAATTAATAAATTTTTTTGTTATACATATAATACAGAAAATTGTGTGTGCCATCGAAGCTACTTATGAAGGTTATGCAACATGGAAAGGATGTGTTAATTATAATAAAAATTATAATTATAATGGATATATTATAATGGAATCTTGCTCCCCTAAAATTTCAAAGTGCTAACTTCAGCCGTTTTGGGAAGATGATTTACATGTGCCCCACAAAAAGGCCATTTTTCAGCGTTATACTGTCTCGCTTCAAACTAATAATAATTTTAAATGCTAATTATTCATATTTCTTCATGAGTATTAATATTAAAATTGGTGCAAGCTTCTAGAATCATATGACCTGTAAAAAATGATGCTTAAATTGGTTTTTGGTAAAAGATATTGCAACAAAGCAAATAAATCGTCCGTAAATCATGTCCGTAACCATGTCAACACCAATTCATGTTGCAATATCTTAACAAGTTTTTTGCATTTTAGAATAATACACTTTTTCAGATTTATGTCTTTTCATGTGAAATCTAAATTGGCCAAGTTTTATCTGAATGACAAATAAGATGATTAAAAGATTTGAATTCAAAAACATTACGGACACTAAATAAAAAGGCATGAAATTGTATTTAGCAAACGTGTATCTTTTTATCTTATAAAAAAATAAATGTGTATGCACACATTGAACATAATTAACATGTTAACGTAATTAACAAAAAACAAAGTATAGATCGGGAGATGAGAAGCATTAAAGTTTGATGAAAAATGGTGTTATATCATCCTATCTGAAAATTCACTGCTTCACCTACTGTAGGTGAGACACTTTTTAGCACCAATACCATGATTTGGCTGTATCTACTAGCTCAGATACTCTCACAGTTCTACATCATTGTGCATGAAAGAAGTATGCCTAAAAACCCATCCTCAAATTTCCTGGATGGCTTAACACAGAGCTGTAGGCATCACACCGGAGAAACATTTCTTGTATGACAAGGCGTACGAGTGGACAACTCGGGTGGAGATCAAGCCTGTTTTGGTTTGACAGATTGGTTAAGGTGGTTCACTAGCTTAGTGCTATAGCATCAGCAATACCCGAACACAATCCGAGAAAGCTCAGCAGCTAACTATTCCCATCTAGAAGACAAGCCCACGTTTAAAGGGATTCATCTAATACTAGGTCAATGTGACAGACACACTGATTTGATGTTTAGAATACAGTACATTCGAACAATAATATAATTCAAGCCATGGAACAAAGAAAGTTCATATGACAATAATCTAAACTACGCATTAAACAGCAAAATCCATAAATATTAACAGCAGCAGCTTAAACAACTGCACTATGAGAGTACCATATTCATTAGCCATGAGTACCATGTAGGAGTGTAACCATATGGCCTTTCATAGTCACATAATTCAATATGAGGATCTCTAATTCATATCTATACCAAACAATGCATAATAAAATAGGACAAGTATTATAAAATACTGCTTATATTACAAATTGCCGCAATGAAGCCCACATTCCATTCTCTGAAAAAGCTGCTTTCTCTTTATCTTGACTCCTGATGTGAAGCTACAGGTATGTTTTTTTACAAGCTAAGACTAGATCTCGTATCATATCGTAGGACCACCAGGCAGCACTAATACAGTTGCATCTGTGGCAGCATCACGTAGACGAAGATGCATGCACTGTCTCAGTCTGCTGCAGCCTGATGCTAGCTTTCCCTGGTTAATTCAATCCGGGTTAAATCAAGGAAGAAAAATGCATTTCCATTTCCAATTTCTGAACCGTCAAATCTTTAGTAGTATCTTTTCTAGCATGGCTTTATTCATTATTATGTTTCAGCTAAAAGACATTTTGGCAGTGCTTATTTTTTCCTGTATGGGCAACATTTAGTAATGAGACACTACTGATACGCCGCATTGTATCAAGTTAGACAGGTCTGTCACATACAGTCATGCATGATCATTGATGGTGTGTGAAACAGGGGTAGATATATCTAGTGAATAGCGTGTATGTTTCCAGAGCCTAAATGGGTTTGGTGAAAACAAACAGAGCAATGCTGGCTGTTTGTGTGTGTGAAAAAAAAAAAAAAAAATAATAATAATAATAATAATAATAATTAATAATTAAATTATTTATGAAAAAAACACTAAAGAGCCAATTAGCTTTCTATTCGTTAAGTTTAGTTAAGGGTTAAGCTTAGATTAAGCTATAGGCATAGCGATAATATGTCTATAGCATATCACATCATGAGATTACTACATAACTGCATTAATGGCACATCCTCACAAGGAGAGGAAGACAAACATGTGTGTGTGTGTGTCTGTGTGTGCGTGTGTGTCTCAATTCATTTAAGGCACAGAAATCTCATTCAGGGAAAAGCTTGATCCCTGTAGACACAGTAGTCTGTGGAAGAGTTAATTATCAGAGCTGGTTGGCTAACTGGTGTATGTGAGTGTGTGCATGCGTCTATGTGTGAGAGAGGTAGTCATAACTTATATCTCTCTCAAACAGACCTTTGCTATACAGATTCACTAAAAGCTGAGTTGTCATGAATAAAGGTGCTCACTTCCCTGCTTTGGTGCTTAATAAATTAGTGTCCACATTAAAAGCATTGATTTCAGTTTCACAGATTGGAAACTAAATCAAAGAGGCAGACAGAACGAGAGAGACACTGAT
Source organism: Clariallabes teugelsi (assembly GCA_030014215.1). Taxonomy (NCBI): domain Eukaryota; kingdom Metazoa; phylum Chordata; class Actinopteri; order Siluriformes; family Clariidae; genus Clariallabes; species Clariallabes teugelsi. The sequence continues at coordinate 10,945,522 of JAQMYG010000033.1, forward strand.
CAAAACAAAGAGAGATGGAGAGACATGGACAGAATACAAGAGAGATTCAACTGAAGAATGTATGTGTTATTGTCAAAGGAAAGACTAGATCAGGGATTTTAACTAATATGTATAATCCATCTATGTAAATGCTAAGCTCATTCCACACATCATGGACCCTAATATTGGAATAATAGCCCACTCAGTCGGAACAGTCTAACCCGATCCGGCCCGATCAGAATGAATTTTTAATGGGAAAGGGAGGGGTCGTGTAAACCTTTGATAATCCATTCAATAGGTAAATATTAGCTGCGTAAACACTTGATCTGATCGATTCTCTCTTGTTGGGATAAATATACTCTTTCTGTGCACGTTTGCCCCACATGGGAGTAACACTACGTGAGGTGACGGGTGGCTGGGAAGGAAATTTAACTTCCACTGCTGATTGATGAGAGCAGCTCATTGCTTCAGACTTTTATCCACTGGGTCTTTTGCAGAAGATTGGCTAGAAATTCGCTTTTACTAAAGCATCTAACCAGTCATAAGTGAGACTGAATTCATGTAATCATAAAGCAGAAGGCAGGATTTCTAAGAAAAGCTGGGAAGTTTCACTTTATAGTTGGGGAAAAAAATTGTCTTCTTCTTCATCATATTTCCAGTAAATTGAATCTTCAAAGTGGGCAGAACCACTTTACACGTGTTAAGGAAATTAAATTTTGATTGAATGCTTTGAGCAGGTACTGTAAATGGACTTCATCAGCATCCATGTAAACAGTTAATCAGGGATCTGGGAGCAAACCACCTATACGTCAAACACAGGACATGCTGTATCAAAAATAGCAATGGCATGCACACAATTTGTTTTATATGAGTATTTAATAACCATCACTTGTCACTGCAAGTAAAAAAAATTTTGAGGTGGGGGGGGGGGGGCATTTTAATTCAAAATACACAGAAGTCACAGAAATTGTCCTGGATTTATGTCACTAAAATTCATAACAATTTACCTATGAAGAAAGGTTTGGTCATGTCCAGGACATCAGGCTTGAAGGCTGCTAACAAACATGATAAGTTCTGAGTGTTTTCTTTTCGATCCATCCCTTCTATAGGCACCAGTGATCAGAGAACAGCTTTGTGCATTGCAGTGGAGCTGCTATGCTCTGACAAGAGGAATATCTGGGGGAGGCTCAGGGCACAGACTGTGTTATCTCAACCAGGGATGACAAGAAGACTAAATATCAAAATGCCACTGGAACTTGGCACCATGAGTTCTTTGCACATATGGGAAGCTATCACTTTCACCTGAGCTACAACATGAATCACATTTAATTGCCGAAAACCTCCTGCTCATTATTCATGAGAATTCATTAGTTTGAAATTTGCCCCTGAAGAAAAGAGCTGATCTTAGTCCGAGCTCTCATCCACAGGATTATTATAATGCTTGGACTGATTAAGGGATTTTTTCCCCCTGCTTTTCATTCACTTTGTACATTATGTACACTGTGTGGAGAAAGAAAATGCTGCAAGAGGGCCTGCTGATTGGACTCTTCAGATCAATATAACAGAGCAGCTTGCCTAAAGCATAATGAGGTTGCACATCCTACAATAAGAAAACCGGGCAAAATGTGATGGGAAATAACAAATGTGAAAGGAAATTATAAATTCTACAGCAGAGAAGTAATGTCTGAGAACCGTCTCCGGGTCATATGTTGTTCCAGATGTCAAGCATCTTTAATCTAATCCAAAAAGATTTTTTAAAAATGTATTAATATGCAATGTGCAATGAAGTCAGTGCAATGGAACGTCATTTGCAATCTAAGGAACTGATGTCAGATGTACTATAAGGTTGTAGATTATAGGCTAATAAATGTCACAAATATTTAAACCCTGCAAGATACATGACTGCAGTAAGTTCATGAAATAATAGTATGCTTCTGGGTCTTACTAAATAATTTAAACATTTGGGTTGCTTAATGTGGACCAAGAAGGCCTTGACACAGGCTGACATGGTCTTACTTTGGTCACGTGACGCACCTTGGGCGCACGGTCCAAGCTGACGTCATGATGAAAGGATGCATGGATGCAGAGCGCTGGTGGGCCGCTGTGTGTTTGCGGGAAGAGGCTGCTGGACTGAAGGGGCTTTTTTCTTTCTTTCTTTTTTTTCTTTTGCGCTGTTCAAGCTGCAGTGCGTTCTGTGCTGTCAGAGAGCGCACGCGGTATTGTGGGTTCGAGCGCAGCACGGAGCAAAAACACACACACACTCGTTCCATGATCACACTGGTTTATTAACTAAATATAGCATGAGAAAAGCACGAAAACCAACCGGGGGCAGAGGTGCATTAGTGATGTGGGTTTTGCATGCATGATTAAAAAAAAAAAAACTAAACAAATAAATCACGCTTAGATTCACGTGCAGAGGTTTTTACGCACGCGTTTGCCCATTCATTTATTCCGTCAGCACATTTGTGCATGGTGCACACTCTGAGCGACAGTCTGCAAGCTTGCAGTTTGTATGTGATAGATAAACTGCTCGGTGCGTTTCAACCCTAGTGGACACGCATGCATGCATGAAGAAATTAAAAAAAAAAAGTAGGCTATGTCAAACATCCCGGAACGGTTTGAATTAGAGGCGAAAAGAGCGATCTTACCCTCTTTCCAAGGACGTTGCTCTGTGAAACAGGAAAGACCGAGAGACTGTCGGCTCGATTGAATTAAAGAACGGAAGAATGAACAGATGATCCGACACAAGATGATGAAGTAAGTTTACTCGCGTTGGAATTAGCGCTCTGGAGGAGACACTGAGCTCGCGCGCGCGGCCTCGCGTCACTGGAACACGGAATTTTTTTTTTTTATCCCTCCACGCGCACGCAGCCAACGTGTTTGTGTATGCGTGTGTATATCTGTGTGTGTGTGTGTGTGTGTGTCCTCAGCGACTGCGTACACCCCGCCCGCAGAGAGAGAGAGAGAGAGAGAGAGACCGAACGAGAGAGGGGGAGAGAGAGAGAGAGAGAGAGAGAGGGGCAGACGTAAGCAACTTGTCGCATCACAACCGTTAAACGAGGAGAGACACTAGCGCATGCGCACATGCAACTGCCTCTCGTTCCTTCACTTTTCCTGCATCTGATGCTCAGTGACACACTCACGCGCGCATTTACAACTCAGTGATCTGTTAGAATGGACGGTGTGTGTGTGTGTGTGTGTGTGTGTGTGTGTGTGACTTGAATGTCAGAATAATCATCCGCATTGTTCCTATTTGAAGTCACCACTAAAGGGACTAAAACAAGAAGCTTTGTTCTTCCTTATGATGGTGTGTCAGGAAGTCAGATCCCACATAGATAGATAGATAGATAGATAGATAGATAGATAGAGTCAGCGAGAAAGAAAAACAGATAGACAGAAAGAGAGACAGATAAATAGAATAAATAGAGAGAAAGAACGAAATAGAGTGAGAGAAAGAGTGATGGGGGGGGGGGGGGGTGTTTAATGTGACAGATGTCTGAATAATGCCAAGCAGGAGTGTAGCAGTAGTTTCCCTTTATTGCTAAGTTAGTCTATTTGAAGTGTTCTTTTTGTAGAATGTTTTAGGATTTGACTTAAGGAGGTTGTAAATGGAGAAGCAGGAGGAGGAGCAGGAAGAGGAAGAGGAAGGTGAGGCGACCCAGCAATAATGCGAGCCTGCCATCATTTCCAAAGAGAGAGAAGAGAACGCTTAAGATTTCCTTCTGCTGCTCATTAAACAAACTGTCCAATGGCTAAAGCCACTGCAGTGCTATTGGAGCAATGAACTATGACCTTCTCTTTCTCTTGTCTCTCTCTTACACACACACACACACACACACACACACACAGGGAAAAGCGAGTTTAGAACAGGGATTGTCTAATGCAGGGTGACAGCTCTTTCATGCAGTAATGGTGGTGGTGAATAGAAAGCTCCACTCAACCTTTCACACACACACACACACACACACAATAATTGACCTGCCTGGTGGCCTTGGGCTATAGTAAACTGCAGCTTAGAACTAGAGCAGAGAAACAACATTTTAATGTTTAAATGTGACAGCCCCAGTGTATAAGAAGCACACACAGTCACAGACACCCCTCCCAACACTACTCTCTCTTTCTCTCTCTCTCTCTCTCTCTTAGGTCATAGCGCAGTTCTGTGCATTGTAATAAAGGACTGCAGTGGTTCAACCCATCCTCAGCACTGCACTATACGTTTGCTGCATCAAGCACTGCATCAGATCGGATGTGCACACACACACACACACACAGAGAGGGAGAGAGAGAGAGAGAGAGAAATAAATGTGCTTTGCTTAATTGGAAACGACATGATCTTTTTTCATGCATGTGGAAAAGGTCTCTTTCTCTTCTTTTCACATTTTCTCTTCCTGTCTGTCTTTCCACACGCCTCCTGCTCCTCTCATGATGTCACTGTGCCAGCATCAGGTGCAAATATATTCACATTTGTGAAAGAAAATATGACGCTTACATGCACACACCATATGCTGTTCAGTCCTTAGCCAGCTTCAGAGAAAATAAACGTTCCATCCAGCTACTGTTTTGACTCACACTGTTACTACCAATTTGATGCTCTGACATACTGTAACACTAATTATAAACACTGTTTGGAGCTAGCAAATACAGTCCTCTCAAGCCCTTGCTGATCCTGTGTGTGTGTGTGTGTGTGTGTCTGTCTGTCTGTCTGTGTGTGTGTGTGTGTGTGTGTGTGTGTACAAGTCAAGTGTTTCAGGACAATGGACAGCGCCAGAGTAAAATAATGCAGTACAGAATCCAGTCGCCAGGGGGCGGTACGTACATATATCAGTAAGACTATTTTTTGGTGTGAAAATAAAATAAATTACATACCATAACACTAAAATACATATATGCAACATTGTAAACCCTGATAAGTTGATTGCATGTACTGTAAACCATTTGTCACAAGTGACAGAAGAAAAAAAAATTCTACTACCAGATGTAAAAGCAGTTTTAAGCTTTAAACATAAACTGTCATAAAATATATATGGGCTAGGCCAGGGGCTGGCCGATTCCTCTATGATGCCATCTTGAAGCATTTTGGATATCTTGGCTTTGATGGCACAATAGCAGGACTCTGGGGCTTGTTTAAAGGTAGACTTCCACATCGTCATGTGGGGTAAGCTTCAGCAGGCGCTTATCTAGGGGGGTCGGGTAGTGGAACTTGGGCTACTCAAGCCTGCTACAACTGGCTGCTCTCTGCAGTAGTCACATTAAGTCCTTGGGTCAGCTGTTCTAGAAGGTTCTGCTACTGGAATATGGTCTGCAGCAGTTTGCTGAGGTACTTTACTGCTTCTGTGTTGGCTGCCATCATTTTAAAAAGCATTTAGAAGGGCAAGACAGACTACAGACACAAGGAGACAGAGATACCATGAACAAGTGCAGGTGAAGTTAGTGGAGAGTGGATAAAAATAAGTGCAAGGTGCAGCTGACACAGTGTTGAAGGCTTTGATGAGATCGGCGGCTTGGTGGGAATGTGTATCAGTTGATGTCTGTTGATGTGAAAACGGTGAAGCCTAGGAGGCAGTCAACATTCAGCAGCTGCTCCTTCTTCGGGGTTTGAGAGTCCTTGGGGCGGAGCTGAGCCTGGCTTAGAGTCAAGCACCTAGAGTTAAGTACTGTCTGGACTGACACTCAGCAGGCCTTTTATCTGGGGCCTAATTGTGAGTGCTGAATCAGTCATGATGAGTTATAGTACCCTGCCCCTTCAGAGCTATCCTTGGTGCTAAACACATGCTTTGGTTTCGATTTTTGTGAGGTGTGAGGAGAGTGTGGCTGATTATGTGCGCTGGTCACAGACTTGCCATTATAGCCATGTTTTAACATTTTCTGATATTTCTGATTTTCTTTTTGTAAGAAAAGTCACCCATGTTGGCACCCTATCTCATTAGGCAACTATAATATGGTAAATAAGAGAGATTGTTGTTATATGCAGCCATTGACAAGTACTTCCCAGATATTCAGAAAAATATTTTCATAGCTCTTTTGGTCGCATAGCTAAGGTTTATTAAGTTAATATGAATCAATTTGTTTCTATTTGGTTTAGTTTTATTTGTGTGTAGAGGAAATAATTATTTGACCTCTCGCTGATTTTATAAGTTTGTCCAATGACAAACAAATGAAAAGTCTCAGAACAGTATCATTTTTATGGTAGGTTTATTTCCAACCATTAAGAGTTCTGGCTCCCACAGAGTGGTTAGACACTCCTACTCAATTTGTCACCCTCATTAAAGACACCTGTCTTAACTAGTCACCTGTAGAAAAGACACCTGTCCACAGAATCAATCAATCAAGCAGACTTCAAACTCTCCAACATGGGAAAGACCAAAGTAGCTGGGACCACAGTCACCAAGAAAACCATTAGAAACACATTACACCGCAATGGATTAAAATCCTGCAGTATTCGCAAGGTCCCCCTGCTCAGGAAGGCACATGTGCAGGCCTGTCTGAAGTTTGCCAATGAACACCTGAATGATTCAGAGAGTGACTGGGAGAAGGTGCTGTGGTCAGATGAGGCCAGAATTGAGCTCTTTGGCATTAACTCAACTCGCCGTGCTTGGAGGAAGAAAAATGCTGCCTATGACCCCCAAAACACCGTCCCCACCGTCAAGCATGGAGGTGGAAACATTTTACTTTGGGGGTGTTTTTCTGCTAAGGGCACAGGACAACTTCACCGCATCAATGGGAAAATGGACGGAGCCATGTATCGTAAAATCCTGAGCAACCGCCTCCTTCCCTCTGCCAGGAAACTGAAAATGGGTCGTGGATGGGTGTTCCAGCACGACAATGACCCAAAACATACAGCAAAGGCAACAAAGGAGTGGCTCAAGAAGAAGCACATTAAGGTCATGGAGTGGCCTAGTCAAGTCTCCAGACCTTAATCCAATAGAAAACCTATGGAGGGAGCTGAAGCTCAGAGACAGCCTCGAAACCTTAGTGATATAGAGATGATCTGCAAAGAGGAGTGGATCAAAATTCCTCCTAAATGTGTGCAAACGTGGTCATCAATTACAAGAAACGTTTGACCTCTGTGCTTGCAAACAAGGGTTTTGTCACTAAGTATTAAGTCTCTTTTTGTTAGAGGGTTCAAATACTTATTTCACTCAATGGAATGCAAATCAGTTTCTATCTTTTATTTAAAGTTATTTTTTAAATTTTCCTTTTGATGTGCTATCCATCACTGTTAAAATAAACCTACCATTAAAATGATACTGTTCTGAGACTTTTCATTTGTTTGTCATTGGACAAACTTACAAAATCAGCGAGGGGTCAAATAATTATTTCCTCCACTGTATACTATATTAGGATAATGTGGTGTTTAGGGGGGACAGTGTCCAATATTACCTGACCTTCTGCTTATTTAACAATACTCTTGATTAATGTGATTTGGACTGTTTGGTTTTATTTAAGCTCTGTAAAGTTTAACTGCAATTGCTTCCTACAACAGTCTTATTTCCTGACAATAATTGTACGGTTTTGTAAGTAAGATCTGCCACTTCTGCAGCATTCATTATGAGAGCTACCAACAAATATCCTTTATCTTTTAATTAAAGTAGGCCTGGGAAGTCAGAATACCAGCAGTTTTAAACAGTGCAAAAACATTTAGTAGTACATTTGTAGTAGTACTTTATATCAGTGCAAAATTTGATTGTGATTCATGGCAGTGTGGTTAAGATAGAGGTGATGTGGTCATACCTTTTCGTTCTAGTAGGGATTCTATTGCTGGACATTTACTGGAACATTCAGAAAGTAAGGCATTACAATAATCTAACCTAGAGGTGAGATGAACCAGTTTTGTCTGAATCATGTGATGACATTCTATTTCTTGTCATTTTATTTCTTAGCAATATTTCCGAGGCAAAAGAAGGCTATTCTATTATTATGAATTACATGAGATTCATATGAAAGCCAGACTCTCCATAGTTAATCTACAGTATATTCAGAAAGCTTCCCTCTAACTGCATGTTCTCCAAGAAAAAATACATTTGTCTTGTCATAAGTTAATAAGCATTTCCATTCAATATCCTTCCACATTGCTAAACTTTATTAGGTCAGTATCTGTGATTGCTGAATTATGCAATGTCACCAGCATAACTGTGGAACCTAATATCATATTTACGAATTATATTACCTAGAAGTAGAAAATACACTAATCAGCCATAACAATAAAACCACCTGGCTAATTTTGTGTAAGTCCGCCACCAAAATAGTTCTGACTTGTAAAAGGCGTGGGCTCCACAAGATATCTAAAGGTGAGATGTGTTATTTAAGCACGGATATGTTAGCAGTAGATTATTTAAGTTCTGGAAGGTGGGGCCTCCATGGATTGGACTTGTTTGTCCAGCACATCCAACAGATGCTCAGTCATGTAGAGGTCTGGAAAATTTGGAGGCAAAGTCAACACCTTGAAGTCTTTGCATTAAACCATTCCTGAACAATTTCTGCAATGTGGTAGGGCATATTAACCTAGACAACTTAGACTAGTATTAAAATTTAACCATTGTTTTGGCTAATTAGCAAAGATCAGCTGACTGGTTCTTTGATGGCTTTTGTTGTGTCTGTCTATAGTGTTGTGTGACAGGCACACCAATGGTTATAGAAATACTTTATTGTCATTATATTCAATGTATTACCAAGTAAATTATTGTAATGGAATCAGATGATTACATTTTCAGAAGACATTTAATTTGAC
>JAQMYG010000033.1:10964003-10979224 GCA_030014215.1 Clariallabes teugelsi
TCGAAAGTACAAATCTGCAGAACAGATGTGTTGATGCACGCATGCACACACACACACACACACACACACACAAAACTAACACACAAACTAACAGAATCTGTCAGGAAACTTCTTTAACAAGGATAGTCTATAATGACACTTGGACGTGTGCGCACACACAATAACTAGAGAAGAACTATTGGCTCAGTTGTGATCCGCTTGGCAGACAAGGGGCATGCGTACTACTCGATCAAGACCTCGCTCGTTTATTAAAAATTTCAATGTGTTTTTCAACGTTATCTGCATGTCATTTAATTAAAGTTTAATTAAATTCTAACTTTCACCAAAAACAAAGTTTTCCAGACGTAGTCCCGATGGTGGACGACATTACAACGTTGTTACAACTACATTACAACGATCATCCGACATTAGAGCTTCATCACCACAGTGTTGTAACAATACATTATAAATATACAAATATGAAAATCTTGTTTTCATGTTTGATTTACCTCACGTGCATTGTAAATCATTACACTACCCAGACTACATGAGCTTTTAGAGATCAGAGAAGGCATCATTAGTGAAGTAGAGTAATTCCAGCAGAGCCCAATGTGTGAGCACCAGACAGTAATAAACAAATGCAGATGGAGAATCTCAATGATAAGGCAAGGGATTTAAAATGGAACAAGACATCTCTAATCAAATGCAGATGGTATGGCTACACTCCATTTAGAACTGAAAATACAGCATTATACAGGAAGACTGTAATACTTTCAATCTATGTTTGTTTGTTAAAATAAAAAAAAATCAACAAAACATAAGGTTTTATTCTGCCAGTCAGTGTACATAGCTGATGTAATGACTACATGGCTCTGTAAGGTATCTCAAAATGTAGTAAAGGTCATCTGAAACATCACCTACAGTAACAATGATAAATGAAAAAAGGCATTTAAAGAAAAGCACATTCCCCAAAATTAGGCATAGTGACAAAGTGTCCAAAGAGTCCACAATCCAGTTCAAAGTCTTGATGGGATGCAAAATTGAGTGAAATTGAGTAATTCTGCAGAATTCTGCAGAATTAAAAAAAATCACTAAAAACATCACTATGCTACTACAGTATATGGCCAAGAAATTTGTGGACACCTGATCATCATACCCATACATGAGTATTCCACAAACTTATGTCTAGAGTCTAGAGCATACAATCATCTGGAATGTCTTCATACTGTATGCTTTAGAATTACAATTTTCCTTTACTAGATCTAAGGCACCCAAACATACAGTATTCAAGCCTGACAGCGCCCTCGTGTACAAAGCGAGGTCTATGAAGACATGGTTTTTCGATGGTGGAATAGAAGTACTCCAGTGTCCTGCACAAAGTCTGGATCTCAGCCTTAATGAACACCTTTGGGATGGAATGCTGAATGCATGCCAGGTCCTGTCACACACAACATCAGTGCTTTATCTCACTGATGCTTTTGTGGTTAAATAACCACAAATCCCAAAGTTACATTACGAAATCAAGTGGAAACCTTTCCCAGAGTAGAGTGTAGGTTATTCTAACAGCAAAGGGGAACTAAATCTGGAACAGGATGTTCAACAAGCACATACTGTATGGCTCTGAGTGTTGGGTGTCCACATACTTTTAACAATACATTGCATGCTATATTACAGCTACTGGATTTTTTTCAGATTTTCCTCATTAATTAGTAAAATATTTACATTTTTTATACGTAATATATCTTTTACATAAATACTGTAGCTATTTTAAAATAATAGTATTTTTAAGTTATATTACATTAAGTTCTGCTACATTATACACACTACTACAGTAGTAGTAGTAGTAGTATTACAATATTTCTTGTTCAAGTTAAAGACCAAGTGGAGATTTAAAAGACAAGCATCCCCCTGGAGTCTGTGGAAGTCAGCATGACTTATTCATGTATTTTTACTGTATTTTTTGTATGAATTTAATTTGCTTCTGAGCTTAAAGAAGCTTGCTTTTTTGCATGCATAATCAGCTAGTCCCAGCACATTGGCTGCAGCTAAAACCAAGTAAATAGTTAACGTGTCTTTGAAACAGTCATTTCTGTCCTGGAAAGTTGTAGAATTGCTCATGTTCGAAGATTGGTCATAATTTTTTTAGCTTATTTTACAGTCTTTAATAATAAGCCTTTATTTTGTATGTAACCATTTACGAAAATAATATGGTCTAAATGTATATAAGTAAGGAATAGAACATGACAAATAAAAATAATGAATGCCAGGATGGTGCCACCTGCTCAATTCTAATTGGTTAGATGGTTTTGAGGATTAACATTCCATCATACCACCTCTGCCAGATTCATGTCTGTAAGGCAAGTCAAATATTTTATATGAATGCAAATGTAATGTTTGGGCATCACCTTTCGATTTCTACATTGGGTCTGTGTACATGAGTTTGCATGTTCTCACTGTTCTTTGTGCAGAGTAGGCCAATTGGCATTTCAAAATTCCTAGTAGTGTGTGTGCTGGTGCCCTGTGATGGGTTGGCACCCAGTCCAGGGTGTACCCTGCCTTGTGCCCTAGTCATCACAGGGTCATCACAGCAGATGAGTGGTTCCGGATAATTGTTTTGGCACAGGTTTTTATGCTGGATGCCCTTCCTGACACATCCCTCCCCAGTTTATCCAGGCTTGGGACTGGCACTGAAGGTACACTGAAAATGTACTTCCTAAAACAGTGAGTGTAAATGCCAAAATATTAGCAGGGTGTAGTTCTGTTCATAATCAGGAATAAAAAGGTTGACAAGAAGTCACTTTAGTTTCTCTGGTTAAGTTAGAGCCGAGGTAAGCCAATGGTTACTGCTAACTGGTATTTTGCCAGATCTGACACCACATATACCAAAAAAAAAACAACAACCACAAACTGCCTCAAATCAGGCAGATGAAAATAACGGAAATTTCATGGAAAAAAAAACTTTGTTTTTTTAATACCCATATGGTGCAGTTAAAATTTGCTATATTACTCTAACGACGCGGGTCGGGCGAGGGGCAGAGCTGCGCATAAACTGATCAGAACAGGCAGATCCGCAGGCTGCAAGCACGCGGAGTTCTGATCAGGCAAAGGCGCGGCCATTTATACACGCGGTTGCCAGGCAACGCCGCCGTCAGGCAATTAGCCTTAACGAGCCGCACCTGGCAGCGTGTTTATATAAAGGGTCCTGATACCTCACCACTTCCTGTGATTATTAGGTAGCATCGGTAAAGGTATCAGGGGAAGAGAAGAGAAGAGAAGAGAAGACAAAAGAAAAGAAAAAAGAAAAGAAAAGAAAAGAAAGCTACGTAGACAGGCAAAGCCCCAGCCTCTGCCTGTCTAAAACGCCGGCAAGTGAAAGAAAGAGAGAGAGAGCGAGCGCGCGACACGCCACAGTGCAGCGTGCGCTCTTAGTTATAGTGCAAAGCACAAATTTAAGAAACTCTCTCTCCAACAAATCCTCGGTAAGGGCATAAGCCCAAGAGGATATTGTTTTTGTTTCAGTTTCCAGAGCCCCGTCCGTTCTCGCGAAGACGGTGGAGATCTGTTTTTGTGTTTTCAATTTTCTTTATTTTCTTTTAAGTTTCTAATTACTGTAATAATCCCACGCCATCTCTAAACGGGAAGCTCTCCCCGTGCCTGTCATAAGCACTCTCACCACCTCCTAGTTCACTGACCCCCTCTAAAGCCCTCCGTCAGGGCTCTTCTAATCATTAAAACATTTCGTGGTGCGGCACTCCATACCGCACCCCGTAACAATTACAAAGTTATTTCTGATAATAAGTTAAGTAACAGGAAGCTATATAAAAAATGTAAAATAAAATAATAATAAATAAATAAAAAAAAACCTGTAGCAATGTACCTTAAGAATTTTACAGATAAAGAGGTAAAAGATATTAGGTAGCACGAGTGTCTTGTACTAAGCATTTTAAGATAAATGAAACAGTGATTAATACCTGACAGGATGAAGAAGATTCCAGAAACAAATGCCAGGATGGTGCGCTGGGGTCGAATATGGCCCACGTTGCTAAGGATGAAGGCAGTGAACACAAAGAGCAAAGACACCATGGGGAAAGGAGTAGCCGTCCTCACCATTTCTGAGAAGAAACAAAACAACTCAGGTGTGTGTCTGGGTTTGAGCATGAGATCTCCAATTCTTCAAACTGTATTTACTTACTGAGAATATTTGCAGTGTTTTCTGTTATGATCTCTAAATCTGGCTCCGTGAAATACTCAGAGGCCACACATTTTCCTTTCTTTGAACCTGAGAGTGCATGAGGAGAAGGAGCAATGAGTAAAAGCGTAGAACAAGAAACAGGGAAGGTATTGAAGCGTTTCATACACAGGATGAACAAAAAATGCCAAGCATTATGTGCATAATCCTGAATAACAAAAAGGATTTAGTTTGATTGTGTTAAAAAAATATACAGTATACAGTATATATTATGTTGTGGCTATAATACATATAACACTATATTTCTACATATATTGTACAGTACAGTGCAGGTCAATGCAAATAAATTCATTTTATCCTGAAGTCTAAAAGTCACTGAAAGGCAATATGTAGGATAAAAAAAAACATAAAATTTATGGTAGACTGATTCCACCTGCTGAAGAAAAAAAATCATACGACTCATTAGTGAAAGGAATGGATTTCCCCCAGTAGGGGTGGATGAAGGGTCGATAATTGGGTGGTGTAAATCTCCCTGGGTTTGTTAGCAGCTCATTAGAAACAGGTGAGATGAGGAGAGATATGTGAAGCCATCTGAAGTAAATGCAAGTGCTCATTATGGAATGTATTTTCTTTTTTTCAGCTGAATGGTGTGAGCTGTCGCACATTCATCATGTGTCTGTGACTGATGTGTAGGAATTAACCTGCTTCAGAGTGTTTTTAGATTCATGCCACCCACTGTTTTAGGTTTAAACCTAGCCTATTAGGTTTCATGAGATAAACTGCTGCCATTTTGATTATTTCTTTGAGTTCTTTCCCATAATTTTCTAGCCTTTAAGGGCCGTTCTAGTTGAAGGGATGGGAATGAGGCTGTGTCTGAGTCTGCGCTTCCTTGAGACTGCCGTCCTTACATGCTTTAAAATAGTTGGTTTTGGTGTGTTGAATTTGGGTTAAAAGAATTTGGGTAAAATTGGTGGATTATGCCCTCGTATTTTTTTCCTTATACAGTAGGTTTACCTGTGAATTGATTGGGCTGGCCAGTGTTGCAAAGTAAGATCCATGTCTCCAAAAAATCCGAGACTATTACAATTCCCTTAAACTCTTAGACATGATTTAAGTTTAAACCCAAAAGATCCTAAAATTAAAAATGATGGTGTAAAATGGGAATAAATACAATGGCTCCACAATCCCCATTTAAACTACAGACGATCCTACAAAATATGGATAGATGGAAGAGATGGCATAGATTCTTTCAGGTTGGTATTTACATTACTATGTTTGATTAATAAGACTTCTCAATTGATTAGTATCTTAAAATAAACAATCACAGATCCAAATAAAGTTTCTGAAAATGCTGATGTAATATTATCCTGACATTGTTGCGATTATCTTCACCACACATTCTCCTTTGCCAACAGTTTTTAAATATAGACTGTGAAAAGATTTTTATTCACCTTCACTACCTTATAAACACATCAGAGATGTTTCTTTTGCATTCGTACCTTCTTTCAGCTCTTAATTGCCATTATACTAAAATTATGCATTAGTGACAGTCTTAGAACTTCTGCTCAATCCGTCTCAGTGCATTAGAACTCACTTGAAAGAAATCACTAACCTTTTTCACTTTCTAAAATGAGAAAAGAGTAATGCTATCCTTCTAACCAAGACGAACACACAGAAACATGCCCCCTTGTTGATGCAATACAATGCATCTCGTTGCACCCAGAAATTAGCATGCATAATTTGCGATTAGGGTGTCGGTGTGAACTGTACCTGCGATGAAGCACACCCTCCAGAGGCCGGAGTGCAGCGCCATCTTGACGTCCATGGTTTGGTTCTGCTGCAGCACGATGCCTTCCTCCATTAGCAGCCAATAATCGGTTGCCACGGCAACCCCCACCAACAGCAGTCCGCACGCCCCAAACACAGTGGAGAGCAGAGTGAGAGCCCTGCTGCTGCATGAGCTCATCTATACAGTACATCCATACACATGCGGAGAAATTAAGAAAGAAGGGGAAAGCGTCATTGAAGGTGAACAAACTAGGCATGCAACTTTATTAAAGCTTCAAAGGTTTTTTTTTTTAGTTTTAAAACTTCCTCTAAGTAATGACCCGAAAGACATGCACATATCTGAGAAGTGCACCTGAATTCAGAATGACTGACAGGAAAGTAAACACTCCTCGTTGTCGTGATTGATTAGTTGTGGGTAGGTCTGCATTATTAATGTACTGAGACCCACAGACGCTGATGTTTTCCTCTAAGCGCATCACTTTTTCGACAGCAGAATGTAATGAAATAAAATCTGCAAGAAGTGTTCTGGAAAGGTTTTTTTTTTATGGTTGGTTGTCGTATCACTGATCACATGCAGGAAAATTACAGCCTGAAACAATGTTTTACTTTAATCAGCCAGCCACAAAAAAGTTCAATAGTTATTGAGGCAGTAAGTGAGACTCATACACACACACACACGCTCACACACTGCGCTCGCAAACTGAGCTATTGTATGAGTCATAGCCATGCAGTAAGGTACGGAGCTCTGCTTCAAAGGGAAGCCACCATTCAGCAATTACATGGTCAGACACGCACACATGCACAATCATTTTCAGAGCATCTTCTGTAGGACATTTCAGACACATAAGTATATGAATTGAAAAATGGTTTACAGCATGAACAATGTACATGAGAGGAGAAAGATAAGGGGGGAAAGAGCCACCGATCGTCCATGAGAATGCGGGAAAATGTGGGAACTACACTGTCCATCCGTTCGTATCCTCTCAGACCTCTTCTCTATCACTGAGCCCACATGTTCTCACTTTCCCTCTCTCCACCAAAACAGATGATCAATGCTCAATTAATGACTGTACCGTTATCTTCCCCTGTTATGTGTGATGGCTTGAATACAGTGTTTAAACGACTGCAGTCATAAAAATATATGACTGCTTCGAGAGAGTGCCGAAGATAAACAGTAAATGCCCTTTTATAGACAGAGATAAAAACATAGATGCATTCTGTGGATGTGTTTCTATATTCTATATTCTTGTGCGTATGTATCTGCATGAATGTTTTCATACTGTTATCTCCTGTCTGTCTTCCAGAGCTGGTGACTCAGAGCAGCACCCTGAGAGACAAGAACAACGTACCGCAGGGAGAGAGAGAGACAGGGAAAGAGACTGGCTGAGAGAGAGGAGAGAGAGCGAGATAGAGCAGGAGCAAGAAAAGATATAGCAAAAGGAACAAAAAAAAGAGAGAGAGAGAGAAAGGGAGGGGAAAGCCGGAGAGAGATGGAGTGACAGCATGGATACGAAAAAAGAAAGAGACAGATTATGCAGATGCAGGCTACAGGCCATCTGCAGCTCTTGAGTTGATAATCATCTGGAGTAAGAGCTACATCAAAGTCCAACGGAAGCCACCACAGTCATGATATATGAATATACATGACTAGATTGATTAGAGCATGAATATTCATTTAAAACAGAGAGAAAGTCAGATATGGATGAAGCAGGATGATAAGAGTCAGAAAGAAAGGGGGATGGGGGGGGGGGGCGTGGTGGCATAAAAAGCTAAGGGAGCCATGAGAGACTGCTGCAGTTCTGCCTGACTGCTAGAGAAACCTGCTGGGTGAGTGTGGTGTGTGCCAAGCACTGCATGGACAGAAGGTTTCTAAAAAGGGGGTTTAGATGTGACGCCAGGAGGTGTGTTAGCGATAAAAATGTTCATACCCGTTCACTGTGTTCAACTTATAATTCTCACCCTGTTTTATTCTTCTTTGATGGTTATTATACTAAAAATGTATTAATAAAACTGTAGCTCCGGTGTCCACCTTATCCCGCTCTAGGTAACAGTGTATCTGCAGTCATCTCAATACACCGGGCATGAGGTACTGTAGAAATACAATGGTGGCCAAAAGTATTGAGACAAAAGTGAGATTCAGTTTTTAATGACATTCTACATTTTTTATAAGAATAAAAAATGTAGAATGCAGTAAATCGTTTTATGCAGTAAATTTTCCATACAACAAGCGTTGATTCAGTATGAAGTCCAAAGCAAAGAATGCCTGCAGGACTTTGTTGTCACTTGCTCAATCCATGCCTGATTAATTGCTTCCTGAAGGTCATGTACAGAAGGCAGTTTTTTGATTGCTACTGCCTTCCTCATCTGCACACACTGTATTTGTGTTGTTAGTCTTCTGGCTGCTCCCATTGAGGGGTTGCCACAGCGAACCATCTGATCCACACAGATTTTACGCCGGATGCGCTCCCTCCCATTTTATCCGGGCTTGGGACTGGCGCTGCATTCACTGGCTGGAGTTTGGCTATTGGGTGGGAATTGAACCCAGGTCTTCATCTGTACACACTGTATTTCAAGCTTACATTTATAGGGATCGCTGCTGACCAGATATTTAGGCAACAAGTCATTCTTGACAGTGTGGTGAAACTGATGTGCTAGTGTTGTTGGTATTGGTATGAATGTATCATGTACCACTGCAAGATCCCCAGATGGTCCTAAAAAGTGTATGAGATAAACTCTTAGGCCAAAAGTATGTGGACATCTGAACATCATATGTGGTGCTTCTCCACAAGTTGGAAGCGCACAATTTTCTCGGGTGCCTTTGTGGCGTTAAGAGCCAAACCTGTTCCAGCATTACAGTGACCCTTTCCCTAATTCAAAGCGCAAATATGAAAATATGCTTTACAACGTGCTTAAACCACCTCAACTGCCAGTTCAATTTGTATGCATTGAGCTGGCATTAAGCATTAACATTGGCATTTCAATGAGAAAAGCAAACTTCTTTTTTTTAGCTGTTCACATAGCTGTTATTTTGACATACTGCTGAATAAACTGATTTATATACAATATAAAGTATATAAGAACAGCAAGAAGTCTTTTCAAATTTAATTTAGGCAAGAGGATATAAGTGTACACACTCACACAAGATTTTTGCTTCAGCAAGGGAAGCAAAATAGGGCAGAATCCCTGATCAAAATAAATATCAGGACAGCTGCGCTCACTGGCCGACTGAACTACTTATCATCGCTTCTTTCGTTGGAAAGAGAGCTCTCTGAAAATTTGGGTTTTGAGGAAATGTCATTAATCAAGACAAATACCACCACAGGCTAAAAAAAAAAAAAAAATCTGATTGCAGTACTCCAACGGTTTGCTTTGGTTTCCAGCTTTATGTTTCCTGGAGGAAACTGTTAAATTGCACCTTTAGTAAATCTAATTTAAGTGCTCTGTTTGTTATTACATGCTTCAGTTCTGTCTGGTTTCTCTATTGGGAGGCATGATTTTATGTTTTTAGTTATACGAGTGGTCTAGGATGAAAAATAAATGTATTTTCTGCTATTCTGTTAAAACCCAGACTCTCACATAGACTAACCTATAGGATTATACACATTTAGTCAGCACATGTCTATTGATAAATTGTTCGACATCCTTACTAGAGATGCATCTATTGCAATATTGTTAGTCGATTCCAGGTTCTGAATTCTATTTAATTTTTTTAACAGTCTGACCTGCTAATTCTGATTTTGTCTGTTTTTCTTTCGATTTTCAATTAACTAGAAAATTCGATATTATGTACATAATAAAACATGGACTATTATATAACTTACATTTTTCGCAGAAACAAGGTTCTCAAACAAATCTCAAAATGCTCCAGGGTACTGGGCAGAGCTTTTTTTTGGGGGGGGGGCACAAATCTGTAAAATCCAGCTGCAATATCTGTCACAGGCTCCCTCCGAGACATGTGATGCCAGCTGTTGCTCGCAAACCTCTAGGGGGCGATGCAACACACTTGTTGCTTGTCTGCATGATCTTGCGAACGCCTATGATTGGCTAGTGTCGCTACGATTGATGTAAGAATGTAAGTATGCCACCACCTCCCTCCGTGAGAGCACAGCCAATTTGCTCCCTACGGATGGCTGTAGCAGCAGCCGGGATGCGAGCTCATGATCTCTGGATGATAGGGGAAAAGCTTTTTCAGTTGTGCCCCTTAGAACTCGTGTGTAAATTTGGCTTGCACGGATCAGATATAATGTATCTGAGACTAATCGGCTGGTTACATCCATGAGCAATCGAGCTGAAAACTGCCTGATCCTGGTCACTGGTGCATCTTTAATCTTCATAAATAAAAGTAATTAAATTATAAGCTGCAGAATACAAAGCTAATGGCAAAAAACAATGTTCTGACCTCTATTTGAAGAACACATCATGATTCCTAGCAGCAAGAGTAAAGAGAATAACCTTTCAGCCCAAGAAGACAGTGCTCGAGTCCCTGTCCTTACATGACAGTTCAGAGAGATAGAGAGATAGAATGCATGTGTAAGGACATTAGGCAAACTATTGTGCGCTCCCCTCGGGCTGTGTGTGCTGCTGCAGCAGGAGGCTATGTACTCATCTGGACTACGGATTTTCTCATTTTAATTTTAATAAACACAGTCTTTGGCTGCAAAAGTATTTCACGGGTCTGAATCAGCCAGTCTTCATAATAAAGGACAAAATAGAAACTATTGAAAAGAAGTACATATTCAATACCCATTTAAAGGTATAGCAGTCGATGTTTGAGCTGAAAACCCAAACTAATACATCCCTCCTTTAGTGATCCTTCAGAAGCCCCTTTCCGATACTCATGGACATGCATGACCAAAGTGGGAAGTATGGCGTAGTGGTTATCACTTTCAGCATTTTCAGAAATCGATTCCAGCCTCGGATCTGTGTGCATGGAGTTTGCATGTTCCTCCCCATGCTTGGTGGGTTTCCTCCGGGTCCTCTGGTTTTCTCCCACAGTCCATGAAGTCATGAGGCTAACAGGAATTTCCAAATTGCCCGTAGGGTGTAAATGAACATGTGATTGTGTGCAAATGTGTGACTTGCAAATGATTGGCACCCTGGCACCCAGGGTATACCCTGCCTCATGCCCTTAAGTTCCTGGGATAGGCTCCAGGCCCTCCATGACCCCGTATACAGGATAAAGCGGTATAAAAGATGTTATAAGATGAGCTGCGATTAACAACCAGCATCTAAAACACGGTTAGATTGTTTTTACAAAACTACAGTAAGAGATGAGGTTTGTACCATAGCTAAGCTAAGCAGGAAGGTAGCATGTGAGGACCTCAATATATTAGCCTTCCTATCCAGCTAGCCTTCCCTATCCAGTTCTGTCCTTAATTTACCGTGAAAAAATAGATGATGAAAATATTCTAAAATTCAACCTTATTTTTAAATGATTAAAGCTCTGCCTTAATTTCACAACTCCTGCATTAATAACTGCATAGTCCAGCTTTGCTTGTAGTCCAGCTGGGAATCGCTGTAACGGTGGCAAGCTACAAGCACGTCCAGATCACAGTGTTTAAAATAAAGCCCACAGAGATTAATTCCTAAATGGGACTATGCTTTGTATAACACTGCACTAAGTAAAAGGTTTACATAATGGCCTGCATATGCTATGTAGTGCCGTGTGTGCCAAGTCAAATGAAAATTGTGATACAGCAAATTGGTCTGCCAAAACACAGCTTGTAATATCAAATGACCTTAATTTAGATAATTAAAAATGCAATGATTTAATAAGTATTCACCAATTTCGCTGTTCCTTAAATAGACAGTTTTCCAGAGGTATCATACCGTACCAGCTCCAGACTGTAGTAGTGTAAATGCAGGCGTATTCCTATTTGTACCCTTCGGTAATTGCCGTTCTTTTCATTGTGGATTGTGATCTGAGTGAATTCAGTCTAACTTTACTTAGTGCTGGAGGATTTTCTCCATTAATTCTAATAAAATTTGATTCAGGAAATTAAAGAACGTTTGCCGCTGTTGACAAGTTTGTACAAGTCTGCGTTAAATTAGAAATAAATGGAAAGAAATCTGCTGTCTTTGTTTTCAGTTCATCAAACTGAGACTTTAAAACTAAGATATACACCAAACCATAACTTTTATATATACAGTACCATTACACCACTTCCTGACAGCAATCCTCAGAAGTCTCCTGCACTCCTTCCTTTCAGCTGCCCCGTCAAGGGGCGACCACAGCACACCATCCGATCCGCACACAACTTGGCACAGGTTTTTCGCCGGATACCATTCCTGACCCAACCCTACCATTTTTCTAACAGGGCTTGGGACCGGCGGTGGCTGGGTAATTTGGGGTGTGGCAACCACCAACCGCAGGCTTAAACCTAAGACGTCCAAATCAACCACCTCCACATTTACACCGTACTGTCTGGAGCTGGTATGATGCCTCTGACAACAATATTGGTGAATAATTATAAAATTTAGTCTCCTGCAATAAAATCACAAAAACCATATATCTTGGGAAACTACTGAATGTCTGTGGGAATCTAATTTAATGTTTCATCCATCCATCTAGGAACCTCTGTAGTCTAATTAGGGACTTTACACAAATGGGCCACATGTACCTGCACAATAGCGATCCATTTGGGTTAGTTAGCACGCTATAATTTTTCCAAAAACAGTAGTTCTTTTTGAATGGAATAAACATGCAAATTTCATGATAAGCAAAACTCAGCCTCGTGTCTGCTCTCCCTGGTGACATCATGTGACTACCTGTCTACGGGTTCATAAAATCCACCCTATTCCTCTCCCACTTCCTCTCTCCTTGTCCTGTGCATGAGCATCATAATACCCCTATGCTGTTTGGCTGGAAAAATGTTGAGTATTGCGGTCTGTGCAGCTGTGTGTACAAACACTGTTTTTTTTAAATATTTGCTGAATTTGTCATGAAAAGTGACTCAACAATCTTTCTTCAGAATCACTATTTATACCTTAAAGTTAATAAAAAGAGATTTATTCTTTGAGATGTTAAATTATGGAAAGTCTAAACTGCACTTAAAACTACCTCATAAGTTTTGCACAAACTCACATGTAACTGTTTCCTGTATGTCCGTAGTGACCAGTCAATCTAATTAAAAAATAATGTTATTGCTATTTTGCAGTGCATCTTTCCTGGTAATCGATTTCAAACCAAGTTATATGAATATTTAACTACACTTTTCCAACACTAGTTCTCTCTAAACCATTGAAATAACCTTCATCCCTTTTAGAATGTGAGATTACTTACAGGTATGCATAAAACCTATTTTTCCAGGTCAGTCTAGACAGTCCATCATTTGTACTTTCCCTGCTCCCAAGACAACTGTACTACCTTTTTGGTGTTCTTAAGTGAGAAAACCCCGAATGGTATCTGAATGGTAATAGTAGGGGAGAAATTTTGGCAAGGTGCCCTACTGAGGAATAAAAATACAGGCATGGGGATTCCTGCTGCAATATTTAGGATTTCATAACACTTTATTATATTATGGAAAATCTTGATATTTCATATGTTTAAGCCTAAAAATACCAGCTTATTAATTCATCTTCAGTAAGTGATTCATCCTGAACAGGGTCATGTTGGATTCAGAGCCTATCCTGGG
This sequence comes from Clariallabes teugelsi, assembly GCA_030014215.1. Lineage (NCBI taxonomy): Eukaryota > Metazoa > Chordata > Actinopteri > Siluriformes > Clariidae > Clariallabes > Clariallabes teugelsi. Next base: position 10,977,594 of record JAQMYG010000033.1, read on the forward strand.
AACACTGGCCGCAATTTCTGAGAAATCACCCCAAATAGAACAGATTAGTTATTCAGTAATTTATTTATTTTTTATGAATGGTGGTGAGTGGTGCCGGTTGATCCTGACCTTGGGTTACTATCTATGTGTCGTTTTTGTGCATGGTCCCCACACTTCCTCTTGGTTACCTCCAGACTCACTGGTTACACTAACCTTCCAAAAACATGCGAGCAGATGGATGGGCTTTGGTGTGACTACAGTATGTGTGCATGGTGCCATGTGATGGACTGGCATGCCATCTATGAGAGGTGTCTCTGCCCTTCTGGAACAGACATCGCATAGACTGCAACTCCAACCCCAGATAAAAGAGCTTACTGACAGTATGTGCATGTGTGAGTGAGTGAAGGAAAGAATGAGTGAGTGAATGAGTGACTGAATAAGTGAGTGAGTGAATGGGTGTGTGCCTAAGTGAATGAGTGAGTGAGTGGATGAATGATTGTGAGTAAATAAGTAAGTGAACAAGTGAATGAGTGAGTGAGTAAATAAGTGAATGAGTGAGAGTGAATAAATTAGTGAGTGAATAAATGAATGAGTGACTAAGTGAGGCCTGAGTGAGTGAGTTAATGAATGTGTGAGCGAATGAATGAGTGAGTGATTGAGTGAATGAATAAGTGAGTGCCTGGGTGAGTGAGTGAAGCCTAAGTGAGTGAGTGAGTAAGTGAATGAATGAGTGCCTGAATGAGTGAGTGAGTGCCTGAGTGAGTGAGTCAATGAGTGAGGCTTAAGTGGGTGATTAAATTAATGGGTAAGTGAGTGAGTGAGTGAGTGCCTGAGTGAGTGAGTCAATGAGTGAGGCTTAAGTGGGTGATTAAATTAGTAAATTAATGAGTACGTAAATGAGTGAGTGAGTAAGTGAGTGAGTGAGTGAATCAGTAAGTGAGTGCCTGAGTGAGTGAGTGAGTGAGTGAGTGAGGCTTAAGTGGGTGATTAAATTAGTAAATGAATAAGTAAGTAAGTGAGTGAAACTTGAGTGAGTGAGTGAGTGAATGAGTGAGTAAGTGAATGAATGAATGCCTGAATGAGTGAGTGAGTAAGTGAATTAGTGAGTGAATCAGTAAATGAGTGTCTGAGTGAGTGAGGCTTAAGTGGGTGATTAAATTAGTAAATGAATGAGTAAGTAAATGAGCGAGCGAGTGCCTGAATGAGTGAGTGAATGGGTGAGTGAGTGCCTGAAGCAGTGAGTGAATCAGTGAGTGAGTGACTGAGTGAGTAAGTGAGTGTGGCTTAAGTGGGTGATTAAATTAGTAAATTAATAAGTAAGTAAATGAGTGAGTAAGTGAGTGAATGAATGAGGCTTAAGTGGGTGAGTAAATTAGTAAATGAATGAGTAAGTAAATGAGTGAGTGAGTGCCTGAATGAGTGAGTGAGTGCCTGAATGAGTGAGTGAGTGAGTGAGTGAGTAAGTGAATGAGTGAGTGAATCAGTGAGTGAGTGCCTGAGTGAGTGAATGAGGCTTGAGTGGATGATTATATTAGTAAATGAATAAGTAAGTAAATGAGTGAGTGAGTGAATGAGTGAGGCTTAAGTGGGTGAGTAAATTAGTAAATGAATGAGTAAGTAAATGAGTGAGTGAGTGCCTGAATGAGTGAGTG
>JAQMYG010000033.1:10985498-10996585 GCA_030014215.1 Clariallabes teugelsi
CAATCAAATTCAATAATTAAATTTAACATTGTTCTAATTTTAAAACCCCCCCCCCCCCCCCAAAAGAAATAAATAAAAAAATAAATAAAAGGCACTTTAAGGTATACATGTATTTGAATATATTTCATGTATATAGAGATTTATTAGGCATGTACACTTTAATTCATGTAGTGATACATACTGTATATTTGCTTGTGTGACAGAAATCTAAAGATAACAAACAAGTGAATCATACAGTATACAGTACATTTGTTAAATTTGCATACCACAATACATTTTATACATCTTTAACACTTATGGTATTAGAGACAATATAAGATAAAGAGAGGACGCCAATAGAGAAAATGCTGAGAAATTCGTTTTCTAAAATCCTGTGAAAGAAAAGAAAGTTATCAGCTTAAGACATCAACACACCATGAAGATCTAGTACAGTACTAGTGTTCTAAACATAAAAATGGAATATTACAGTAGCTATTAACTGACTTTAACTTAACTAGTGATATAACATGATTCTCAAGATTTTTTTAATTTATGGGGGAAAAAAAACCTTCTCTAATCTCTAATTTCTGTGCTGAGAGATTAAGTAAATATATGAGCTATACAGTACAGCATTTCAATAGGTAGTTAAGAAAAGTATTTAAAAAAGGTTGCATGGTGAAGATACACCTTTTTGGGAAATTAAATAAAGAATGCTTCACGCTAATAGCTGGAGGTCATGAAGTTTGTGTGATGTCTGTACATGCCAGTGCCAATCGCAAGCTATAATGTCTTAAAACAAACGGAAACAACCCCATCTTCCAGTAACGTAATGTCATTTACTGCATTTTTACCTGACAGGCACCATCATGTTGCACAGACAAGCACATCTTTCTTTTACTGTATATAGCAGCATTTCATCTTAGTTGAACATTTAGTCTTATTTGCCTTAAATTGGATTTAAGTTGAATTAGGTTGCTATTTATATTTACACTGATGGGATAATCTATATATAGGAATGCCGTAACATCATAAATTACATGACTTGAAGCTGATCAACCAAGGTTCACATTTGATGAATTTACACACGCTCAGGAGTCTGTGTTAATGTAACTGTTTTTTACAAAGGAATACATTTATATTGACAGAGATACGACGGGACTAAGTACATTTACTTCATTACTGTACGTAAGCACAGTTTGCATGTATATGTACTTTACTTGAATATTTTTGTTATGGGATACTTTATTTTTATTTTTTAGTGTTTACGCCACTACATCCTACAACATACTGTATATCTGTGCTTCATAAATAATTCTACTTCACTACATTTGGCTACATTTATGCATGGCATTATGTTACATATGCATTATGTTACACAGTGGTGTGTGGCATATGAAGCAGTAATATTGCACCTGATTACTATTATACATAATTATGTGATTTGCCTTCCCCTGTAAATGTTCAGTCATATAGCAGGTGTTTGAAATTAGAAGTGGAGATGGTTTAAGACAGTGACAAAAACAGTATGTTCACAGTTTGCAAGCAGAGAGAGAGCGAGAGAGCGCGAGAGAGAGCGCGAGAGAGAGCGCGCGCACGAGAGAGAGAGAGAATATGTAAAGGCTACAGTGAACTAATATATATTCAGTACCTTTGATGCTTGGTAAATTTCAAGGTAAGTGCTTTTGTAGTTTTTTTCTCAAGTAGGAATGTAAATGAACTGCATATTGATAAATGAGGCCCATTGGGAAGAACAGGAAACTAAAGGGATGTAGGATGTGCATAAGGATAAATACAGTATATAATAAGGCACCACACTAGCTACAACCATGAGCAACCAAATATGAATATTTAGTCAATAATGGACGTTTAATCCCTTAAACTCTCAGCATTCGATAATGTTTTAATGAATTATCAATAAGTTAATGAGAATGAGTTAATGTGTCACTCATATCTTGTGTCATTATAATGATAGACTGCATGGTCCCAGTATCAAAAATAAGACTATTGTATTTTGTCACATTTAGGACTATAGCGGACTGCAAAAAGCAGAGGAGAGTGTGATGATAGAGTATATTTAAAGCTCTTTATCATGCAAGCTGATAATATTATATCTTCTGTATTGTATGCACTGTTTGAGTAGATTATACAGCTATAACACTAGAGGACTTGTGTTGCGAGAACAGTCTCATGCCTTTCATCAGACAGAACGAATTTCCTTTCTTTCTTTTTATGGATCAGGATTTCTCAGTTAAAGACCCTGAGAAATATTTATTTTAATGGTTTTTATATATATTTTCCTAAAGAGAGAATCTGAACAGGTCCAGCTAATTTAATACTGACTACCTGTAGAATACACTATTCAATCTCAATAGTACTGACTAGAAAACACTGCACAATTCCTGATTTTGAGTTTCGATTTTCAATACAAGCATGGTGTGATCTCAGACAGCAGTCAGAGGGGTGCCAGGGAAATCAAGGTTCATGTAGGTAAAACCCTGGAAATCTTCCTGATCAATGGCTGCAAGAACATCTGGATCAGAGGGAGTCAGGGCTGCGGAGGCAGCCGTGAAAAACTTGTCAAAATTTTCTCCTTTTTTCCCTCCCTAAAAGACAAGAATGAATAAGCAGATGTTATGTGAAGAGTAAATTCACAGACACACACACTTTCATACACAGAAATATACATTAAAGTTATTTTGCTGTCACAACACGTCACCAGTAAATGCAAGGATGAGATCATAATTTGATGGATCATAACACTGTAATCAGATTTGTAAATCTTTTGTTTGAGTGGGAGTTTGTCATTCCACACATTACAGCGACAAATCTTAGATTACATCATTACAATGCTCATGATACAGCAGCACATCGTAATTTATGCTTTTGCAACTTTAATGCTCGGTTTGTGGATCACGCATTATGCTGACAAAGCTCACGATTGCAATGTGTAGGTTTAGAAGCATCTCAAAATAGTTATGCTTTGAGGAAAGTAATCTAAGTGAATAGCTGGAAAGAGGTGAGGAGGTAGGGCTGAGATAAACATTCATGAGTTACGACTGAATACAGGGTGTAAAACTGTCACATTGAGTTCTGTGAACCTTTTACATGAAACCAAAACAAAACAAAACATAAAAAAGCTCCAGCATGATTTATTACTTGCAGAAGTCTCATAAGAACATATTGATTTGCTGTAGTTTTGGTAATTTACCTTCATGCAGGTGCACATATACAGTGCATCTTTAAAAAAAAATTTAGATTGAGAGAAAGTAAATTTTCATAATTGAATTTAAAAAGTGAAATATATTCTACATTCATTACATGTATAGTGAAATATTTCACACCTTTTTGTTTTAATTTCAATAATTACAGCTTACAGGTCATGAAAATCAGAAATCCAGTATCCCAAAATATTACAATATTTTTAGTTTTAAGTTTGAGTAAATTGATATTCATACAGGATAAATACTGTGTATCTCTCAGTCTAGGTAAGTACACACATGGTCAAGACTGCTGACTTGACATTTGTCCAGAAAATGATTATCAATGCTCTTCACAAGGAGGGTAAACCACAGAAGGTACCGTTCTGAAGCATATTGATGGAAAGGTGGCCAAGTGTGCGCAGAAAAAGCAATGACTGCAGTTTAAAGAAAATAACCCAATACAGATGAGTTGAAGGCTGCTATCAAAGCCACCTGGTCTTCCATAGTGCCTGAGCAATTCCCCAGTCTGATCGCCTCCATGCCATATCAGATTGATTCAGTAATTCATGCTAAAGGAGCCATAATGTTTCAGAATCTCTGTACTGTAAATAATCTTTTTGATTGATCTTAGGATATATTCTGGATTTTCTATTTTCAAGAGTTGTAAGTTATAATCATTGAAATGAAAACAAAAATGGCTTCAAATAATATGAAGATTTTCACAATATTCTATTTTTTGAGATGCCCATGTAAAGAAGATTTTAGTACGAGTAATTAAAGCTATACCTAGACCTATAATGAATTCAACTGTAATTTTAGAAATCAAAAGTAAACTATTAGTTTTTGTTTGCTTCAGTTTAAAAAAAAAAAAAACTTTTTTGTTAACAAAAGAGCAGTCTTCATAGGAATACCCAAATGCCCTCACAAAATCACACACACACACACACACACACACACACACACACACACACACACACACACACACTGAGGGGAACTGACAGGCCTAGGCTTGAACGGTGGCTGAATCTCAAGTCTCTCCAGTCTGTCCCAGTCTATCCAACGGAAGAAAGGATGCTCACGTATCTCCCTCTCTGCATCCTCACTGCCGCCCAGGCGCTTTGAGGGATTCTTGGTCAAGAGCTACAGCAAAAGAGAGAGAGAGAGAGAGATTTATTAGTCAGAATGCACCACCACATTAATTATCATAATTTTAGAGCCAACTGGTTTTCTAAACCCCAGCCCAAAATATGAAGACTTCGTGCAGCAGACAGTGTAGACTTTGCATTTAAATTGGTTTGTAGAGATTAACTATATTCAAATGCTTGAGCAGCTGTGGAAGTATTTTTTTTTTTGCTTTTAAAATCCCAGTAAAGTTAAATTATATTTCCTCCTTCACTCAAACAATTGCTTATTGACAGCCCACACAGTCGGTTGACTGGATTTAAATTTATTTTAGATGCACGGTTTAATACACTTTTAATAAAAGCAGAAGTAGATTACCCCTTTGCAAATGGCAACTGCCTCACGAGACAGAGTCTTGGGATACGATACGCTTTGCTCCATGATTGACTGAAACAACTCCTCTTCATCTATCCCATCAAATGGAGGCTGAGAGAGAATAAAAGTGTTATTATTGTCATTGTTATATTTAGTTAGGTATTCATTCCTTTTTTTTAATATGCATTCTTTAATATAACTAAATTTGTTTGTTTATATCAATGCCTCTCATTCCCACAATGCATTGCAAATTTTGCAACTACTGTATATACAGTAATGTCATGCCAATAAACCATAATGAGTAAATTAAATCCATCAATTCAATAATGAACAATATGCCAAATTTAGTACAAAAATGAACGAATTAATAAAATACTGGATTTTATACAGTAGAAATTCACTTTTGTTTATTGTCTGATAATGGAATTTATTCTGAGCCTGTTCAATTATCATAACTACATGGTTACGGGTTTAAAAGCTTTTGTACAATCTAACTGCTCAGAAATGTTAAATCATATTTAGTGTTACAGATCCTATGGTTAAAAACAGGATTTGACAATTATGTAATAATGCAGACAATTATCTCTAGTGTAAGGATGCTCATCATAGACAGTTCACCATTCAACACAATAGCTGATCAGAAAGCTGAGCCTACTGTATTAGGACTAACAGCCATCCTAAATTTGGTTCCTGGACTTTTTGACTGTTACCCCTTTTTCCACCAAGGTGGTTCTGGAGCTAGTTTGGAGCCAGTTCCCAATTTCAAACCAGTTCTTTGTTTTCAGACACAAGCACCGGCCCTCAGACAGAGAAACAAAAAAATGGTTCAATCACGGCAACAAAACTTTGCTGGGCTAGAACTTGATAGGATGCTGTACTTATTGCTGCTTCAGATAACCCTATTAATTCTATATTCTCAAACAGTATATAGACTTTACAGCCCATTTATTTTCCAATGTATTTATTTTTCTGTTCTGTGTATTAATTAATTGTCCTGCACTTATCTCACACTCTTGTGTATTTGCACTTTATGTAGTCTTGCATACTCTTAAGCGTTGCACTATGCTTCTGTAGAAATTACATTTCTTTCCAGTGAATACAAGTTATACAGTATGGATGAATGACAAAATAAATCAACTTGACCTGACTTGGCTTTCTAAAAGAGTTACTTTCTAGATGATTTTGTACTTTTACTTTTGATTTTACTACTATTTTTCAAGAAAAATAAATATTATGTTATTTTTGTTTAAATTGCAGGTTCCCACTCACCAGTTCAGACATGTCTACACATACTGTATCTATTTTTGTATATCCATTACCGTAACAACCTTAACCTTAGAAAAAACAGAAATGCAAGGGGCTATCAAATGAACTACAGGTCATTTACTGTACATTATAGTTAAAAAGAAACTTTTACTAAAAATCTTAAAATAGGAAATATTTAAACAGCATTTTGTATTTGACATTTACTCTCATTATACATTTATACATCATTTTAAATAAATTATTAGGTACTCAGAATTTGACAGTAACATTTATGAAAACATCATGCAACATGAATGCATTTATTTTTAAGCATATAAGGTTCATGGTTCAACAAAATCTTTCCAGGTTTTTCCCAGTAATTCTAATTCTAGTTTGTTTGTTTGTTTGTTTGTTTTCTTTTGCTTGATGCAGGCCAACAAAATGGCCCTTTTTAAACTTTTTGTACCATTTTTTTTGACCATTACACAGAATATTAATGGTCAACCTATAAATCACAAATCAATTTACATCTAAAATTTGTCTGTCCTAATGGGAGTTAATCATAGTTATACTGTATCTAAGTCATTTCAACTGTGGATGAAAGAGTAGATACAAATAGTTAAGATCGAGAAAATTAGCCCGAAAAAAGAAATTGACTAAGCATTAATGAAAGACTACTACTGTACCTTCAAACGCCTTGTTTACTGTGTTGTACAATAACTGCTATCTTTAATGCTACCTTACTACTGCTTTCAATCATACAGTATACTGTAAACTGAACTGACAGAAACACATTTACACTTTCTAGTACACTACTAAAACTCTTCTGCTGATATTTACTTTCAAATGAATGTTAATTGCAAACAATTTCAAAGAAAAGACAGAATTATTTCATGAATAACTCACTTGACAAATGTCCTTTTTTGTAGACAGTGAGAGTGCACTTGTTTTTTTTCTGATACTGTAATTGAGTTTGCACAAAGGTGTAATATGAAAACTTTTTAAACTGGTTTAAGCGGTTGATGGGAAAAAAAAAACATTATGACAGTGACACTGAAACCATTGAAAGCAATTTGAACTGGTTCTGGCTCACTCTAAAAACAGTAAGCCATAACCAGTTCAAATTGCTTTCAGTGGTTTTTAGATTACAAAAAAATGAAAAATTATCACATTGCAGGCCTGGATGAATCATCTACAAATCACCTTTTTTTATAAACTGTGTTTTGGGAATCGTGGTTAAAAAATTCACGGCATCTTAATAACAGTAAATTAGGGAAGAGGGTGTTTGTTCACATACCTGTCCAGCCAGCATCTCATAGAGCAGAACCCCATATGACCACCAGTCTACTGCTTTACTGTATGGCTGATATGCTACAATCTGATAAGCAAACAGACAAACTAAAGATTAAAAAAAATGCTCTTAAAGAAGGAATGTAACATTCAACTTAAAGGAGAATTCCACCCTGAAAGACAACAAAAGTTGTTTGTAATGAAGATTATTATTATTATTATTATTATTATTATTATTATTGATATTATTGCTATATGGTATTTATATTTGATATTAGTACAATTATTATGACATTTCATAGGAAACATTTTCAACAATCTATAACGTAAGTGATAATCGTCTAATTTGGCTGTTACCAAAGAATTCACTCACTTTCTAGCCACATTCAAAGTCATATTAAATATTAAAGAATCTTCAGTACATCCCTTGGATGACCATCTTGTCTGGTTGTAGATATCAACTGAATGGTGCATAGCATTTAACAAGTATTTTAACCATTTACCACATCTATCAATTCTCCAAGCACTGGGTCAGTAGTGGTGGTCAAATCACTCAGACTTTGCCTGGTGTATCTTTAGCCCCTTTGCATTCTTGTCAATTTTAATAAGATATACTCATCTGATATACTCATTATAACTACATCATTCAGGATGGATTTCTCATTTAAGGCTATAAGAAAAACAATATGACAAAAGTCCAATATGAAAGTGATATACCTGAATGCTTTAACATGTTTACAACAACTGTATAACTGATTAGTGCTCAAAATCACCTTTAATTACCTTCAGTCCATGATATAAACTCTAATGATTCTGATCAGGCGGTTCTGAAAGATGCTGTACAGTAAATACATCACACAGTGCTAGCAGATATAGGGGTTGAGCACCTTATACAGTACATGCTCATATATTAATTACCTTTATCTTGCATCCCACATGATCCAGAGAGTTTAGTCCTCATAGGAACAGAGATGTTGGAAACAAATTATATGGCCAAAGGTTTGTGGACAACTGATGATTATTCCCATATTTGGCCCTTATCCATACTGTTGCCCCAAAGTTGGAAGGAGACAATTGTATAGAATGTCTCTGTATGCTATAGCATTACAATTTCCCTTCACTTGAATGAAGAAGTACAAACTGGTTCCAACATGAAAATGTCCCTGTGCACAAACGGAAATCTATAAAGACGGGGTGCAACAAGCTTGGAGTGGGAGAAATTGAGTAATCTGTACAAACCTATCCATAATCCCTAGTTGAATCTTAAGTTTGAGTTATTGTCTGTGTGTGTACTCTCCCTGTGTTTGTGTCTCATTTCATCTCCCAAAATAAGAGTCGATGATAACAAGCTAATTGGTTACATTTAGCTAGCTAGCTAAAGCCTAAGGCCTACTTTGTAAACTGGTTTAAAAAGAGCAATACAGTAGTTCTCAACCGTGGTTCAGGAGTGGTGGGCAGGGTTGAATCTCTGTACATGCTGAGAGTGATGTCAGTTTACTTACTGCCAACAGTGTGTGGCTCTGAGGCCAGTATCAGTGGGCTAGCTGGCTATTCTTATCTACAGTAGTTAGTGTGAAGAACACATGCCTGGATTTACCACAGTACCTGATTTGTGTTCTCCACACATTTGTGGTGTATGATTAATCTATTTTGTTACCATCTGATTATGTGATTTTTTGCTCCTTGGTGTTTTAGGCAATAAGCCAAATTTAACTTATCTTTTGAAAGAGAACTTCAGAATTAGTTTGGACCATGAGGCATATCAAGGATCTACATGATATACAGTACACATTAAATTGTGCCTAAGCTATACACAGCAGATTTGTCTATGATCTATTAATACAGTCTGGCAAGGGAAACTCATGTCATTTAAAAATAAATATTAAGTCTATGTATATATGGTCTTTTGCATTTTGGGGATGCATGTGTGAGGAGGATTCTGCCAGAAAAAAATATATATTTTTGGTATTTTCATCAGACACACTCATCATGCATCAAAAATATTAAGTACTGTAAGTGCTGGATTCCCCCTTCTAATTATAACATGCTGATCCATGCAGGGCTCATGTTCAGTGTGTGCACGATCACTTTCCATGAAATATGAGGGGGCATTCAAGTCAAACCGAAGACATTTTTTTGTGAATGAAGGAATACAACCAATGGACATTTACAAAAGACTTCAAGGACAGCAAGGTGATGAGATTCTTAGCTGTAAAACATCTGAATGGTGCAAACATTAAAAAAAAAAAAAAAAGGCCATACATCCATAAATGACAATCCTAGCCGAGGTGGCTTGGAGCCCACTGCGACAATTCCCATAAACTTAGCAAGTGGAACAACTGATTATTGAAAATCTATGGATAACTTGTTGCCAACTTGCGCCAGTTTGTAACTGGTAACTGTATGATCATGGCACTGGCATACTGAGGAATCTTTCAGAAATTATATAGAGAAATAAAGTGGTTTTTACTACAATATCATTTCTGTGTTCTGTTATTCTGCACAATCAAAAGTCACAGTTTGATTTGAACACCCCTTTGTACATAGAATATACACCATATCTGTAGCAAAGAGAGAGAGTAACATTTAGTCACATTCACAGGCACATGTACATGCACACACATGGTTACTGATGGCTGAACATACAGTTTGAATCATCATGTTAAGTGATTCCAACACTGAGGCACAGTAGAAGAGAAAGAGAAAACAGATATTGCATCTTGTACGAGGAGACAGATGACTGGAGAAGGTAAGACTGCATGATGTTTCTAAAAATATCGCATTTTGATTACATTTTGACATTTTGAAATTATATGACAAGGTACAATATTTAACTAAACACAGACAACATGAAGCAAGACTGTACGATATCAAAAAGTACATTCATGTCTATTAAGGAAAAATTCTCTATGGGTTTTAAAAGGCTTCATTTGCTTGAATAGTGATTTAATTAAAAATGATTGATTTTTACTGTACTATTGCATCAAATGTCCTAAATATGAACACTATAATTAAAGCATCTCTTGGTTAATGTAATTACAGATACAATTTTTTAAATCATCTGTGAAGTAAGTGAGTGTTTATACTTAAGTGAGCCATGGTTGGGAAATCAACAAACCTCAGGGGCGATGTAGTCTGGAGTGCCACAGAATGTCCGTGTGGTGTCTCCCTCCATCATGCCTTCCCTGCACATCCCAAAATCAGCAATCTTTATGTGGCCCTCACTGTCTAACAGCACATTATCCAGTTTTAGATCTCTAACAGGAGACAGAAAGAGAAAGAGGGAGAGCTAGATAAAGCAAAAGCTTCTTTGTAAACGCTTGCCATACTTGGCTGCACAGTATAAGGAGAGTTAATAGGTTTTCCTGTCCTGTCAGCAGTACCTATAGATGATGCCTTTGCTGTGCAGGAAAAAGAGGCCCACAGCTATCTCTGCTGCATAGAACCTGTGAAAGGAATGTTATTTGCTCATGTCAACGTGTTCAGTTCTAAAGTGTGAGTATACAAATAGAGGGAAAAAGGTGTGATACTTACGCAGCATGGGGCTCTTTAAATTTCCCAACAATCTGAATATGAAACATGAGATCTCCACCATTTACATATTCCATTACGTAGTACAGACGATCCTGCAGTAAGAAAACAATAACGGTATACTATACAGAGAGGCAGGTTCTAAAAATCATATACAGTGGAACCTCGGATTACGAGTAACACGGTTTGCGTGTGTTCCGCAAGACGAGCAAAGATTTTTAATATATTTTGACTTGAAAAACGAGCATTGCCTTGGTTTACGAGTACAGAGTATCATGTATCACGTATGCGCTTCTTGTTTTGACGCCGAGCGTCACGTGATCACAACTGAGCCAACGGTTTTTC
>JAQMYG010000033.1:11017068-11030089 GCA_030014215.1 Clariallabes teugelsi
TTTAAAATTATAATGTCTAAACTCATTATAACCAAATGTTTTTCTTTTAACATTTGAAAGATTGACAAGCTAAATTTCTTTACAAATGAGGCAAATTAAAAGTGATGTCGCAGTGTTACAGTATGTCAAAGATTTTCCATCTTTAATAGACTATTTATTTGTGCTGGGGGCGCTGGCCTTTAGAGGGAGTTATATCTTTTGTATGTTCAAGTTCATTTATTCATTTAATTAGTTTGTTCAAGTTGATTTATGTTTTGTCGTTTCTCAATTGCCTACTACAGGGTTACTCTAAATATTCACTAGAAAGTAGCCTACAGCTTGTTTGAGGCTGGGTTGTTATTAATGTCACCGTGCCAGATCAAAATCTATGGTCACAAGCTACTCCTGATCAGATCTATGATATTTTCAGCTGGAACCTAATGTGGTCTCGCTGTGGATAGTGAAGAAAAAAAAAAAACTCTAAAAACTCTAAATAGCCAAAATACTTGACATATTTAAATAATATTTGAATAGTTGGAATGTCTTCAGTAAAATCTGTATTGATCTGGACCACCGTTGCTCTAGTTTGTCATAAAGCAATCGTCTGACTCACAACAACATGTAAAGAAATGTTTATTTTTTTTAAATTCTCTTTTAATTAGCCAGGTATGCATTGTGATAAAACTAGGATCTTTTACACATTTCAAACATTTTTCAGTTTACAGATATTTTATTAAACATTGACAGAAATGAAGCAAATATGGCAATCTGATAGATCTGCAGCAACTGCTGACATGGTGAAAACAGGGTGGTAGACTGAGTTAAGATAGGCCATGTAACTAAATTATAAAAAGCATTAACCTACTTTCTATTTACACATTCAAACAGATTGTAGAACAGCCACTCTGTTTTCCAAAGCATGCATGTGCATTGCTTGCCAGTCATGAACACTATCATAATGTGTACTTGTGTATACTGTTCAGAACATCACAGAGATATGTAGTAGAGAAACAAATGGCACATGAGATAGGATTAAGATGAATGAGGTTTGCCTATAAAAAAAATAAAAAAAAAAGATTAGTGTTGCTTGGAAGAAAACAAATGCACCATGCCAACAGAATGAGAGGATGATAGAAGAGTCAAAAGGGAAAAGGAGGACAAAGCCATTTTCACAATGCAAATCAGTATCATAAGTTATCCTTAAAGGCTTTGACATCTGTCATTTTTTGCGGGGAAACCTATTCATAACAGCCAGCAACTATAAAGAGCCAGAAAGGCATATAACTAAACATAACTCTTGCAGGTGAAAAAATATATAGATTATTATACTGTGGAAATAAGCACCCATTAAAAGAGATTTAAGATTTTTCATTTTAGTGGCCTTTTAATATGCAGGATTGGGTGATGCTGAGAATTTCCATCCATTCATCTAAGAACCTCTGTAGTCCAACTAGGAACCATGAAGGCCAATAGTGACCATTGTATTTATTCCCATTTTGTATGACTGTGGTAGGACCTCCAGTCAACATTCACACACTATAAACAATTCAGGATACCAATTTTCCTAATCTGCATGTTTTAAGACTGTGGGAGAAAACAGAGGAAACCCACCAAGCATGGGTAGAACACGCACACAGACCTGATGCGGGAATCAAACCCATGTCCTGGAGGTGAAAGGTGATGGTGCTAACCACTATACCACCATGCTGAGAATTTAGGTGGGTGTTTTTCATGGATTTGTTTCCGGCTGAGCTGTAATGTACTTCTTCAACTCATAAAGATGAGCTATAGCGCATTGAAATACATTACTGCTATAAAGCAAAGGGCCACCCTAAAACATGCACATTTTCAGACACACTTCCTGGAAAAGCTTAAGAGAGTGAAAGGATGATTTGTTGATAGGCTGCTAAAAGAAAGGAGGCCATGATGAGACAGAATAAAATGTTAAATGCATTGGTATTGCATTTAAGATGCAGAAAGAAAATAGAGCGGGGATGAAGGCAATGAGTGTAAACTCAATTCTGCCGTACATTGACGGCTTTACTGTACCATGTCATATACAGATTATAAACAGCAGTTTTTAAAATCCATACAGCCACATAATCACAGGGGGGAAAAAATCTTTATTTCATTTGTCTGAGATATTTTTTCATTCTGTGGACTGGACCCGTCTCATTGTCAGAAACTACTTATCTAAGAACTTCATACTGTAGCTCATTTCGTCCTTTCAGTATAGCCGGAAGAAAAAGACTATGAGACCTAAATGCAATGAGTTTTGATTAGAAGGATCTCAGTGCCCCGGGCAGCACCCTAGCCTAGGCAAAGCTGAGCTTTTTTCCTCACACCATTTCTCCCGTCATGTCTTGCTGATTTCACACTTATGGTGCATGATAGCTAATTAAAATTAAAAAAGGGAAGAAAAGGGCCCTGAGTGAAATTTCTGTCTTGACATTGATATGAGAGTAGATGACACAATTACAGAAGGAAATTGCAGAAGTTGCTAAATGACTTTGTTATAACAGATTTTAGAGAAGGAGCTGAATCACCGTATTTGATTGTTGTCATTAATCAGAAATCCTGGCCAACACAATGCCACATTTGTCATTAATATTATGAGAACCATTGCTATTATTGAGAGAAAGAGCTCCATTGTTGAATGTAAAAAATTACAGGTATATATACAGTATACTGTATATATTATAACCAATCCCATTTACTGCATAGTATAGTTTAATGACTGTATTTACACCAAACAAACATAACATTAAAACCACTTGTAGGTTCACATTGTGCTGTCCTGACTAATCGAGGTCTTATTAAAAGGTGAGGCCTACATGGATCAGAATTTCTTGACATCTTGTCCTTGATGCGATTGAGATGTGGAGAACCTGAAGGCGAAGCCAAAACCAGAACTCTCTCCTTGAACGCTTACTTTTGACTGGCAGGACGCATTATCCTGTTGCCATAAAGGAATACAACTGCTATGAAGGGGTGTACTTGGTGCGCAACAATGTTAACGCAGGTGGTAATAAGTAATATCCATATGAATACCAGGACCCAAGGTTTCACAGTACCCCATTACCCAGAGCATTACACTGCCATCCACTGTCTTGCCTACTTTCAATAATGCACCTGGTACCATGTGTTTCCCAGGTAATCAGGACACCACACCAGACCGGCCATCCACATGAAATAAAAAAGACAATGTGATTCATCAGACCAGGCTTAGAACACCTCACAAGACCTGCTGTTCTGGAGACACTTTGACCCACTCATCTAGCCATCACAATTTAGCCATTGTCAAAGACGATTAGATCCTGATGCTTGCACATTTTTCCTGCTGTCAACATGTCAACTTTGAGAATTGACTGTTCACTTGCTGCCTAATATATGACACCCTTTGACAAGTGTCATTCTAACAAGATAATCAATATTATTCACTTCACCCGTCAGTGGTTGTAATGTTTTGGTTAATGGTGTATTGGTTTTTATTGATTTTTACACTGTATGTCACTGTGTTGCAGTCTTCTAGTCCGTCACTGTTTTGTGTCGATGCAGCACCGTGATTCTGTAGAAGCTATATTTCCTTACTAACATTCCTTTGCTCTGAAATCAGAAGTATCATAGTATGCTAGTAAAACCGCAATAAAATGACTTACTGTATGAATGGGGATGAATCTGGACTTACTTAAATTATATAGAAGTTCTATCAGTTCTTTTGTAAATGACATAATTTTATGTGAAATGTAGTTCGTCTCTCCTATAACAAGACAGAATTATGATACCAAAAAAAAAAGGAGGTGAAAAAAGGTCCCTTTATCAACCATACACATAGCATATCATTTCTGCATGGATGAGCTTTAGAAGCACTTCTCCGCTCAACACGCCTGATGAAATTCTGCCACCCCAGCTGAGTCCAATGTCTGGCTAACTAATCACCCTAATTAGGGAAACTGGCCAATTATCCTATCAGGTAAAATGAGCTCCAGCACAAAGCAGCTCTCAAGATATCCAGAGAAATGAGGTTTAAAAGAAGCACGAGGAGAAAGCAGGGCTGAAGATCTTAAGCTGATTATGTACCCAGTTTTGAGATGTGACTGAAATGTCTTCTGCACAAAATAATTTATCTTCTGCTTACAGTATATTGTAAATCATTGTCTTAGGCTGTATTCTGCATTTTAATAATAAATGACATTCAAATATTTTGAAATTCAGTAGATAAGGAATGGTGGCACGGTGGTATAGTGGTTAGCACTGTCGCCTTGCACCTCCAGGCTCCGGGTTCAATTCCCGGCCAGGCTCGATCCCCGTCTCTGTGTGCATGGAGTTTGTATGTTCTCCCCGTGCTTGGTGGGTTTCCTTCACGTACTCCGGTTTCCTCCCACAGTACTAAGATATGCAGGTTAGGCTAATTGGCGTTCCCAAATTGCCCATAGTGTGTGAATGGGTGTGTGAGTGTGTGTACTGTATGTGTGTGTGCCCTGCGATGGATTGGCACCCTGTCCAGGGTGTACCCTGCCTCGTGCCCTAAGCCTTCTGAGATAGGCTCCAGGTCCCTGCGACCCTGAATACAGGTGGTATAGAAGATGAGATGAGAGATTAGATAAGGAATACTAATAAGAGAGAGAGAGAAAAAGAGAGAATAGTATTACCTGATTTAAAACAAATTGGTAAAGGAAGCTAACAGTAACCCAGTATTCAGAGTTAATTTGCAGAAGAATGTTAAATATCTCACATCATACAATAATTGACCTCCATATTGTGAGCCAAATTCAAATATGAATATAGTGGCAAGCAACCATGACGGGCCCAAGCACCCAGTGCCATCACTACCCCGAGTCCACCGCACAACTCTGTGTATTTATTTGTTAAGACCTACAAAAAGCCATCGCCACCCGGGTGCACCGCACAACCTGCACACGTCACACACTATTTAGGGCTGATGAGTGTGTTGGTGTGTGTGTGTGTGTGTGTGATGTGTACATGTGGCCACAGATGTTGGAACAAAAGCATCACACTATGATGTTTCTCAATGTGATGTCATTGAACGTGAGGTCACTGAAGGTGTCATTGAATATAATGCAACTCAATATAATGTCACACAGAAAGTTATTAATAATTTTTCAGCATAAGCTTAAGGCATTGTCATGGCTGACCTGTTTGAGGTATCAAAAATCCCTCCAAAATTTTGCATCCTCAATGTCTTTAGATCACATCAGTCCGGTTTGTTGGCGATCGTATAAATTCCCTAGGAGGAGTATATCAAAATCCAATGGGTGCATTTTGGCGAACAACCCAAAATAACTGACATCCTGTTGAGTTGAGCCCATGACATGCAGTGCAAAAGTTGTTCGGCTCAATGAGCTCTAAATGTTTACCAAGTTTCATGTGCATACATGCAAGTGTGTATGAGCTATGCAGCAAAATGTTGTGTGGGGGCCCCTGAGGGCCCAGGGCCACATGACTCTCAGGCACCCTAATGGCAGCAAATTCCAACCTGTCTGCCAAACCGGTCGCAGTGTATATATGTATACACACCATACACACCTATGTACACCCAAGTGTGTGTGTGTTTGTGTGTGTACACACACATACTGTATGTACACACATACAGACGTATACACACACACACAGACATACACTTAGACACAATATATACTTGTGTGAATAAATCCCGAAATTACCCACCTTCGCCTAAGCTTCACCTTTCTGCTACCCAAAAATCAGCATATTTAAATACACAAGACCTTAAATCTTCATCTAAAAAGACTCAAATATTCAGTCAGCAAAACCCACCATAGACCAACCTTCACTCAAACTAATGATGGAAGTTACAAAAAGAAGAATGAGACAGCTGTAAATACTTACACCAGGAAATTGTACTCCACGTGGTGCCAGACGAAATAGAAATTTGCCTGGACAGCAAAATCAAGGCAGCAAAATGTCATGTGTAATTTGTGATAACCACATCGTTGAAGATTTAAGAGGAAGTGAAATTGTAAACATACTAAGTAGGCAGCATGTATTGAGCATCTGTCCCGAAAACTCTTGATTCATTTGTCTATTAGTTCTATTAACTAGGACAAACCCTTCCACTTTTCAATTCATATAAATTATCTTACCATCCTTTTTTAATTCCTTTTCCAGATAGAATGCACATAACAACACGTCACATGTGAACGATTCTCAAATGACACTCCAGAGCAATTTCATTTTAGAAACAACCTCAATCATACACCTCAATTATACCTCAATCAAACATCACTTTCTCCCATTAGGGTTTCAGTCCACTCGAATCACAAATGTGTCTTCTTGTGTTTCAGCCATTGGGACTGGGCATTGAACACTGGGAGGCTGTGATGGACTGGTGTTCCATTCATGGTGTACTCCTGCGCATAGGATCCGGACTCACCCTGCCTCTGACCACGACTAACCCTGACGAGCCGTTATTGAAGATGAATGAACGAATAAATCGATATCTGTAGCGGGGACGCAAAATGCATTTGATCCTTTGCAAAATGTCAGGCGAACACCTGCTCCTCCAATCACTTATACACACTATTTTTCTCTCTCAGACACATTTTTATTGATTCAAGGGGGGGAAAAAAAGAATATTAGGTGAGATGGATTAAAATAAATGCCAGTGTTAAAACTGATCACTGAAAGGATGTCGCTGTGTATTTTAAGCGATTTGTTACTGAGCTCCACTCCACCGATCAGTCGAACTTGTGAGACGGAAAACATCATGGAAAAAAAAGTACAGTATCATGCAGCTTCCTTTTTCTCTTGCTCTCCTGTGCTTTTTTTTTCCTCCCCCCTTTGGAGACCTAGTCGACGAGCTTGTGAAGAAGCCTGCAGCACTCTGTGTCCATGATGAAAGAGAGAAGGGTGAGGCTTTTAGCATATGCTATGTGTGTGTGTGTGTGTGCGTGCGTGCAAGCAAGTCCGATACTTCATGCTCATCGTTTCTCTTTTTCTCTCTGCCCGCACCCCCCTCACAATCTTAATCTAGTCTTTGAGGCTTCAGCAAGAAGATAAGTAGAGGCTCAGCGTCTGCTGTGCTGCAGTGCCCTCGCTCTACAACTCTCCTCTCTCTCTCTCTCTCTCTGAATTTTCCTCTCTGTTCTATTTCCCTCTCTCACTCCATTCCCATGCACCAGGACAGTGACATAAACATGGCTTAGTGCTGATCAATGAAAAAAGCTCCACACCCAAGAGAGGGATAAACTGCAGCCTAGACTAACACGTCTGTGATGAGGCTTCAAATATCTCCCTACTGGTAACACTGCATCAGAAACCCTAACATTTTATGACATTACCATAAACTTAGTAATTAATGTTAAGGTTGCAACATCAGCACTTAAAAAAACAAAAAACAAAACCCTATGGTACTGTATAGAATTGATGGCGGCAATGTCGCCTTGCACCTCCAAGATCCGGGTTCGATTCCTGCCTTGGGTATGTGCGCCATGCTCTCCCCATGTTTGATGGGTTTCCTCCAGGTGCTCTGGTTTCCTCCCACAGTCATGAAGATTGGGCTAACTGTCATTCCCAAATTCCCCATAGTCTGTGTACTGCATGTGCCCTGTAATGGATTGACACCCCATCCAGTGTGTACCTGCCTCCTGCCTGAAGTCTACAGGATAAAGCGGTATAGGAAATGCGTGAGTGAGTGGTATAGGACTGATTTTGAAAGGTAGAATTCTTTAGCTAAAAAATGGGGCAGAGGTAGCTCAGTAGTAACGCATGCGACTTCAGTCCAGAAGATCCCAGGTTTGAATGCTACCACCAAGTTGCCACTGTTGGGCCCTTGAGCAAGGCCCTTAACCTCTTAACTGCTTAGATGTATAATGCGATAAAAATGTAAGTGTCTTTGGATAAGAGTGTCAGCCAAAATGCTGTACATGTTAAATGAATTACCCCAACTTGTTTCAAATAAGCTTAAAACAACCTAATATCAACATTTATTTATAGCATTTATGCCACTTAATTTCTGTTTGCTCAAAGTCTGACTCCTATCCATCCACGGTTCCTTAAGTTTGAAACAAAGCTCAGAAATCCTTATAGGAGAATGGGATGCAGCAAACGCAGCAGCGTACATGGCTGCATTCCCATAAAAACTCATGAACATAATAGATTCCGTGTGCTTGACTGAACTGTCACATATTTTGCAATCGTTTCACAAGCACTCTCATTATTGAATGTATTTTCTTGTATGCATCCCTTTAGTGTTGTAGCGTCATTTCTCTGTTTAATTTTCCTTCGAAAAATTATGGCAAAATGCATCATTACTCCAAAACCAGTGCTACTAAAAGCGTGAAATAAAATGTCAGTTGGATGAGAGACAAGATGTAATTAAACAACAAGAAGGTGGAAAAATCAGTAAATGATTTGGCTCATGATTTAGGCATGCCACACATCGGGTTTCACAGAACAGATGTCATTAAGGGATATGAAGTGGTGCATACCTGTATATCCTTAACATACTCAAAGTTTTTTTTTATTTGCTTCCATCTGCTTCCCAAATTAATGTTTGGTGCATTGCATTTTAACGCTATTTTGAAGCTCTTCTCTTTTATAAATGATCATTTACTAGCACTGAGAGAAGATTCCTTGGTGGTCGAGTGGCTAGCTATTCAGTATAGTCAATACTGTGTCCTGGGTTTAATTCTCAATCAGGAAGGAGGCTTAGTTACTTAAAAGCAAAAACTCGAAATTCAGTGGAATAATAATTTTCAAGGATGTTTTGAAAAAATACTGCCCCTACGTGTGTAACTTCAGAAGGGTTGCATTATTGGGCTGCATCAAGCAGAGAAATCAACTAAGCAGATTTGAAGTTGCTGCAACTGGGTTAAGAACCCGTCAATACATTAGCAGAACCTGAAAGGATAGTGCTGAATCGTCAACTATGTGGAAGAAATACGGTCAGAAAAAATCATGAATGGAGATCAATTAAATATTTAGTAAAATGGCATGGCATAAAATTCAACAGTAAAACCATACAGTAGCTATGTTTAATAGTGATTGCATATAAGTACTGTATACAGTGTTATGAGACAGGATTGGAACTAAACAGCTGTGGGGCCATAAAAAGTGTCAGGAAAATGGCTTCAATTTGCTAGGAAGCAGAAAGATTGGACGTTGAAGCAATGGAAAAATATCCATATTGACCCTCTACCAGAAAGTGCATAAGTGCATCATGGTAAGAAGAGAGGCATGAAGTGATGCACCCATCATGCATAGTGCCCACTGTACAAGCCTCTGGAGGCAGGGTTACAGTATGATCTGAGGTTGCGTCAGGTCTAGACTCAGCAACGTTATGTGGCAATAAAAAGTCAGCTAATGACCTGAGTATACTGAATTACTGTATCACATCAATTAAGTTTTTCTTCCCTGATGGCACAGGCGTATTTAAAAACTCAAATTATGAAAGAGTGGTTCTGGACGCATAAACAATCATTTTCACACATGAACTGAACACCACATTGTGTGCTGTAATCAAGGCTTAAGGTGACTGAATGAGTGTATGACCTTTCTGTATAAATAAATGCTATAAAAAATTCCAACCTAGTGCCTGGGTCGTTCTTTCAACATTATCCCAATGTCATGTAGTCTCAGTTGTTCCAACATCTAAATAAATTCAATGTTTCAAGATCAACCTAATAACAAGCAATGATGTTGCAACGGCTATGATGTTGCCCCAACGTGTTTATGCAAATAGACTCATTTTGCAGCGACATTATGAAAGAGACTTTGAGAACAGTAATTGCAATTGAATACATCATTTGAAGATGGAAAAATAATATTTCTCATAGTTATGTCAAAACAGTGTCTAAATGTTTTCCTAGTATTATTGCAGTACAATTTGTCACATTTACTACTGTACTTGTGTTTCACATTGGCATTGGCTATAATTCAGGTTAAATAAATAAATACATAAATAAATAAAATCCTCCTACAGTATGCACATGCCTAGAATATTTTATTTTGCAAGTAAAGTGGCTTACACATATCATTTGTGTATGTTCTAGCATCTCTCTTTAAGGTCCAATCTCATCACAGCTTTAAGAATCAAGTTACTGTACCACATGCAAATTCCCAATCTAAAGTATAACTTGCTCGCCTTATTCTGCACATGATACAGCAATAATTAAGTAAAAGACAACATCTATGCACCATCTCTATGCACTTTTTTAAAAATCAGATTACAAATGCATAGTAGCCAAATTTTAACATTCTGGTCTCAAATGCAGGATAAAAAGTGAAAGTAAAGATTGCTATGTCTATAGTTTTTTTTTATTATATATAATTTCAATAGATAATAAATAATATAATGGAACTGTTATAATATGTTATAACTGTCTATTATGGAATATAAAAATTCTGCATTTCCAATAATACAACATTAACCCAAAGGCTTTGTTACCTGTTTCTTATGGATATGGCCGACACAAGAAAAAGGAATAACACTTTCAGTCTGTTACCTGGTCAGCCTAATTGACATTATTTAATGTGAAGTTACTTAAGTTATTATAGTCTGGAGTAATTCTTTCTAATGAATAATAAAGCTTTCCATTTTTAGACTATGCCATATAAAGTTGGCAGCAGGCCTAAAATGATATCAACGGACATAAAAAGAAAAGAAAAGTTGTGAATAAAAGCATTATTCATAACTTTTTGCTATTTTATTGTAAATGTTCCCCGATTTCTGCAATATTTCATATCTAAATATGTTTAGCCTTTACAGGAAGCTGTAGCTTTCACACATCACTTGAATTCTGGTGCATTTTCCTTCTGGATGAAGTTCATAAGTGAGAACAAAGTGACCAGATAAAGATGTGGATCAAAACAAGAGTGACTGTCTGAGTAAAGTTGTCTCAGACTGAAAGTAATCTGGTGTGAATAGGCCCAATGGTTCAATCTCAACTGAACAAAAAATGTTGTATATTTGGGAAAGTATTTAATGAAGCTGTTAAATGCTGTAAGACGAATATATTTGGACAATGTACTGTATATTTGGACAAATAAGAACCAAATACCTGTCAAATGTGATTCTACAAGGGGCGTTCAAGTCAAACAAGGATTTTGATTGGACAGAACGGGCAGAACACAGTTATGAGATAATTTTTTTTAAATGTATCTATATAATCCCCTGATACACTAATGCACTTATCCAAGCCTTTCACTAACGCTTGGATACCATCAAGGTGAAAAGACTTCTCAGTACACCTGACCCATGCACGGCCTGCCTGCTTCCTGCTTGACCTGCCAGGAACTCCTTTAATGTAAAAATTGCTTGGAACAAGGTCAGGACTGTACAAGGAACATAACAATAACTCTCGACCGAGTTCCTGGTGTGGTGGGCAGTATGAAGTTGTTTATTGTCCTGAGTGTTTTTCCAATAAATGAAATGGGTACTAATAAAGTTCCTGGTAGATGAGTGTTTTATCAGTGATGATGCAAAGCAGACAGTACATTGATGGTATCCAAACACTAATGAAATGATGTAATAAGTGCATTGGTGTAGCAGGGGATTATAGAGAGAAACAATGGGAGTTTTTACTCTCATAATTGTGTTCTAGTATTGCGCACAATCAAACATCCCATTTTGACTTGAACGTCATATTCCTAAAAATGCACATTTTACCTACAGTATATATTTTTATGATTATTTAATCAGTTATTTATTGCCTGTTATTATTATTTTTTTTTCTTTTCTGGTCACAAATTTCTCAGCAAGGAATAGAGGAGTATTTACATATACCCCCCTAAGCTAAAGTGTTTTCCCTTTTTGGTTCATGTAATCATTTTCAGTGTGAAATGAAATCAAAGTGAATAACAAATGACGAAAAGTATCAATTTCACTCAAATCTGGGCTTGGCAAATGGGATACTAGGCGTAAAAGTGCCCTTGGATTCAAAAAGTCCTGCAGCATACACTGAGCATAAACTCCAGAAACAGGTGTGACTGGAGTGATACATGCCAGGTCGATGTGCCTGTCTGGATTGTAGAAGACTAAAACATGATGTACTTTCCAGTGACCAGGTGCAGATATGTCCATATGCAATTTAATAAAATAATCCTATATGTGACTCCAACAAAGGTACACAATGTCTTACAGTTCATTCTATACACCGCACATTGATGATGATGATTTACTTGACAGAGATGTATAAATGTTGTATATAGTGTTAGGAGAATGTTATTCAGCTTTCCAAGCTTGATGCGTAGAGGTGAAGTACTTTCCAGGGCATCTGCAGAGAAAAGGACTTTTAATCATAAAAATACTACATCAATGTACACCTTAAACACTGCAAGAAATATGGATATCAAATGTGTTAATATTTATATGTTTGTGGAAAATATTGTGCTTTATGGCATTAGTCCTGAGCAAAGGAAGATATAGTAAAACTTAGGATAGACATCAGGTTGTAAACAATTTTTCTTTCCTTTGCAGTGACACACACACACACACACACACACACACACACACACACACACATACTGTACACACACACTTAGACTTTTTTTGCTTTGTTAAATTAAAATTAATTTCATCTTCTACTCGAGTGGCATCTTTTATTTAAAAGTAATCAAAATCACAGAAATTACATAAACAATGAAGTGGCCGGTAAAAATCGTTCCACTCAGCCGAATTTGCATCCAACCTCTTCTGACGCCTCCCAATTTGAAATCAGCTCCGAAGTCATTGCAGTCTGTACCAATATGGTTAATTTTTCAACTGTAGCGACCCCATGTTAAGCTGTGAACGTTTGAAATGCATTTGTAAAAACATGAAAATATAACAATGTTCTATAGAACTGATAATTAAACTGTACTGTCGCTACCGACATAAAGCAAAATTATAACGACGCTACCAACATTACAAACTATTACCCAGGTGTTATCGATACGCGTTAACGCACAGACGCCG
Organism: Clariallabes teugelsi; assembly: GCA_030014215.1. Classification (NCBI taxonomy): domain Eukaryota; kingdom Metazoa; phylum Chordata; class Actinopteri; order Siluriformes; family Clariidae; genus Clariallabes; species Clariallabes teugelsi. Next base: position 11,029,982 of record JAQMYG010000033.1, read on the forward strand.
ACCTACAGTATAAACATTGAAGGAGTGGGACATACACTACCGTTCAAAAGTTTGGGGTCACATGCAAATTTCTTTGTTTTTGTTTAGTGATTTATTTTCTACATTCTA
>JAQMYG010000033.1:11039445-11057810 GCA_030014215.1 Clariallabes teugelsi
TATATATTGTAGAATTTGAATGAGACCTCCAATAAGAAATGAGAAAAGTTCATTCACAGTATTACATGATACATTCTGAGGAAAAATTAAAACAAACAAATAAACAAACAAACAAAAACCAGTATATATATATAGTGATATATATTTTTTTCAGCAAAATTAAGCTACATGGAAAAAATCTGTTCTGTACATGCAAAGAGTACTGTGTCAGTGCCTTTCAAGGATAAAGTGAACCCACTGGACCCATTCCCCAGTTCCTCAGCCTGTGCCCCACTCCCCAGTGTAGCCTAACCTTTCACTAACACGCCAGACATCCCCAAGTGCCATCAGAAACCTAACCAACTCAGTCAGGTACCAATTCAGTTACACAAATCGCACTTTATTACCTGAGCATATTCATCCCCAAATTTATGCGATTGTGTGTACCCTTTCAGAAATGGGCAAAGCAATCAATCATATTGCAAATATTAGCAAATTTTGTTTAAAAAAAAAAAAAAAAAAAAGGTCCTCATTAAAGCAATACATTTTACAGAAAGACATCACAGACCCTATTAAAAGCGGAATCTTGAGTAAAGGGTGTTTTAATCTAGAATGTGCAAGTACTTTACATCCTGATGAATGTGATTTTTGATGATGTCTGCATCCAAAATGCTACAAGTCTAAAGGTATATCTATATTTTGCTACATTATTTTACAGCTACATTCAAATACAACAAGGGCAAATGAGTTGTGCCTGATGTAAAATAAACTTTAGTAAGAATTTCAAGATGTATGCTAACCTAGGAGACTTAAAGCCCTGATATGTGCTCAGTTTGTGTACGTTGGCACCTGTGTTCGATTTTATGAATAATGATGGCCTTATTGATTTGCCCTTGATGTTATTAAATGATGCATTCACTGGCATGAGCCAAAGCTTTTGTGCTTTCTAAAATTATTTCTCTTTTCACTGGTGATAGTATCTGCCAAATAATTATTAAAACATGGAGAAAGCCGGGAACACACTCAATACCTTATATCTGCAAAACTGGTTAACTATTGAACAAATAATGAAATTACAAATAAGTTTAAAAGACATGATTCACTAGTGAGTAATATTAACTCATTTTAATATTATGTAGCCATCTAGTGCCAATTATTGATATCGCAACCCTCATTTTGGTTAAGACAGTTACGTATTGCTTGTGTTAAATACTCTAAGCCAACAAGAGAGATCATATATTATGGGTCCATTCAAATAATCTGAATTCTCTGTGTTATTTGGCATCCAAGACTAAAGTTCTACTATTTAACTTCAGACATAGCTAGCTTACACTATTTTTTACTAACACAGTGAGAGCAATAGATATAATAAAAAAGGAGTAGTGGGAATCTGGAGTAAGAAAAGAAATTCATACAGAAAAACTGCTACATGTATTCTGTTTTTGTCCTTAGTTGTTTTTTTTTTGTGTTTTGTTTTTTTGTTAAAATACATAGCAGACTATAGTAACATCCCTGTTTGACACCACAGCATCAGAGTTCTGACAAGCGCCAATGAATTTCTGCTAATGAGATCTGAATAGCTGATGTTTTTGCATTAAAACAATAGAAATGCAAGTACTAGAGATACTCTTAACTAATTAGATTAAAGTTCAGACATCACTGTCCAGTGTGGCCTTGAGGGTTGGATACAAACAGAAAAAGTGTCAATGCATCATTTTGGTGAAACCCAGTGAAAAAGATTCAAGGCCATTTGTAAGCCAGTGAAGTGATTTTGGCCACAGCCAGCGTGCTGAAAAAGCAAATTAAAACTCTAAAAAGCAACCTTAAAGTCCTAATGGTTTCCATAGTCCATAGGATTTCCACTGGAGGAAAATAAGTCTTCCTTGAATGACAGTGTGTGTGTAAACATGACATCATTACTCACAGATTCTGGATCCATTGTTCTCATTGGAGGACAGGACTACAGACGACATTGTAATGCTCAGTTCTGAGCAAACATGAAGCACAGCTGGGGTTTCCGTGGTTAGGGAGACAGCCTCTGCCGACTCGTCTCCTGTTGTGGTATCACCACCACTGTCCCAGCTTCTGGCACCACCCTGGCACTCGTAGTCACTGCCTTGATCCTGGTGCAGCGCGTGTATGTGTGTCACCGTCCATTTGCATCGCACCATAGAGCTCACGCACACGCGCAGCAATGAAGCCCCGTGTCATACTTCACTTTCAAGGCTGGAAAAGTGGGCAGAGCCACGTCGGGAACACAGGCTTTTTGCTTTAAGGGGTAGGTGGGGCGAGTAGAAGCGTCGTGGCTGGGGAACAGAGCGCAGTCTCTGGTACTGAAGTTTAGCACTACCACTAGCCCCTTTTGTGGTACCAGGTGATAATACTGGTGGGGGAGACATGGATGCAGAAGAAGGGGGTTGTGAGATGGGTACAGGGAGGGAAGAGGGTGCAGAGCTTGCAGGGAGTGATGGCAGTAAGGATTGGGTAGGGGAGGATGCTGGCTCCGAATGTTGGGCTTGTTGGGTGCTGAGGTTGGACTGACTGCCAGATTTGGCACCATCAGGTTTGGGGGGAAGTTTGGGTCGGGAGCCCTCATTTAGACTGTGGCAGTGGGGCAGTAACTCCTCTTGACTGTGGGAGGTGGCACTGCCTCGTTTGGACCGACAGGGCACTCTGCTGTGGCTAATCTGTGAGTATGATCCCATATTCTGGTCTCTTTCTCGAGCCCTTTTTCCTTTGCTCTTTGACCTACTGTGACCACGTTTCTCACTCTTCATGGGCAGTTTATCAACTGACCAATACCTTCGAGGGGGTGGTAGTGATGCTGGAGGAGGTGGCCATTGTAAGCCAAGACCCCCACTTCCACCACCAGAGCCCGATCCAACTCCTGAACCTGAGCCCCAAAAATCTCCACTCCACCCTTCAGTTCGACCTAGTATTGAATCATCTCTGCTGTTGATGCTTCCCCCTTTCTCTCGGGCTGGGTAGGTGCCAAAAAACCAACCCCCACCTCCAATCCCACTTGCCCCATCTGCCCCATTGCCCTCCCAGTATCTTTCAAATTGGCCAAACTCCCCTGAGGAGCCATCATCAGAATAACTCTCATCTACTCTAATTCGATCCCTCTCAGACTCAGACACAGCCCCTCTGCCCCCTGCCCTTCTCACTCTTACCCTTTCTTGCTCCCTGTCCTGTTCCTCCTCTACTTCATCATTTTCCTCTTCATCCTCAGAGTCCCACTCATGGAAGGACAACCCCTCTCGGGTATGCGCTCTGCCTCTATCATAGTGTAGAAGTAATGGCCGCCGCTCACCGCCCCTCCCTGCCACATCTCGCTCTGCTCCACTGCTCCTCCTTCGCTTAGTTGATGGAAGAAGTGTATGTATTGAGGATGGAGGTGAGCCTCCAGAGGGTTCTGTAGTCCCTCCACTGACCCAAAATTTGACGGAAGAAGGAAGTTTGTGGAGATTTGGGTATTTCTTGCTGGATGGTCTGTGACGTGCATGGCTATTCTTTGGCCGTCTTTCTCTACTCCGGCCTCCTCCACTCTCTTCATCTTGTTCATCTCCCACATCCTCCCCTCCATCTCTCCTTTCTCGCTCTCTCTCTCCTTCCCAACCTAAAAGACTTCCCTTTTCTCCAAATGTGCTCCGGTACTGGTTTGAGAAAGAGGCATACTCACCCTCTCTCTCTCCATCACCTTCTCCTTCTCTCTCTACTTCTATATCCCCTTCATCTGGCTCTGAATGCTTGCTGGTGGATACCTTCTTCTTCTTCTTTGACTTCATCACCTTTTTCTTTTTCTTCTTCACCTTCCGCCGCTTACGCTCCCTTTCCCTTTCACGTTCCTCTCTCTTTTTCCTCTTTTTCGTTTTTTTCTTTTTCTTTTTCTCTTTCTCTCTTTCTTTCCTGTGCCTTTTCTCCCTTTTCCGTTCAGTGTCACCAGAACCTCCCCCGTTCCGCTCTCTCTCTCTTTCCCCCCATCCTGCCCACCACTCCTGGAGCTGAGCAAGCTGGCTGCCACCTCTTTCTCGTAATCTACTGCCCTGCCTCTCTCGTTCACGCTCTGCAAATGGACCACGGGGTTTGCGTGGGGGAATAGGGGGTGGCGGTGGACCATGTGTAAGAGATCTCGGGGACAGGATGGAGCGCTCCCTGTTATTGTGCCGGTTGTGTCCCTGAAGAAGACTGGACTCCTCTGTCAGCTCATCCAAGTCTTCCTCTTCCTCCCTATCCCTGGTACTGCGTGAGGTAGTGCTAGAGGTGGTTGAGGGAGAGGTCGATCGAGAAGAAGAGGCAGAGGATGTGGTAGAGGAACTAGTGCTAGAGGTGGAGGATGAGCTAGAGGTGTACGGGAGAGAGAGAGAGGGTGATGGTGGTGTGTATGTTGGGGAAACTGGTACAGGTACTGGAATAGGAAGAGGGGGAGATGGTCTGGGTCTACGACCCATATCTCTTCCACCTCCTCTCCGGCCTAGGGGCAGAATGTTCTCATACAGTGGGCCACCAGGCTCTTTTGTTTTTTTGGGCCTCCGCTTCCTCCAAAGGGATGAGGGAAGAGGAGGAGAGGGGTGCTGCAGTGGGGGGTTAGGTGGCAATGGGGCTGGAGTCTGACTTTTTGGTGGCAGCCTTGGAGTGCCCAAAGACTTCACCCCCTTCCCCTGACCCCCTCCACCAGTACACACTCCCACCTTCTTCCCCACCCCTTGATCCATGCCCTTTTCCTGATAAAAAGCCAAACCAGGTGGTGGGGGTTGCTGATGGTTCCTGGGAGCTGATTTTGGAGTCTGAGTGCCTGCTTGTTGATCCATACATGGTCCCAAGCCTTCAGGGTCAATAGGGCCATAGTAGCGCTTATATCCATCCAAGGTGCTTCCAGCAGGTCCACTCCCTGCCCATGTAGGAACTATCTTTTGTGGGAAGGTTCCCATGTCAGACAAACCACCTCTGAGATTCATGGGTGTGGTGGCACTGGCAGATTTTGGCAGCCTCCAGCGGTCTACTACAGCCAGTCTGCGGTCTGGTCGGGGCAAAAATGTGGAGCATGGAAGAGGAGCACCCAGAAGTGGTGTAGTAGAGGGCCCCAAAGATCCCCCAGAATGTAACACAGCAGGAGGGGTCCCAGGAAGTGGGGATTTGTAGGACTGCGGAGGCTGGGGTAGATGCTGTTGTTGCTGCTGCTGTTGCTGTGGCACCATGGCAATGGCTTGGTTGGTGACACCTGCAGTTACCACATGGGAGGAGGGAGGGGCTGACACCACAGAGGGATGATGGTGGGTAGGAATGATGATTTTGGGTCCACCTTGGGCAGTTTCATCCTCAAAACTGCAACAGCTATACATTCCCTGAGAAAAAATGTTGAGCAAATTAAAAAGGATTTTGGTAAGGTGTTATTCTGTTAAATGTCCCAGATTGTTAGGTTCCAAACCAATTTTCAATCACTCCTATTCTACCAAGCAATATTTCATAAACAACAAGAACACTATACTGTATGTGCCATAGTGTCCACTCACTATCTCTCATTTTTTTGTCTCCTACAATCTCGCCATTTTGCTTTATCTGTTCATCAGACATGCATTTGTCTGTCCCTCTTACCCTGCTGAAGGCAAGTAGAAAGTCCAGTTTGCCAGCTTGGCCCATTCCACTCATACAGTGGCGGAGCCTCCAATAGACAAGGTGCTCCCAGGCAAACACTAGTAGACTCAGGCCCATGGCCACCAACAACATGTAAAAGACTCCAGCCATATTGTCGATGTCCAGCTTGGAGCTCATCACTTCAATCTTATCATTGTGGCATATCCCTGAAAGCCAGAGACGCTCCAGCATCTCAATTTCATCTGAGAAGAGAAGAGAAGAGAAGAGAAGAGAAGAGAAGGACACAAGGTCAGGGGCCACACCATAACCCCTTATATGCTTTTCTCTATTGCAAAGTAAATGGAGGTGGAGAGAAAAAGCAAAAAGCAAGGGAAATTTGGTTATCCTTGTTTGAATACTCCATTGTATTTGGGGAAATGGGCAGAAAAAATAGATAAAATGGAAAAGGAGAGAAAGAAGTATATACAGTAGGGTGGTGACATAATGACAAACAGCAGGAACATATTTTCAGTTCAAAGAGAAGTACATAAAAGAGAATGATGAGGATAAATAAAGAGAGCGAGACTGTGAAAACAACTGAAAAATTATACAAGTACAGTATATTGTGTTTGACAGTGGGAAGGAGTAAAAACTTACCCAATGAAATAAGTTAGAAATCAAAGACAAGGTTAAAACAGATAGAGAAGTGGGTCTGAAGGGTGAGATCATAATCATTTAATTGTGGTAGATGTTGGTCAGTCTGACTGTAGGAGAGGACTAGAAACACCAGATAATTCTAGGACTTTTAGCTTCTATATATAGAAAGAAAATCATGGGACCAATTTAAAGCTACTCAAAGAAAAACATTGGTACATTTACTGATATGCTTAGAGATCAGTAAATGTACAGTACTTTTTCTGTTAGGCCTAAGAATAAGAGCAATACATTTTTATTTACCTTAAATGTAAGGTGAAGTTCTTACATTTTTTAGGGGCATCTCAAACTTTTAAGTGAAGCAAATGATGGTAGCACTCAGACATGTACACTCAGCTTTATTACTGGAAAGATGTATGGCTATTGTAAGTGATAGATAATGCAGAGCTCATAAAGATCATGAAGTTCATTTAATCACAGATTTTAATACAAATTTATTTATTCTGGAGAAAGATTGTTAAACTGCACTTTTTGTCAAATTCAGTGAACATCTCCTCATATTCTGCTACAATCGTACACTGCATTTCAGACAATTGTACACTGACACTACAACAATGTACTGTAATGGCTTTATTTACTATTCAGGCATGCATTAAATGGCAGTCACATGATGTTGCCAGGAAGTAAAGAGCAGACTAAAAAGAGCCAACTAGGTAGTAGTGTCCAACTAGGGACCGTGGAAGTTTGAGGGTGAGTCAAGTTTAAAGAGAACTACCGTTGTATTGGAGTGGCACTAAAGAGTTATGGATGGGGCTAAGCTTTTCCTTGGGAATGGGGGGCAGTATTGTAACTTCAAAATATAAGTATGAGGTGACAGTGTTTTTACTTACAGGTAAGTTATACAATTTAGGACATCACACCTTTGGTGCTAGGCCACCCAATTTTCATGTGATAAAGACATGTGGCAGAGATAGTTTTAATGTAATGTAGTTTTTAATATGAAGACCAGAGAACTATCTATGGGAAAATACCAAGCCATTTTGAAGCTGAGAAAAAAGGGACAATCAAGAACACTGGACATAGGAAAAAATAAAAAAGAAAGAAACCATGTCTGGTTGTTCGTACAACCAGACATCAAACGGCTGATGTGTTTGATGTCTGGTTGTACTAACAACCAGACATCAAACACATTAGCCAAGAAAACAACAGCAGCTGATGCCAGAAACATTTTGACAATTGTAAAGAAAAAACAGAAAACATAGCTGTTTTGCCTATCTGCTACTGGAGCAAGCAACATTGATGATGTAACACTATTATATACACTATGTACACTGATCAGCCATAACTATAAAATTAACAGCCTAATATCATGTCACTAGGGGCACTTTCACACTAGGCACGATTGATCTGTACCACGCCCAGGAACAAGTGCACCCCCTCCTCACTCCTCCACTGGTCAGCGTTCACATTATTATTTATCTCCATACTCAGATACACTTGTTTTTTTTTTCCACCATACAATATGCTAGCTGGCAGTATGCACCTAGTTGATTTGTGAGTCACCATTAAATTCAAAAAGAAGAAAATAAGGAAACCAATCTTCACAATATGCCAAAAATTATTGATATTCCGGAAAAAAATGTCATGAGGAACGCTCTCGTGTGCCTTTCTACTTTATCAGCTATGGCTCTGTACAATAGGTCAGAGGATAAGACTGGCACATGCTACATGCACACTGACGAACGGTACCTGAGCCTGGAATGCTTGAGTTGCTTGAGAATGCTTAATTAATATAATTTTACACGGGCTCGGGCTGGGCTCGGACCAGGCTCGGGCTTGCGCGGTAAATGAGCGGTCATGTGATGCGTTTTGATTAGCGTGAGAGAAATGCTGTGTGCTTGCGCACATTTGAATAATGTCGGGCTATAAACGGGTTCAGGCTTTTAAAAGGCTGTCAATCAAAATGTACTTGTCAGGCTCGGGCCCTGTTGGGCCTAACTTTTAAGACCCGATTACAGCTCTAATCAACATTACTCAGACTTTTGGGTCATGTGGCGTCATAATACAATGTTAGGGCCCTAATGTGAAAACGCCCTAAAACACCTCTGAAACACAAAGGCATGGACTCCAGACCTCTGAAGATGATGTGGTATCTGGTGTTAGAAAGAAGCCATTGCCATCAGGAAATTCAGTGGAACCTCGGTTCACAAACTTAATTCATTCCTACAGTAAGTTCGTACAGTTTTCTATAGGAATACTGTACATGTAAATAGAATTAAACCGCTCTCCGTCACTATGAACTATATTTAACTTTTTATGTATTTGTTTATATCACAACATATATAACAAAGTATGAAAAACACTGTATTATTATACATATTATACAAAAATAATACAGCACTAAATATAAACTTTACAAGGGAAAAGCGAATATTCACATAATTTTTTTGTTCGCGCACCTTTCTTGGAAGACTCCATGACAAAGTAATAGAGGAGAGGAAGATGCGTGGGGAAAAGGTTAGTGTTTGGAAGTACATTATGGGATTCCCCTTCCATAATAACACTAGGGAATTCTCATTCAGGGGTTTTCTCTCTTTTTTTTGTTTATTTTTTTGTTTCTTTCACAAAAAATCAATCCAAAGGCAAAAAAATTTTAACTCTTCTTTCACGCTGCACAAAAAGCGTTTTTGTTATCGTTCATAAGGCGTAGTACTCTACAGATTTTCTTCAGATACTACTCGGCAAAGGCTTGCGCAAAATTTATTTAATCATGTGCGTAATCTGTGACTGTGGACCGGGGAAAAATGATGCTGCGCGACGCACTTATGCCTTGGTTCAGCTGATAGCAGCGGTTTGGGATGGCGGTTTCTGGGTCATATTCTGAGGAGGAGTTTATGAACAGAGACAAATTTTGGGTTAATTTTTGATTTGGTCGTTCTCTGGGATGTTCGTGAACGAAGGTTCCACTGTACTTGGTTTGCAACAATTTTTGGTAGGTTTTATGTGTCAAAGTAACAGCCACATGAATTCCAGGACGCAGGGTTTTTAGCAGAACATTACCCGGAGAATCAGATTTCACTGGCATATATTTGTCCCATAGGGCATCCAGAAGTCATCTATTGCCCACTGCCCGGGTACTAACTAACCACTGCATACCAGGAACACCCTAGAAGAGCTGTCATTTTGATGATGCTCTAATTAAGCTTTATAGCCATCTCAATTTGCCCATTTTTCCTGCCTAATACTGTATATTTCACCCCTTGACAGGTGTCAATCTAAGAAGATAATCAATGTTATTAACTTTATTACCTTTCAGTGTTTTCAATTTTATGGATGATCAGTGTACAGTATATGAAGGTTCAAATTAAGTGGTTGGTGAGTGTATATTACATAATTAATATATCTTAACCATTATTCTGATTAATATTGTTGTTGTTGATGATGTTGTTGTTGTTCACACATAATTAATTTTTCTACCTATAGTAACACTGTTTAGTTTGTTGTGGGAACACACAACCGCATAGACAACATAAAAAACATGGAGCTGTCTATGGGGAAAAGCAAGCCATTTTGAAGCTGAGAACAGAAGGAAAATCCATCAGAGCCATTGCACAAGCACTGGGCAAAGTCAATACAACAATTTGGAATGTCCTGAGAAAGAAAGAAACTACTGGTGTACTAACAACTAGACATCAAACATGCCAGCCAAAGAAAATAACAGCAGCTGATGAGAGAAACATTGTGAGAGCTGTGAAAAACAAAACAAAACCTCCTCCATAGGGCATGGGTGAAGGTATCTCAATTCACCATTCAAAACTTCAAGAGCAGTACAGAGCAATATAGAGGCTGTACCAACTCAAAATGCAAACCTCTCACCAGCAGTACGAATTAGCAGGTCAGATTAGAATTAGGGACGTAGCCACAGAGATGAGCCACAAAAGTCCTGAACCGAGATACTGTAAGCCTCTACCGAAATGGTGAGAAACAAAGTTTATATACAAATTCAAAAGTCTACAGGAACATTAAGTCTGACAATTTAGAGATAAATGCATCCAAGTAAATTCTGAGGAACATCATCGTGCAGCAAACCGATAAGACAACAAAACAAATAACGTTGAAGGCTTTAAGATGACCATGTCAATCATCAGACTTTAACCCAGTTTCATTTCATCTCCTAAAGAAAAGCAGCAGCGCAAACCTGGACAAGAATCACAGAAGAAGAATGCAACAGTTTGTTAAGATCAGGGGGTCGCTGACTTTTAAAATGAAAAAATGCAGTTATTGCAAACAACGGATGTGCAACCCAAGAAATATTCACCGATTAAATTACTTCTACTATCTACTTCTATGTTTAGTCACTTAAAAATTGGGTGATCTGCCACCAGAGATGCCAGGGTTAGCTCAGTGGTTAAGGCATTGGACTATGGTTCAAAAGGTCCCAGGTTCAAACCCCATGACCACCAAGTTCACCCTCTTGGCCCTTAAGCAAGGCCTTTAGACTGTTTAAACTGCTGAGATGTATAATGAGATAAAAATGGAAGTCACTCTGGATAAGGGCGTCTGCCAAATGTCTAAATGTAAATGCCATGTTCTAAGTTGGCAAACTCAGGAAATGAAAGCTAAAGCTAAATATATGATTGATATTTTCATCTTATTATCTTAATTCTATCAATCTTCAGTATATAGCACTAATAAAAGAATTAGCCTTGCCTTTGCCATACTTTCAGTGGAACTATACATGTGGACAGCTGGCCAAAAGTTTGATAGTCATAATTAGTGTGCCTTGGTATGCCAGAATTAGTTTGGTGGCTTGGGGAATGGCTGGCAAGAGACATGAATGGTTAAGTGAGCATATTTTTATAAAGACATTTTAACACCCTTTAACCCAGTGCAGTGGCAAGACATGACACCATCTCTGTGACCTTAGGCCCAATCCCACTCAGACCAGATTGACCCAAAAGAGAATTTAATCAAAAATATTGTAAGAACTATTATAAATATTGAATTGAATGCTTGAATATTTGTTTTTGTTATCAAAGAAAACAACAAGCCACTTTAAATCTGCACATGAAGAAGTACAGTACTGATAGTTACAGTAACTAACAGGACTTAAAAAAGTGAGCAGGGAGCGTTGGGAACAGGAGGGTGCATGAAGGAGTAAATGATTGGTAAAATTAAATAAAATCTAATTAAATTATGTAGATTTAAGAAATTACATCAAATGTTTTACTGTGTCAGGCTGAGAGCTAATATGTCCTAAAGATTTAAAAAATTGCTTGCTTACATAACAAATCAGAGCAGCAACCCCATTTCCCCTCTCGTCTGTTCCAACCGCTTAGCATTCAACATCATCAGTATCCTAATCACCGGCCTGATCATCTGTCAGCATCAGCACCTTTTTCTCACTGATTCATTCCCTAAGTTACATTTCTTCTGCTTGAATGATTAGGTCACTGTCTGGCTAAACAAACAAAAAGCATTAATCTGGAACTGGGTCAGGGACTGGATTAAAAATCAGAGTCAAAAACTTGCCAAAGTGAGAGCTAATAAGTCCTTTACAGGAAGCCTTGAGAACTATTCCTCAGGAGTACATTTTAAAAACATCCAAGAATGTCTACTTTGGAAGCAAAGTACTGTATGTGGAAATCAGGGGTGTTTCAAAACGTTTGAACAGGACTGTGTGTACAGATGAGACACCTTGCTCAATGCTCTTAAAATACAGTTGGTAAAAAAAAACTAATTATCCATTAGTGTTAACGACCACTACACATATTGTGCTTTTTAATGTTTCCAAAATGTAGTGGGTGCAAATTTTACAAAAAAATAAAATCACCGAAAACACACATACTCATATGCCAATGAAAATTAATTTTGCATACTGTATAGACCTGTCATGTCAGGGATAGATGTTTAATTGTAGCATTGGAAACTGGCATCAGTGAAATGTTCTCACAGTAGGGTATTGGCACACATGCGCGCACACACACACACACACACACACATACACACAGATATATAAGTCTATACAGTATATGAATCCCATTGAGGATTAAATCCATGAAGCAAATAAACTATCAATATATGAGTAGCCATATGAATGACAAAGTGTCATTGAATTGATGCACTGAACTAATCCTTTAGCATTTAGATTAGTAGATGATGGGTATCATGCCAAAAAAATAGAGTCCAAGGAAGGAATACCTCAATTAAAATTAATGAATTAATTATTAAAAAAATTCAAGGGTCTACTGGACAATGTTCATGAATGCTTTCGTTTTATTTTTTGTATTGAGTTTTTGTTTATAAGCTGCTTGGTATAACTTTTTTGAGGGTCTCTTCATCTAAAACATTTATGCCAATTCATCAATTTTAAATCCTTCAAATCCAACACAGATAATCCTTTATTACAGTAATGCTTAATTCCCTTCATTCCTACGTACAAAAACAAACCAGTACCTTCATCCAAACCAACATGCATGCAGTACATTAACCCTTTCACCCCATTTAAGCTGGGTGCAACTACAAGGTCGGGCTCTTACCATCGCCAACCAGCTGTAGCAGTGCCAGGTCCAGCGGTCGCTTCCAGCGGGAGTTCTTAATAAGGGCAATGCCGTAGCCCGTGGTGGCAAAGACTTTACCAGAGCCTATAGTCATCACTTTACAGCCCTCGTCCTTACGAGCCATGTAGTTCAGCACTGCGGCATCATAGATAAATGCATCTAGCTTACTGTAGGGGGAAAAGGAGGGAGAGGGAGAGAAAGATGGAGAGAGAGACAGAGAAAGAGAGACAGAGAAAGGGAAATGCTGAGAAGACAGGTTGAGAATCTCAGATCTATTAGCAAATACAAAACTGTGTAATGACTGATATTGGAAAACCACACTGTATGATTAACAATTTATAGTACTTAAAATATTCATATGAAGCTATAACAAAACTCCACAGTTTCTGAAATAGGAAATTTAAACACTTAAAACCATTGTGACATTTTCGAAAAAAAATAAACTGAATACACTTTTTTTTTTAAATAAAAATGTAATTGTTTTTTTTTAAGGAGTCTACCATGTTACACTCCAACACATAGTATTTAGCTATTGCACTTGGGTATTTTTTTTTCCCTTAGCCCTTTTTATCATTCACCATATTCACTTGTCTGTCATATTATTCCTGAAATTGCTCTCAGGCCTCTTTTAGCCTAATTCTTAGTGACTGAATTATACAAAGACATTGACTTCATGCACGTAAGTGGTTTCGAAGGTTCCTTATTTAGGTCCATTATTTAGCACTGGTCACCTTCTGAAACCTTCAGAATGATTAATGGACTATAATTCATACAATGTTTTTGGTATGCCCTATGTGTGAACACTTATGCAAGAGATGCTGCATAAGTACACTGCTGTCTCACATATCCAAGAAACGTGCTTCTGTCCTGAGTTCAGATTACTGTCTGTGTAGAGTTACACGTGTTCTTCTTGTGTCCCTGTAGGTTTTCTCCAAATGCTCTGCTTGCTTATGCCAGTGAACAGACTGGCCACACTTAACTGCTTTAGATATTAATGAATGTGTGTGGAATGCATGGCGCACTGCCATGGACTGACATCTCATTGAGCATTTTTCTCTGCCTCACACCCAATAGCCTTTATTAGGATATTGCGGTTAAACATGACTGAATGAATTATACATGTAAAATAAAGAGTCACTTATTACCATATGATTATTGGTTAGATTGATGCAGTTCTAATCGTGTATCTTGCTCAATGACGTGGCAAGTCTCCTTGGACCCACTTGCTAAGCTTTTTGTCCAATACACATGTGGACAATGAGCCAGACTTGATGTCATGCAATATCCTTCTTCAATCAATATCGCTATTTAACATTAGAAAACAGTATAGCCCTGTCTGAATGAGAATGCTTTTATTGATTAGTAGAGGTTTTCGTTTCTAGAATTAGACCTGCCTAGAAGACACACACACAAACTGTGTGTGCACCTTCGATAACAGCTAAACTACATTTTGGGTTGTAGTTTGGGAAGACTGGCAGGATTGTTTGTAATTCATTCCAACAGGTATCAGGTACAAGGAATCAAAGTCTAAATTAAAAAAAAGGGACAACTCTACTGACACAGTGATTCCAGCAATCAAGAGGGAAGCTGATTAATAACTGGCATGGCAACCATATAGTTTAACTTAAGCACAAAAAGCATAGTGGACTTAATCACTACCCTCATTTTCTGCAGTATATACTGTATATAATACTATCTGCTTTGTTCCTTTCAAATGCTAAACTTTTGTGCTTGAATTATACCTTTTTTACTACTGTTACTTAAAAATAAGTGAGTAAATTAACAAATATTACACAAATCCATTTTGATGCAAAAGTACAGTACTATGCAAATATGTTAAGCCACCCTTCATTTCTTCACATTAAATTTAATTAAAATATGTAGAATAAATGAAAGAAATAGGAACAAATGATGTACTGTAACCTAACCATGAAATAAAATAAAAATCGGTTGTTTATATAACAACCTTGGCAGCAACCTCATTTCCTCTCTCGTCTGTTCCAATCACTCAACATCACCAGTATACTAATCACCAGCTTAATCATCTGTCATTATCTGCACCTGTTTCTTCATGACTAAAGTTAGATGCTATTTTATTCTTGAATGATTTATAGGTCACTGTGTGGCTTAACAAACAAAAAACATTAATCTGAAACTGGCCTAGTACATTAAATGGACTGAAAATGAGAGCCAAATACTGTACTAGGCAAAAATCAAAAATAAAGAGACAAAAAAAGTTGTTCAGGAAGCCTGGAGAACAAGAAGGTCTGGCTCTTTGGATGCAAAATGTAAATAAATGAGGGGTGGCGCAATACATTTGCATATGAATTTTCGCAAGAAATTTGACGTGAAATATTAAGCATTTTTGGCATAAGAGCGACCAAGCCGGTTGTGCATCCTTCTGGTAGCCGATCAAAACTGTTTTGGTTAGTGGAACATCAAGTGAAGCGAGTTTACATATTTTTTTGTGTTTTAGTGAAGACATAGCACCATTGGTCCCAAGAATTTTAGCAATGCTTGTAGCAAGAAGAAAAGAGAGCCACATTTATTTTCGTTTTTAAAGCAGTCATTGCCAAGAGAAATCATGAATTAAGGTGAAGTGCGGTTTAATGTCTTAGTATTTCAGATTTTGTTTCATTTACATGTCATGTTTTGATGGTTTTTAGATGCAAAAATATGATAATAGTGTGGAAAATTGGTAATATTGGTAATATTTATGGTAGGCTGGAACAGATTATCTGCATTCACATTACTTCCTATGGGAAAATGTGTTTCACAATATTTTATTTCACCTTAAGAACTCACCTCTGGAACGTATTAAATTCGTATTAAACACTGTGTGTATGATCGCATTACATATTACTTAAATGAAATGATGTCACACTTAGATGTTATAGGTTACAGCCTTATGATGAAACTAACGACTTAACAAAAGAACTTGATAATATTACCAGGCATGCTATTTAAATTTGAACAAGTCCCTCCTGGTACTATTTCTTTTAATGCCAATACCACACCATATACTACTGAAGTAATTCATATAGCAGCAATCATATCCAAATTAAATTACACCAAGAGAAGCTGGCAATGTACTGCATATTTACAGGAAAGGCACATTTAGGAGCAAATGATCTTTGTAATTGTTTTTGCTTTGTTTTTAAGGGAAGCAACAGACTCACTTCAAACTATGCTCCTGTATAACAAGAACTTCAAATGTAATGAATAATGACTTCAAAGTGAACAGTTTTTAATTAGTTTTTAATATGTGGATGTAACATTGTTATTATTTTATTCTAATTGTTTACTTCAAATATAAATTACAAAAGAAAGTCTCCATTAATCATGCCAGAATTTGAACAATGAGTACTTGTGAAGATGTTACTCTTCTTCTAGTGTGCTGGAGTGTATCAAAGCAGCCTCACTTGTAATAGCACTATTAGCTTCCCCGTCGTTTTAACAGTGATTTTAAATGAATATTCTTTTGTTGCGAACCAAAGACTTGAAAGCAAAAAAGTCAAGACAGGAGACCGTGTGTGTCTGTGTGTGTGTGTGAGAGAGAGAGAGAGAGAGAGAGAGAGAGAGAGAGAGAGAGAGAGAGAATATATAAAAGAGAGAAATTATAAATTGTATATATGAAGAAAGTGAGAATGGAAAAGAGTCAGCAAGTAAAAAAAGTGCAACTATATGGAAAAAAAAGATATCCTTAAACTACAGAGAACTCAGGGTCGAAAGGTGAAATGGACTCAAATGGCTGGATGAGGCATAGAGAAAAAAAGAGAGCGATAAAACAGAAAAAAGAAATATGACAAGAATCAGCAAGACAGATGCAGCACAAACCCTGTCTTCAAGTTAGTGATGGCTTCTTCCACTCCTTTCTGGTTGTATTTGATCATGTAGTGGTGCATGTCGGGGTAATTACTGCGAATGTTCTTCTCTGTGCTGCCATTTGGGACCGTTCCAAACTTCAGGGGTGGGTATTGTTCAGTGGGGTGCTGAAACTGAAGAGGACCAGATGAAAATAAAAACAGAACATGAGGGAATACAGCAATGATTAAGGCGAGTATTAAATCAAATGTGATTACTGGGCAGAAGTATTAGCAAAATTTATGAGTCTTCCAAGGAAGACATGTCACCTCCCCACTGAACATCCTACTTCTTAAAATGAAATAGCTATCACACATCTATGCTTCCTAATAAAGGTTCTGTCAAGTTTTGGTCAAATTCCCATCAATGGTTTAGGGGGAGTTGCGAATAGAGGAAAAGTGTGACGGCGGATGATGGATGACGACAACATTGTTAGTCCTGTGATCCCTATGTGTGGCCCATGCTTCGCAGACAGGTGACACAAAGAAATAGCTAGTGCACATCTCCAGTATTAAACATCAACTACTGTATACAAGCCAGACATAGTTCAACACTACATTCATTAGTTATACATGAACTGTAGAATATAGCAATCATACCCTGCAACGCTCGTTACTGAGGAGAATAAGTTCAGTGATGTAGCTAATCAGAGCGGCATCATGGCAAAACAACTTCCCATGTGCAAACCTTCAGAAGTGCCACCTTTAGGTGTTATTTGGGTGCCGTGTAGGTTAATTACTAAACCTATGACTGTATAATGGAGGGTACTAGATAAAAATAATAAGAAGTGTAATAATAATAAGATTAAAAAAAAAAAAATTAAGTAACTTTCTAAATAAGTCACTATGCAAGTTTGGTAAAATTCCTTTTAATGGTTTAGGAAGAGTTAGCAGATTTGACCCTCCCCATTTTTGGTTTCCATAAAATGATTTTTTTTTTTTTTTAAGAAAAAAAATAGATAATGAAATAAATTGTGCACATCTATGATTCTAAATAAAAGTGCAGTGAAGGGTATGAATAAAAGAAAAGTGTGATGCTCAGGACTCCGACGTGAGACGACGGATATTGATCCATATGTGTTGCCTATGCTTCACAGGCAGCCGGCTCAAAAAAATGCATGCAAAAATATAAGAGTATTGTTAAATGGCAAAGAAAGACTTTCTGTAAGATTATGGCAACCAATCACAGAGCTTTTCCTTTATCCGTTATGTCTATTTATTAGCAATGGACAAGTCATTCCCCAGGTACAATGAAATGTTTTCCATTTAAAGCTGTGCATACTGTATGTGAAACTGTGATAGCCAAAGTAGAGAAATTGTGCTATTTTACAGCAAGTAAAATTTTTAAATGTACAGTAGATTGTCCCTGACCAAAATCGAATGAACTTCATGGAATGTCAGAATTTTAGACTAAATATATTCTATAGTAACTATATTCTATAGTTAGAATATTAACATGAACAACATATATAGAGCTCTGGAAAAAAATAAGAGACCACTGCAATTTACTCTAGAAAACGTCTGGAATGTCATCAAGAGGAAGATGAATGGTCACAAGCCATCACGCAAAGCTGAGCTGTTTGCTTTTTTGCATAAAGAGTGGTATAAAGTTACTCAGCAATGTGGAAAACTGGTGGAGAGCATGCCGAACGTATAAAAGCTGTAAATGCAAATCAAGGTTATTCCACCAAATACTAATTTCTTAATGCTATTTAGCCAAAGCACTGACACAATT
>JAQMYG010000033.1:11060214-11079616 GCA_030014215.1 Clariallabes teugelsi
TATATATAGTGTGTGTGTGTGTGCGTGTGCGTGTAAGCCAAAAAAAAAGTCACTGTCTTAGTTTAACTAAGCAAATAGTGAAGAGAGCATTTCCAGCCATGTGGCCTTAAGAAAACCACTTCAGTGAGGCTAATCGGCAAAAAGGCTTCAATTTGCTAAAGAGCATAAAGAATGGACTGCGGTAAAAGGATAAAGGTCATGTGGTCTGATGACTCCAGATTTAGGTTTAGAACGGAAATGGATGAAGTGACGTCCCAATCATTCCTAGTGCATATGGTACAAGCCAGTGGGGGCAGTCTTATGATCTGGGGTTGCTTCCGTTGGTCAGGTCTAAGTTCAGCAAACTTATGCGCAAAAAAAATAAGGTCAGCTGACTACCTTAATACAGTATATTGAATGACCAGGTTCCCCCACCCAATCAATGGATTTTCCCTCCCTGATGACATATTCTAAGATGACAATGCCAGGTCCAACTTTCCCACCATCAGTACAAGATCCTAGAGAGAACTGAATGTGATTCTGGATGGAAATAAATATTGTGACATTGCATAAGGTTATTAGAATGATGTGTGCACAACCAAACAACAGAACGTGTTTCAGTAGAAATTAGAATTATTATCAGTGCATCCACTTCTCTTCTTACCGTGAACGACACATCACTCTGGAACATAAGTGGTTTTCTTAAGGCTACACATCTGTTTAGTTAAAATCTCTAGAGTAACCTTCGCATTGTGTGTGTGTGTGCGTGCGTGCGTGCGTGCGTGCGTGTGTGCGCGCGCGTGTGTGTGTGTGTGTATGTCAAAATGCTCTTACTTTCACTCTTAAACATAACTGTGAGGTCCACTGTTTTTTTGAACAAACTGATTTCACCACACTTTTAAGTGATCTCTGATTATGATTATTAAAAATTTGTTTCTGACCATATTTCTTCCTTGAAGATTATGGTTCACCACTATACTTTCAGGTTTTTATAATGCAGTGGACAGTTCTTAACCCAAATTTAGTAGTTTCAGCAATTTCTTCAGTTGTTTTCTTTGCTTGATGCAGCCCAATAGTTTGACCCTCCTGAAACAAAGCAACATCTTTACCACAACCAAGGGATATGTCTTCTGACATGGCTGTTAAACAAATTAGAAGCTACTCACTCCATCACTAAGGGTTAAATAACCAGCTGAACCATATTAATCACTGTAGTAATTATTCAATGGAAGGCTTTAAGTAAATTCTGCTTACTTAAATCCATGTGGTGATGCTCTTTTTTTTTGGCCAGGCAATATACTGTATATTCCAAAGTATAAAAATGTAAATATATACATGAAAACAAAAATAAAAGAGATAGAAAATAGAGACAGAATTTTGACAGTAATCCTGTTTCTTGGTGAAGAATTCTGGAACAGAGATCAGCTTATCAATTTTGGGCTTAAACAACTTTCTCATACATTATCATAATTGTCTATATACTGTATATATGATACCATTAATTTCAGTAAAGACAAAGAACTGAAAACAAACATAAAACCATACTACCATACGGCTTACATTAATTTACGATTTGTATTCTGTGTTTGATTTATTTACCTCCGAGATTCCAAAATGAACATTTATCAGCATCACTGAAATCATTTTTCTCCTCTCTTATGTTGGATCACTGCCTGCTGAATAATTTCCTTTTATAGGCTCATTATAACATTGCTGGCATGAATTGGAGCATTGTTATGTAAATTCGATTTATATAATGGTAAAGTTGAGGATATTGTATTGATTTGACATATAAATTAAGGGACTAGAAAGAAGGAGCGTGCATGATTCATCACTTGTGCTGAGATCATCATTCATTTAGATTTTTTTTTTTTAAGTGTATAAATTTCCATGAATCAGAAGCATATTTACCAGAATGTCATTTAGCACAAAACCAGGCTTATTTGCAGCTTTGATGATTATGAGCCAATGTTTTGTTTATATATAATATAGCCCCATGTAATGGTCATAAATAAAATAATTATTGTTCCAATTTTAGCAAAAAATGTAAACATGTTTAAAAGTAGACAGCAACATACAGTATAAGGAAAACCATCACTGAAATGGAAAGATTATAAATACTGTAAAAGAAATTATGTTTTTTCTAGAACAAAGTTGCTCTCTAATGGAAAAGCTTTAGAATTCTTAAATACTGTAGCAGTGTATTAAAGCATTGTTGCTTTTAAATACAATAATATATTTATAAGTAGTATTAAAATGGTCTAAGTGTGTCAATCACCAAAAAAAAAAAAAAAACAGTTTTACAAACACTATTTATTATCAACAGAGTATTATTTATTTGTCAGAATGATGTAGAAGCAATTATTAAGTAGACAATGTGCTGTTTTAAATTAAATAATATTATCAGATGTGTTTTCTTGCCAAAAGAGCATCCATGACTGATTTTTAATGTGGGTTTGGCAGGTAGCTGCTCTCTTCTCAGTACTGCACTGCTGACAATACCTACTTTCACTCATGCTGGCGACTGACAGTTAGTGGGATGTGGAGTGATACAGTACATACTGTATAGTTCCAACAAGTCCCAGTTGTGTTACTGTCCATTAACACCACTCATATAAAGCACCTTATCCAGTCAGACTGCTCTGTCGGAACTAACTGTTGTATAAAATTACTTTAATAGCTTTATTCTTAACTCTATCTAGCATTGCTGAAGAAGAAATGTGTCATTTTATCTAGGCACCAATAGGTGGTTTGATCCATATAATGCTAAAGATATTATCAATCTTCCACCCTGACTGACTGCACTCTTCCTCCTCCTGCTTGCGTCTCTATAGGCATGAACCATATCGATTTTACACTGTACATCCATGAGCGCCCTGAATAATGAAAACAGCATGACCTTAAGCACACACACTGACTCTGCCTTAAAGGATTCTTTCACCTCCACACATGCACATACTGTACAGTATGTACTCAAACATACCTTCTTGTCACTGAGGCCAGACACAGTGTCAATGTATTCTTCTTGGATCATGAAGGCCGCAAGGTTGGCTGTATAGCTGGCAAGAAAGATCACAGCGAAGAAAGCCCAGACGAGCACCATGATCTTACTGGTGGTTCCTTTGGGGTTCTCCACAGGCACAGAGTTATTGAAGACCAAAGCCCACAGCAGCCAGATGGACTTTCCTATGGTGAACTTTGAACCTCCTGCTTCTAGGAGTCAGAGAAAGAAAGTCTTAGATTTAAGATGTCTCGGCCATTTTTTAAGTCTAGCCCTAATTTAACTGCAATAAATTAGATGCAGGGGCACCCGAATGGATGATAAAACAAGAGCTGCACATTGCTGAACGAGAAATACGTGAGAGAGTAGAGGAGCAGCAGGATGCATACAAAGCTTCTGTACTCCTCTATTATACATGAGGGTTGAGGAAGAGTGAAAAGTCAGCAGCTACTGCAGAGCAATCAAACACAAATCTTAAAAGGGATAAGGCTAGGTGAGTTTACTTATTAGTCTTCTGCAGAATTCCCCTGCTCCCTAAACAAGTATGTTCATTCATCTCTATAGACAGCATACTAGTCATGTAAAATATGGCCATTATTAAAAAGCAATATAGATGTCTAAAAGCTGGCACAGCGAGCTGGAAAACAACATGGCCGCAAGCAAGACAGAGGTTTGACTCACTCTTGCCGTTCTGCAGACTGCGGTTATATCCAACTGGACTGAAGAACTCAAAGATAAATACAGTCACTGCTACCACAGTCAGGCACATAACAAACATCATCACCCAAACTGCAGGGCTGTATGGTTCTGTAAGGAAAAAGAAACATAAACAAAAGAGAGAGACAAAAAAGAGAAGAAAAGACACAAAGCGAGGGAAATGGATACAAAACGCATTGCGTCCCATCTATACAACTGCATTTGTATTGATCATTAGAGTACAAAGAGCATCTTATAATGTAAAAGCAGACAGATCCATTAATAACAAAACAAGCTGTAGCATTTGGTAAGGCAATGCTTATCCGCTACATATCTCTAAAGTAAAAGAAATATTATAACATTATATATTATCATTATAATAGAAATGATATATTATCGTTATAATAGAAAACCTCAAGATTTGTCCAACATGTAACATACATGCACTAATTTATCAGTCATAAAATAGTTAAACTCTGCGGTAATAAACTGTTTCTCATCATGACACATGTACTCACCAAGGAAGGCAGAGGGTGAGACAGTGCCATTACTACGGGAGACCATGACACTGATTCCTGTCTCCACAAAGGGCACTGAGAAGTCTATGACCTCTGACCTCTCCTCATTGATGGTGAGTGAGCCAATAGCCATGTCTGCACGCTTATCCACCACCTAGAGCACAAGAGGAATAATTGAGCACCTACCGGATAGCACAGTGTGATAGCTATCATGCAACAGATATGGCCTCAAAATAATTATTTTGCTATCATTTAGTAGTGCCTACACCTAAGACACACAAGAAAAAGTTGTGAAAAAAGATTATCTAAGTGTGAATTCACCCAACCAGCCCACCAGTCACAAGTAAGCCAATTTTAACTATGCTTATGGATTCATTTCTTTCCAGGTCAGAACATACACAGACATATCTGACTACAAGTTTTGTTGCTAATGCGTCATTTAATTTAAATGAATACAGCTGGAATTATTATAACAAGTTCAACTTGAAACAAATGAGGAATTAAATTTTGTAATACAGTACAATTATACATAAATACAGAAGTAGTTAAACATCAGATGCACACTCGAGATTGTGTATTTAAAGGCATTTGCAAAAACCTGTATCCAGAAGGCCACCCAGTACTTGTTTTGGTGGTAGCTGCAGTATGGCTGCAGTAAAAGGAGATTCTAAAGCGAAACGTGTATACAGAGAGGCCATTTTAGGTGACGCCCAAATGTTCTGACAAACAGATTAGTGCCTCAGGTACAGTACATAGGAAGCATGGGGGAATTCTCACTTCTACTGTACACTGGGGAATTGTGACTTCTACTGGGATATTCTTACAGTATGTGAAGAAAGCAGCACTTTGATGGATGACTTAACCCAGTGGGAACCACAGTTTCAGTTGTGTGTCAGTGTTGAGTTCATTCATTCAGAGTTTGGAGTTCATTTTTGTGGCTAAGGATACTATGGTCAAGTTGAAGGCACTGGACAAAATCGGTGTCAGATGGCCAACACACTTTTCAATGTTTCATGGAGACCTGGAAGATCTGGGTCAGTGGCCTTGGGCTGGCAAAGTGGGATGGTTGTCCCTATTTATTTATTTTTGTTAAATAGGACCAGAGGGTATTTCTAAATATATGAAGATCACACTCCTCAGGCCCCAGAAAAGGCTATGAAAAGGTTCTAAAGAGATGATTCTGTCCACTAGTCTGGTAGAATACGATGTAGATTCTGTCAAGGCCATTTACTTACAGTATGCACAGCTTTCTAATGGGTTATGGGTATAATCCAGTCTACTTATGTTTTGTAATTTGGAGAGAGCCTAGAATAGTTTCCTAGACTTCACCAAACAGACATAACATTGACAAAGTGAATGTTTTAGGCCTTGTTCACACGGGCGTTAAAATCGAGCGTTTCTCTGGCGTTCTACACATAGAAGTCAATGAGAGTGTTCACACGGGCTTTGGTGACGTGTGTTTGTCCGGCTGCGCGTTTATACGGCATCAAAAATCGTTGCATGCAGCTTTTTCTTGCCGTTCAAATCCCAACAAACACAAGGAAAACGCTTCTAGTGCGTTTTCTTCGCGTTCATTTTACGCTTCAGAGGACCGGATATATCCCATGATCCTACATGCTATACAGTAGGGAAATGCGGGGGAAAAAAGGTTAAAAAAAAAAAAAAAAAACCTGACCAAAAAACTGACATCCGACAGTAATTGAAAAACTTGCGCGGAAATTTTCGTATTTCTTCATAAACCACAAAAAACTTCCTTTAATCCGCTGTTGTGCAGTCAGAGGGTGAACCCAGTAGCGGCGGTGATTTTTTCTCTCCCTACGTCGCCGTATTACGAGAATTTTTAAAACAAGAAGATTAATGTCTAATATAGCAAAATGGTCCATATTAAAAGGAGGCACCTCAAATAAAACGACAAGAGCTTTTATATCCAGTTCCCGACACTGCCTCCACAGGTTAGCACGCAAACTACAATTTGGGCTGCAGGCTGGCGTTAGACAGGGCCAAACGATCGGCAGTGTAGAAGTCGATTGAGCGCCACTACAAAACGCAACATAAACGTCTAGGACGTTCAGAGCACGTTCGTTTATCCAAAAAATTAACGCCCGTGTGAACAAGGTCTTACTGTTATGTGGTGTTAATTATATACCAGTGGTGACTGGATCACTGGCAGGAAATTGGCTTACCCCTGCCCACAGGGATCAAAAGCCAGCCTGTCCTGTCTGATTCCATAGAAAAGCCAATTCAGCACAAATCACCGAAAAAGAGCCCAAGGCCCCGACTGAGTCTCCAAACTCCCCAGATCCCAATCCGATCAAGCAGAAATGGGATGCACTGGATAAACAGGTTCTGAGCCACAGAGGCCCCACCCACACCACCCAAAGCATCCGCTGCCGTTGTCCTGGTGCTAGACACAACAGCACACCCCAGAGAACTTGTGGAGTCATGCCATGAGGGGTCAGAGCTGCACAGGTTGCACAAGGGGAACCTAACAATCCTGGGCATATTTTTTTGTGTTATAATGTCATAGTTGATTGGTGTACAGTATATTGTATGATCCAGTCTCTGTCTGAGCTCAATTAGACCTGTTCTTCTATCCTTGGCAACAAAATCAGAGTTGCACACGCACTGGAGGGTGCTATCCAGGGTTCGGAAATACCAGTGAAAATCCAGATTCAGCACCTCTGTTTTGGACTGCAGTGATGGGGCTGGACAGAGGCCAGGGCCAGAAAATCTCACATCAAATGCTTGTACTGATGATGCTCAGAGAAGGTAAATTATGCTTACATTTCAATCCCAATCAAGGCAGAGTATGTCTCTTTTCTTTTGTCTACTTTTTTGGGCATTCTCCAAAGAAAAAGACACCCTCCTCCAAGCCATCCTACAACAACAAGAGCTAATCCAGGATGACCTGGCTGTTTCTGGAAAAGGTGTGGTTGTATCCAAACCCTATCCAACACTAGGCAACCACAAAAAGCATCCTGTTACCAAAATAATTTAACAGTCTAACAGTCAAGCGTGTCACTATATATCAATTCCATTGAACCCTACCTCTAAAACTATGATTGGCTGTTTTGTTTTTTGTTTTTTGTTTTTTCAAAGAACTCAACTTAAGGACATTAGTGAAGCCCCTGAATCCTCTATGGCCATGGTGATCATGTTCATATCATGGAGAAAGTAAGTTGACATGACCCTTCCACAAAGATACGTACTCTGGCAGTAATGGGTATCTAAATTTCTTTTACCAGTTCCCCATAAATTTGTTACTGCCCTGTCTACTGAAAGGTTGCACATCCCTTTAGCCCTCCACCCCAGACATGCCCAGGTGCTCTCTAATGACAAATTGACACAATGCATTGTGCAACTGAAGTGTGCCAACTACAGTACTGACCAGTCACATAGGAAAGTAAACCCTCTCCCTACTACTTGCATGCACAAATCTCCAGCATAACCAAGCTGCTCTGACTGGGTGATAAAAGGAATGAGTGCACAGTTATTGTTGGCATAATTTCAGACCTTTCTGCGCACTTTGTTCATGAGACAAGACCTCCCTGCCTGGATTCAACCAAAGCACTCTTCTTAGGACAGAGGAGCACTTAGAAAGCAGAAATCTGTTTCAGATGACAATACAGTCACTGTTTACTTAGAGATCAGAAGGAAAATGATCATTTTAAGATTGCCTGGAGAAATGCCCTGAGTGTAGAATTTTGGAGAAACAGATTCAACTGAATTTTTCAAAGAATTTTTTGCACAGTTCAACAATTCCCAGCCGGATGTGCAGGAAAATGGCAAGGATGAATAGGGAGAAAAGTAGTAAGATAAAGTCTTTCGTTAGAATGGTTGAGGCCATTCCTGAAAGTGGTCACACTGTGATTGAGTGAGGGGCAGCAGAGAGACAGTAGCTAGGGTAAAGTCCAGTGTTGGACAGTTAGGTACTTTTGTAAGTTAATCACATGGCTTGACTCTCAGTTGGAAACAACATCAGAGGGAAACTGTCATGGTCATTTGTACAACACACCAATCTCACACTGATGGACCTAGACGAAGCAGAGGTCCAGATAATCTTTCATAAATGACTACAACTGATGATGACACTCAAAAAAAGATAAAATATCTCATGTTCCCAAACAATGGAAAGCAGAACAAGAGTGATGACAATTGAAGGTTTTTCTTTCTTTCTCTTTTTAATTTGTAGTGGATTTAAGCCAGTGTAAATGTAGCCAGGTACTGGTTCCACTGCGTTCATGACAACGAGGCACCAATGGACCTTTTTTTTTTATATGCTCTTTAAACATCTCCCTCTTTTCTTCCCCCAAGTAATTCTTGAAAATTAAACCAGTTTAACTTTCATAAAAATTTTTACTCTCTGCACTTTTGAGAGGAGGTTTTCAATGAAGTTTAAG
Organism: Clariallabes teugelsi; assembly: GCA_030014215.1. Classification (NCBI taxonomy): domain Eukaryota; kingdom Metazoa; phylum Chordata; class Actinopteri; order Siluriformes; family Clariidae; genus Clariallabes; species Clariallabes teugelsi. The sequence goes on from JAQMYG010000033.1 coordinate 11,068,809, forward strand.
TCTCCCAGTTAAATTTATTTGAAGTTGTTATTCGATTCTGTGTTTTCAAGCGGCTTTATGTTCAATATTGTGTGGGTTCCTCTTGTGCCACCGGCACAGTTATGGCATAACTCCATGAGACCTTTGTGGTGCACTGTGGTGTCTGGCACTGGGAAGTTAGTAGTAGCTTCTTTGTGTGCTGTGGGTTGCAGGGTGGGACCTCTGTGGATCAGAGACTGACTGCAAGGGGAGCAGGAAAAATGCACACAATTAAATTTGTGAAGAAACACAACTAGTTAAATCAATCCCACAATGAAATGCTACCGAATTAACCACTGATTTGTAATACTGTGAATATATAATGTACTAGTTAAGTGGGAAATACTTAAGTTTATTAGAAATATAATTGCAATGAACCTTTGAGCTTTAGTTCATTCTAGTTTTTAAGTCTAAGAGTTTGTTCTAGTCTGAATCTAACACATATGGCAGTACCCATTAGATGCTGACCCTCAAGTGTCAGAAAACAGCTGGTACAAAATTTACACACAGTATTTCCTGCATATTTCAAATCATGGCACTGAAAAAAAGCCTTCACAAATTAAAAAAACAACCTTGGTCTCATCTATCACACTTCATAGTGTACACTTTCAGGTTCTAAATTCTTTGATCTTTACAGCTGGAGTACTATATGTGTACCATGAAGAAATTGTGTTTAACGAGATAAAAATAAAAGTGAGCAGTAACCTTAAATCACATGCATTAGGAGTTTCAGAAAAGCCTTTGTAGTTGTGCTAGATGCATCTGTGTGCAACAAGTGGACAGTCAGTTCTCAAAGTTGAGGTGTTGGAAGCAGAACAAAATGAGCAAGTGTAAGGACACAAGCAACTTTAACAAGTTCCAAATTGTCAGAACATGTCCAACACGGCAGGTGTTGTATGATGTTCCCAGTATACATTGGTTAGTCTTTTCAAAAGGGTTGTATTTCAGGAAGAACAGTCTGCGAACTGGTCACAGGGTCATGGGCTTCCAAAGGTCATTGATTCACGTGGAATCAAAGGCTACCCTGTCTGGTCTGATCCCGCAGAAGTGCTACTGTAGCAGGAAATTGCTGAGAAAGCTAATGATCCTTATGAAAGAAATTGGTTAAAATACACAGTGCACTGCACACAGCTTGCTGTGTATGGGTCTGCGTACCCACAGAACAGTCATAGTGCCCATGTTGACCCTGTACACTGACAAAAGTGCCCACAATGTCCACAGGAATATAAGAACTAGACCATGGAGAAATGGAAGAAGAAGAATAACCATGTTCCAGGGGGTTGCACAGGTCAGCGGTAGCTCAGTGGTTAAGGCTTTGGACTATGGTTTGGAAGGTCCCAGGTTCAAACCCCACGACCACCAGGCTGCCATTGTTGGACCCTTGAGCGAGGCCCTTAACCCTCACCTGCATCACATACCTGCGGAAGAGATGGCACCAGGATGGACTATGGGAAAAAGGCAAGTCAGCAAAGGCAGAGTGATGCTCTGGGAAATGTTCTGCTTGGAGTCCTTGTATTCATTTGGATGCTACTTTGCCACATACTGTACCACCTACAGTACGTACCTAACCAGGTACACCCCATTATGAAAAAGACCATTAGCAGTCTAGACATAAGCCATAAACTGGCTTACATTGCTTTTTTATTGTTTTTACTTATCATAGCTAGATATCTGACATTGGGATAACACTGAACAAATGACCCCAACACAATACTGCAAATAGGACTTAAAATTCAAAACACAAAATTCACTGATAGTGTGTATTTTTATTTTTCAACTGAAATACACATTTAAAATGCTCATTCTGTCAGGAATGTAAACAGGGCACAAACACATACACACACCCACTCACACCCACTACATGCAATTTGTGAATGTCAATCAGCCTATTCTGCATGTCTTTGGACTGTGGAAGGAAACCCACCAAGCCTTGGGTGAACATGAAAACTCCATGAACACAGACCCAAGGAATTGGAGAATCGAACCCGGTCCCTGGAGGTGCGAGGCGATAGTGTACTATTTTTTGTAGTGTTACAGTGAACCATGTACAGTACTCAAGTACAAAGCAAGAAAGATTACTAATATACTTGCATAACTGTGAAAACAATATGAATGCAATAAACTAACTACAGCTATAACAATGCAGTGTTAAATCTTCACAAAACCTAAATCAGCCTAAAATAATCATGATCTCCTATAATATTCATTTTATTATATAACATATTGTAGACACTATTCAACACTCCACTGTAGAACTGGATCCTTTCCTGAGAACACCAGGTGATAGGTTGGAATACACCTTGAATGAACCATCATGCATATCCACGGATTTGAATAAAAAAATCCACATATTGGCATTTTCAGTAGGTGGACAGAAACTGGAGACCCCAAACCCAGAGTGAGCATCTGAAACTCCTCACAGGCAATGCTACCTGCTCCACCAGCATGCTGCCCAAAACATGATGAGTCATCAAAAAAGTTGTAAAATGGAAATTAGAATGATTTAGAATGATATTGTTCTTCCATAATATGAGATAGGAGATGTATGTTTGTTCGTCCATCGTGTTCGATGAGGACCTTGACATCTAGCAGGATGAGGGCTGTCCATGATGTGTCCGCAAGTGGCTGGTAAAGCCGATACGAGCACGGAATGTTCTGCCACATGTCGGCCAGACATGTGTGGGCACCAATTTTCCAATAGGAGGTGTAAAATGTAATGACATCATTGGTTGAAATATATATTTTTCCTTTGCTCACTGTTACATAACAATGGTTTAGATATGTAATTATTTTATTCATTTAAGTCATGCAAATTTAACCTGCTAAGCCCCCAACACTAAGGAGATTACATTCCTCCTTTAATAGCTACACAAAATTTTATTTCATTTACTCTAGTTACTAAATATCCATAGTTTCTGTTGAATTCTATGCTTTATGATGAATAGATAAGCCAGGATTGAGAAGGGTTAATGGATGATTATGAGAAAGCAATAGTTTTTATGATTTAAGTGCAATAATATATATCAAGCGACAAGCACTAGCATGGATGTCAGTTTTTTTTAAATTATTATTATTATTTATTTATTTATTTAAACACCATGAAAAAACTAGAATGTCAGAGGGAGAAGATCTCACCTCTCAAATCATTTCTGAGAGTGAAGGATAGACTGCGCGTGCTGTACATCCATGGTGTGAAATACTATGTCTCAGGGTTTTTATACTTTATACTTCTGTGTTAAAGCACCTTTTCATGTCTGTGTTTTATAATCTAAAAAGGGGTTTTATGTGTATGAATGATGCACAAAGATGCAGAGACAGTGTCACATGCTGTTCTCCAAAATGATATTTGTGTTGCACATTTCTATATTTCTGTGTGGCCATCAAGGAACCGCTGATTGGTTAGCAGTGAGAAATCTGCCCGAAAACACTGTATGACCAGATGTTGTGACCTTTCTTTTCTGGGTTTTCGCAAGCCTAATTTTTTCGATTTTCGATTATCACATCCAGCACTTCATGTCTAATGTTCCTGCACTCTCTTGTTTAATGTGTAGTCTAGTAAATGTACACAGTCAAAACATGGTATTGGTGCTAAAAAGTGTCTCAACTAGGAAAAAGTTAATTTTCATAGAACACCATTTTCATAATACTTAATGCTCCTTATCTCCCAATCCATGCCTCGGTTTTTGTAAATATTCATACACATTTACATTTTTGGCTGATAAAAATAAACACATTTGCTAAATACAATTTCATGCCCTTTGATGTAGTGTCCGTAACTCAAATCTTTCAGTGATTGCCATTCAGATGAAACTCGGCCAATTTAGATTTGACGTGAAAAGACATAAACCTGAAAAAGTGTATTATTCTAAAATGCTAAATTGTTATGATATTGCAACATGAATTTGACATGGTTACAGACACTACAGATTTTTTTTGTTTTGTAAGATTGGTCACTTGCATGTTGCATAAACTTCAGAAGTAGCTTCTTTGGCACGCACATTTTCTGTATTGTATATATTACATTAAAAAAATAATAAAATACTGCGTTTTGGCCGACATCATTATACAGCTCGCTTTCTAAAAATATCAGTGTAGGGCTACTCACTCCATTAGCTTCATAGGCCTTGGTCTTTAATAACCATTCTGTCTTGCATCAGACAGCTTTAAATGTTATAGCGTGATCAAAAAAAAACTATTTTTTCCCCACCGCGATTTATTTATAGAAAGCTACAGTCATGATACAATGGCATAAGAAAATATAATGCATTTATATCAACCAAATGTCATTATAATAAGTCAGCCAAATTAACTAGCCTGTATGATCACATGCTTTACTTTCTTTTTTGCTACTCATCTTCTCTCAGTAAAGAACCTCAGAAACACTTTCACACTGGTTTAACTTATATATAATGTATATATATATATATATATATATATAATTACTTTGCCCTGAAAATTGTCCATTGTTCCATTTAATTTAAATTCTGGTTTGGTTCCCATGACACTGCCCCCTAGCGTACAATCTCAGATTACATGCAAAGTAAAGATGGACATCAACGATAGCCTGATGTAAATGCAGATACACATATACAAATGTATAAATAATCCTTCAGGCCCAGAGGAAAATCGTTCCAATACACACAAGCGCATACATACAGTATGAACTGGGTAAAGAAAAATAACCTTTAACCCAGCACAAAGAGGAGCTGACTTGCTGATGACAAAAACACAACAGAGGCAGAAAGAGTGATGAAGCAATAGTGTGACTGTTATTAAGAGCCAGAGGGAAATTAAGGGAGTGAAAGAAAAGATAAACAGCAGTCAAATTGGATGGAAAACAAAGGTGTGAGAAGAATGTGAGAAAATGAGATAGGCCGAGAGGGAGAGCGAAAGAAAAAAAATAGAAGAATAGATAAAGTGACAGAGGAAATGGAAAATAAGGCTCTGATTCCTTAGCAACCATCTTGAGCAGGCCTCCCCTGGGGGTGTGAGCACCGCAGCAGGGTTTCTCTCTCAAAACAACAGCCGTCTACGTCCGCCTCGCACGCGCGCAACAAGTGTAGGCAAAGCCAAGACAGAGTCCCGAAAGTGTTCAAAAACGAGTCGCGTGTGCGTATGTGCGCGGATGTGTGTGTTAGCCATCGTTCACACTTCTGCGTGGCGTGTTAAAAAGGGGGACACAGTGTTTCAGTGGCAGTTTCGGAGTGACAGGCTGAGAATCCAGGCATTAAACACTTCACAGCTTCCTACTGTATGTTACACACAACAAGTCAGAGCATCACCCACCCACATCCACAAACACACGTTTCGCAAACGCGCACATCGACTCGATCAGACAGTGTGAGGGTTTCAGTCTCAGGGACCTAAAACTTCTACACACTGCATAAGCAGCACAGTGACTACTGTATCTACAGACAACAGCGAGAGATACGGTACTTGGATTTCTATAAAACATAGAAAACAAATAGATAAAAATATTGAAAATGTAATGGAAATAACAATGAAAGCTTATTGTTTATATTTTACTCATCAATAATTGCACTGCCTCCTTTTTTTATTACATTCAAACGCGGAGCAAAAAACTGTGACTTCTAGGATAACAGGGATTAAATAAATTTTTACCTTTACTGCATTTTTATTTCTAATGCTTTTAAAAAAATAATAATAATAATAACAAAAAGTAGAACATGTTTACAAATGTTTTATGGTTTATGTTTGTAGAACAAAGAAACATTTAGGTTATAACCCCTAAAACTTATTATTCAGTCAAATTTCTTAAGCGTATTATACATGAGAAGCTTAAATTTCTTTTCTTTCTTTTTTTTTGGTGCTATTTTAAACTAAAATGAGAGCGGTGAAAAATATGTCTTTTTATATAAATGCTAACAGGAACAAACTTGTTTTTCAGATGTTCCACAACATTAAATATAACTATAAATAGATAACAAGTATAATACATGGTACATTAATAAATAAACTGTAATTGTTGGAAACTTGCTGTAGTTTGTTAAAATGAAGTAATTCAGGATGAGCTTTTATCAGAACATAATCAACTACACATTTCTGTTTTGTATTAGTAGTTCTAGATGGCAATGATTGGTTAATAATTCTACCTTGCCAGGTTTCTGTTTAAATTTTATGAACTTTTTTTAAGCACATTATCATTATAGTGATTGATAGTGATCTATGTCATTATAGTGCCACTCAGCTATCCAAGGAATAGAAATCATGTAATCACATATTCTAGGATTATACATTTAGGATTACAGGCCTACAGTATCATAGGGTCTGATCGACATTCAAACACCCACATACACGGAAGCACGTTCAGCAAAAAAACTTTTAAAAGAAATCATTTTAAACAACAGATGAAACAATTAATATCTTCTTCTATTCATCTTCTATACCGCTTTATCCTTGTATTCAGGGTCGCGGGGGCCTGGAGCCTAACCCAGGAAGCTTAGGGCACGAGGCAGGGTACACCCTGGACAGGGTGCCAATCCACAATTAATATCTGCTTCTAAATTGCTCCGAATGGCCTCTGAACCTGTCCATATTGTGTGTCCCATCTAACTAGCTTTTAACACAAGGCTGAATCCCAAATCCTCTCTAGTGGACTCTCACGGGCAGTACTTAGTGCGTGAAACACAGAAAGGATTCAACACCCTACATAGTACACTAGCTTTCCATTTTATGTTATTTGGGATTCAACACCAGAAGTTAGCTATTATGAGATGGTATCAAAACGTTTCGACTAGTTTTGTAACACGATGGCAGCGCAGTCACAGGAAGCACCGACCTTCATAAGTCAGCGTGTCAAAAGACATCGTCCTGTGTACATCGGGAGATGAGAAACCGGTGCTATTCTGACCACATGCGGTACCGTGTCTGCTATTTCATCATGGACAGCAAGTTAGAGCAAACAGCAAACGTGAAAGTCTGTATGAAACTGGACAAATCTACTACGGAGACATTTGCCATAATTCGGCAAGCGATGCTGCAATGAGTCATTTTGAGGTAAACATAGAGCGGAAAAACATTGCTGGAAGACGACAAGAGATCTGGAAGACCTTCCTCAAACTTAACCACCGAAAATTGAGCTTTCTTCACCCAACCGGCAAGACGTCAAGGACATATTCCTGAAGTGGAGGGATTGTTGGGAACGCGATTGCTGTGCAAGAGCTTTTTTTGTAAAAAGAGATAATCTCGAAACTTATTGATACCACCTTGTAATTAGAAAGCTTGAAATTTCAGTATTAATTAACGTTTGTCAGGCAAGAAGTAGTACCCTGTCACACCTTTTCCATGACGAGGTACTGACTATGCAGTGGCATCATGTGACAAAATACTATAGAAAGTTTGGTAGGCTCAGGGTGTTAACTACTGTACAGTACATGCGTAAACATCCCAGGAGTCATTTCACATGTTTCTTTATATATATTTCTTTGTGATCAACCTTGAGTTGACTCACCTCATTTGACAGAGTCACTGCATTAAACAGGCTTTCTGCTATTTTTTAGCACCAAAATACACCTTTAACATAACTATCAAAGTTAATGTTGGGTAACAGGACTTCTGTCATGGAATAGATGGTTTTAAGTACTTTCTCTTCTGGATAGTATAATTTCATTATGTGCCAGCTGTACAGGATTTTTAGCAAATACTTATTATGATGTCTATGCCTTCTTGTCTTTTCATGATTTTTTTTGTCTGATAATCTTTTATGTTTTGTATCTTAAACTCTCCACAGAAGGCCCGGGTTCGATTCCCAGCCAGTGCCCAAACCCCCCAGCCACTGGATGCAGTGCCGGTCCCAAGACCGGATAAAATGGGAGGGTTGCGTCAGGAAGGGCATCCGGCATAAAACCTGTGCCAAGTTGTTGTGCGGACTGGATATTCCGCTGTGGCGACCCCTTACCGGGAGCAGCCGAAAGACCAACAACAACATTTTAAATTCTCCACAGCCAATTTCAAGAGAAGTAGCAGGGCATGACATTTTTGTGACATTACTACATCATACGTAGGTACATTGAGAGTTATTGTAGATTTCCAGCTTACAGTGTACCATCATTACAGTATTGTAGTGTATTATAAGGTTTCATATTAGACATTTTTTCATCAGCGAAAAGAACATCAGTCAGGGTGAATGTAAAAAAAAAAAAAAAAAAACACAATGTCTCTAAAGGACCATCTGGCGCCTTACCTCCCCCACCATGCCGTTCCACACGCCGTCAATCTTCTTCCCATGCTTTCCGTTGGTGACCAGATAGAGGTCATAAGTGAAGCCTACAATCTTGGCTAAACGCTTGAGGATATCGATGCAAAAGCCCTTGCAGCACTGTTTCACAGGAGCCACCCCTTCCTGATGAGCCCTGTAACCACAGGGAAAACACACACACACACACAGACAAAGATGAAATGTAAGAAAAGAAGAGAGGAAGCAGGATGTATTATTCAACTGTACTGCAGGAGTCCACAAAACGTACCAGTAATAATTATTTCTGTGGCAAGAACCGAGAGGCGGAACAAGAAAAACGAAGGATGAAAAAGTAAGAGACAAAGGATGTAAGAAAATGAGAGAGTGAGTGTGAGAGAGAGAGAGAGAGAGAGAGAGAGAGAGAGAGAGAGAGAGGGGGCTTAAAGTTTAAGTCTGATGGAGTGGGACGGGAGTAGAAGGTGAGGATAATGAGATGAAAAAGCATTAAGCAGTGAGTGGCAAAAATCATGCATAAGCAAGTCTGGTTCACTCACTTACAAGGACACACACACACACACACACACACGCACACACACACACACGCACCAGGTCAGTGTGGCTGCAATAAGGCAGTATTCACATGAGACACATTAATACCTCAAGCACTCAAATAGATTGACAGGCTACATGATGAGTGGGAGTGTGTAGAGATAGCCATAAGGCAAACACACGAAAAAACGAGAGACAGAACGAGAGCGACAGATCGATGAGAAAATGGTAGCAGTGAAGGTACCCTCTGGACTCTTACAGCCCCATCTGGGCCTTACCTAACAATGTCAGTAAGAGGCAGATAGAATGGAAAGGAATTGAAAGAAAGGTGACAAATGGTGTAACAAGGAGATCTTATTCTGACTCTGATGGTGGAGAAGTGGCAGCTCTTAAAAGAAAAAAAAAAATGTCGATCCATTCCAAGGGAACTTACAAATGGGGGTTTGCTAGTGTTATTTAAAGCTGGAGTTTCTACAATGAATAGCCAAGGGATGAATCTCATATATGGTAAATGATTCTTTGACCTCTAAGACTCACTGATCAGCTTTTTAACACAATGAAGAAGTTATAGAAAAAAGACTGTATCATGACAAAGTGAAAAAAGAAAAGATTAGTCTCTTACAGATCCTGTTGTTAACTATTTTCAAAGGGAAGTAGCGAAGTAGCTACTACCGGAAAAGCTGTTAGATGTTGCTAAAAAATGTCACGTGCTAGTTTGCATACTTATTGCGACGTTAAGCAGCATTTGTGTAGCAACTAGTAGCAGACAGAGAAGCTGGTGTGCATACAACCACCAACATCAGGTCATTTCTGCATATATGCAGTTGAAGCTAGGGGGCGCCATATTGGTACAATTGAAACAAACAGTTGCTATTAGCGAAAAAAATGTGTTCAACTTATTCAATCTAATCTATATTGTTCAGCAATATTGCCTTCAACCTTTAATATAAAATACACATGTAGGAAAAAGATAGAAATTATTTATTAGCTTTAAAATTATTAGATTTTTGATTGGATTAAATAATTATATATTACATAGAATTAGTGATATAAAAAGCAAGTCTTATTTTTTTTATTAGTAAAATTGTAATACATAATGGTATCCTATTAAAGCACTGTGGTCCAGGTTCGAGGGTCTGATGTGCATGGAGTGGTAGTGGTTAGACTTTCACCTCCAGGTCCTGGGTTCGATTCCCGTGTCGAGTCTGAGGGCATGGAGTTTGCAAGTTCTCCAACGGGTACTCTGGATTCCTCCCACAGTCCAAAGACATGCAGATAAAGCTAACTGGCATTCCCAAATTGCCTATAGTGTGTGTGTTTTTGTGTGTGCCTCGTGATAGATTGGCATCCTGTCCAGGGTGTACCCTGTCTTGTGCTCAAGGATCCTGGGATTAGCGGTATAGAAGATTTATGAATTAATTAATTGTTTTAAATGAATATAAAAAAATTTATTTCTATATATTTATATATTAATAAATTATATTTCTTATTGTTTTGTGTTATGTTTGATTCAGGCGAAACAAAATAAACATATTAAAATACAGTGAAGAAAAATTAAAAAGAAGCTCCCTAAGCAAACAGAGATTTGTGATTGCTCATGGGCAGCTCTGGTGGCGCATGCACAGCTAGGCTGGACACACTGCTGAACACGCGGCTTCTCTCTCACACTGACTGTCTGGGGTAGAAGAAGAGAGGGCCTTTCATATGTCCAGCAGCTAAGATTGCACAATCATGCGCAGTCATGCTGACTCTGCTCTAGAGAAAGTAGCTAAACGAGTCATTAAAAGGGTCTCATCGTAAAATTTGTAAAATCTAGTGACAAAGTTGCTAAGTTGGCAACACTGCTTACAAAGACCCTAAACTCCCACATGGTGCATGTTTTTTTGCAAGTTACTATCTTGTGGGAACAAGTTATATACTCAGCAAAAAAAGAAACGTCCTATGCCTTTCAACTGTTTTTACTTTGAGTAAATATTTGTATGAACACTAAAAGAGTCAACACCATAAGACATAAACTAAAAATGTTTCACAATGTGTCCCTGAA
>JAQMYG010000033.1:11079716-11110744 GCA_030014215.1 Clariallabes teugelsi
ATTTGGATTTTTACAACATTATTGTTGAAATACACAGTCCTGAAAAAGGGGCGTTTCTTTTTTTGCTGAGTATATATCTGAAAATGTTTAAAGACTTGCTAAGCTTCTGCATGCCATCACCTAGGTTATTTGCATTTACATAGACACTTTTTTCCAAAGTTTATTTGAAACATGAAGGCATTTATTTCAGCAATTTATTTGCACTGTGGTTAGAAGACAAATATGTATGCATACTGTATGTATGTATGCACAAGATAATAATTTGTACCATCTCAATAATAACTTGTCCACAATAGAAATCAGAGCTTTGTAGACTATAGAGGCTCCGTAAGAGACTAATCTTATTTTCACTTTGTCATGTCACTGATTTCTGCAACTTTTTGATTCTGTTGTAAAGCTGGTCAGTGATAGTTGAAGAGAAGAGAAGAGAAGAGAAGAGAAGAGAAGAGAAGAGAAGAGAAGAGAAGAGAAGAGAAGAGAAGAATAGTTCCTGGTGTTAAGACATATTTTTATCCTGGAACTTTTCTGAAACTTTTTCAGTTTCTATTTACATCCACTCCTATTCTTTCTCCATTCTTTCTCCAGACACTTATATTAGATGCAAATTACAAGTAAGGGAGAACGTACTGCAGGAATGTAGCAGTCATAGCTTGGCGGTAGTGACAGGATTTGAAGCATCCATTTTCAGAACAGAAGCTTAGCCACTCTGCTACCACTCTGCTATTTTTTTATTTGCTATTTAAGATCAATCTGACATATTCTTGTAGCAACCTTGAAACATGAGAAAATCCTATCTAGTATCATTCAAATGCATTTTCAAACCCATACACTAAGCCTATTCAGAATGCCGCATTCTAAGTCTTGTACAAACACACAAAATTATTTTAAAGCACAGACCCCGTGTTCCTTCGCCTTTCATTGACTCATGTTTTGTCCATGGCTAAAGCCAACCCTAAGCTCCAGCTTCAAGACCTGTTTCCGATGGATAGGAATGGTGAATAATAATGCGGATGCATTCAGGAGCCCACAATCCCATTAAGAAGGCTTTAAAGCGCCGTTCAGAGTGAGCTAAGATATTCAGGGCTCTTAGCAAGGCAGAGATTTACAGGTACAACAACCACAGCAAAATAGCTTTTTTCCCCCCACAACCCAATCAAAAATAGTTCTTATTTACTGGAAACAATTATATTAGATCCAGGGCAATGAATAGTGATAGACTATTAAAAGTTTGAATATTAGAAGTTAGGTTTTGCAGGAACATTGTGTTTTAGGTGCACAAATTTATAATTGGAGCATTTTTGTGTTGCATAACCTGGGTTCCATAAGAATAAAATGAGATCTACAAATAAATGAAACTAAAATGTTCACACACAACACACGGCACATGTTTAGTGGATTATTTTTGCACATTTCTCACACAGACTCTTGCAATTCAATTCATGAATAATTTTTTCACTGTGCTGACATCAGCCAACTGTCATCTGTTGCATATTTATTTTATTATTATTCATGCAGCACTACTGACTATCAAGCCCTTCCTCTATGACTTTTGGTGGGGAAAGAAGGAGTAACATTTATTAAATGTACTAAATACACCACGACTCTGAAGGATATTAACTTCATTTAGTTCAGTGGGACTGCAGAAGCTTCAGCTAAAATTTGGAATATATTGTTGCACAGAATGATGGTTCTTCAGAATCTCGATTACTCGCATTGTACTCTAGTTCTGGGTGACAAATAGTTCATACTTGGGGTGCAGAGGTGGACAATTTATATCAATTTATATCACTTTATACTAGTTTACAGTCGACCCCCGAAATTCGCAGGGATTACATTCCTAGAGCACCCGCAAATTGTGAAAAACCATGAATGGTGGATCTGGTCAAAAATGCCTATAAATGCCTATTTTTGTAGTTTAAATCCTTCAGTAAATATGCCCCCAAATATGCTCCCAAAATACTTCCATTAAATTTCTTCAAATATACTTCAATTTAAATTCTAACTCAGCTTGCTACATTACCCTTAAAAGAAAATGTAAAGGTAAACCTGTACACTGTACAGCACTGTACTGCTGTGTCTCCCGCAGTGCTATAATGTAAAATTCCAATGTTACCCCCAAGTGAATATGTACTGTAATTCATACAAGCACGTTTTCTTTGGTATGCGCTGTCGTTTTCTTTGGTATTTACCCTAAGTACTGTAGGGTAAATACAGTAATAATTCATCATCCCAAGCTGCAGTGTCCACTAAGGTTGCTTTCGTGTTCTCTCTACAGTACTAAAAAAATTATACATTTTAAATGAAAATTTAACCGAATTTACATTAATGTTAATAATTTCATAAATTAGCACATTTTATTATATATCAATGTTACAAACTTAGTAAATGATAGTGTTCTTAATGATTTCTTGTTAAAATGCATGAAAAAGGATATATTGGCACGAGAAAAAGGCAAAAACATTGAGGAGGATATTCGCGGTTTCAGCAAAATTGTGGGGGTTTCTGTGAATAATCATTAGTTAGGTTTTAAGGAAAAATACACGAACGACTAAGGACGTGAACTCTGAGCTGCGACTTTGCGGGGGTCAACTGTATGTCAATTTGTATTGTAATCAGTTTATATTAATTTGTACTGAAATCAATTTGATCGATTTGTATTGTAATCAGTTTGTGTATATGCACCTTAATTTTCATTTAAGGCAAACTTGAGAAATAGCCAAGATGCCAACCTATCATTGGGTATAACGCTTGTACACTCGCACACCCGGTCATATATAGTTTGGGTGATTTGGAAACACCACTCAAGATACAGTACTGTGCATGTCTTTGGACTGTGGGAAGGAACCAGAGTACCCAGAGGGAACCAACCAAGCATATACAGTACAACTCCATAAACAGGACCGGAGGTGAGATTCAACCCTACAAACCTGCAGGTGTAAGGCAACAGTGCTAACCACTATTTTTTTTAAACTCTAGCAGAATATTAGTATACTTAATCCAAAGTACAGCAAAATTTTTCAACACACCACCAACCAAAAAGCCAAGTAAAGGCTGAGATTTTTTTTTGCTGTTATTTTTCTGGGTCAGAGTAACATGGAACACACTGTCTGGCTGATGCAGAACGGAATGAGAATAAACACATTCATAGACTGATTTTTTTACACAGTGATGTAGAGGGGAAAAAACACATCCAGAAGGTTCAAACATGTGCCATGTGATGCATTAAGCCAACAATAAACATAGCAAATTCTCCAAATAAATATTACGCAGACGTGGTTGTCTGCGTAATATTTATTATTGAACCAATTTACTCATTTTTAAAACACATAAGATAAGATGCGTTAATATTTCTATGTGGAACAAAACTCATTTTATTTTTATGAAACTTGAATTGTTAATTATTTGGTATTTAGATATTTCACATATTCAACTCCATGCAAGGAATGAATGTATAAAATAATCAAACAGTCCTGGATCGAGCGAGGTGTGCTTTGGGTAGAGGGTATTATGCTGGGTGTTATACTGACGTGGCATTGAGAGGTCGTCTGCAGGGTACAGAATCCCTGATGCAGGTTCCTGAAGCAGGGTCGGCCAGCTCCACTATGACGAAGGGTCTTTCTTCCAGGGTGACGACTCTCAGGTGCTGTGCGTCATCGGGAGGCTGAAGGAAAGGGCCGTACCGAGACCAGGCCGGGTATCGCAAACGTAGCACGCCATTCTCCCACCATCCTACCTGAGGCCACACACACAGAACACAAGGTGAGGTCAAAGACCAGCTGGTAATGAGTAAAAAAAAAAAAAAAAAAAAAAAAAATTGGTTCATGCTTTTTCCTGCGGTACAAACCCAAACAGCTAACAGGTAGCAAAACTGTAGATTTATTTCTCCTTGTCTGGAAACAAAGTGCTTACTGTTTGAATGGAGTCAAAAATGCCTGGTCTAGACTAGAATACTCTCTTTATTCACTATGAATTTCTTTCATCTGAACGTCAGAGGTCAACCCCAGCCCATTAAAGCTCACTTTACGAGAACTGCCTCGTTTTGGCGTGTCATTGAGGCAGGTTGATGGAGGAGAATGACTCTGCTCTGTGTTGGGAAGCCTGCAGAGCGTGTGGAGGCAGTGAAAAATGACTCCCTGCCTCCTCCATACTTCTCTCATTGAGAGTCTTGGACCTTTGGTGCTGAAGCAGCATGGGTCTTTTCACCGAGGAGCAAGATGGAGCTTTTCGCTGTGAGCCGGCCGACAGTGGAAAAGGTCACGGAGACACTTGAGCTCTTTATTTACTAAGTGTGCTATTAAGGCCTTCTCATTTGCTTGTGAAGACAAAATAAAGTGACACAGCCCTTTCGATTCGCATACCATGTGATTGCAATCTGGTAGCAATTACTCAAGATAACAGCGTTTCTACGAGTTACCCTCACTGTTTCTACAAACTAATGAACCTCTCTATACTAAGTTTGCTTTATTCATTCCGATTATGAACAACTTAATGGTCAATACAAACAACACACACACATCTCTGTGAATGGAAAACAGACACAAGCCATCAATGTGTCTTTATGGATTGGTTTGCTTGTCCCACGGGACTCCTACTAAGGCTCAGATATACTGTATCTATACCCATTCTGTGCAGTTCGTTTTAATTAGATAATAATTACACTGTTATATTTGCATAGCAAACAAATGTCACTTTTCTATACAGTACGATTGGCCTACATGTCTCCCTGCAGAATTAATGCGCTTTATAAAGCCATTTGAATGGTTGCCCCACCCCAAAAAAAAAGGTAATTATCTTCATGAAAACCCCATTTAAAAGCAAACTTGCATTCAAGATCAAAATATTTGAAAACAACCAAATCAGACAATCGAATCCGTGCATATATACTGCATTCAAGCTGGTAAAAAAGCCTAAGACAAACAATTCCTGGAAAAAACTGTCCAACCCAAATGCATACAAATAAAAGCGAGTAATAATAAAACATCATTAGGCAGTGAAATGAACATTTTATGAAATGAAAGTCACATAAGAAGGTCGCCGTAAAAATATCAACTCAGCCAATTATACACGAAGAACATTACAACGGTAATGAGTGGGCTAACACAATGCAACAGTGCCAGAAGGAACTGTGTGGGCATGCAGGCTCTTCAAACTGTCAGGCTGTGAATGCTGCACGTTCCACACTCTCCTCATTACTCCAGTCCTCCCGCTCCAGCCTCTGCACCTCCACCGGCACAGCCGTCATATTGCTCAGATCTGCCGGTGACACCGCAGTGCTGGGTCTTAGTGGTGACAGTGATGTGCAAAAGGGCCACATCACCTTGCATCAGCGAGTGCAATCCTTCAGTAAATCGCGCTCGCGGAAAAAGATGGGTCAAATACGCTGTCGAAAGCAAGTCCGACTACACGGTAAAGAATTCTAACAACTCCACTTTGGTTCCATTTAGTCTGGACAAGCTCACAAATGTCTCGTTACATTCTCTATGGTAATGCATTATTTCTCAGCACCTTGGAATTGGCACATTTTTTTTTTTTTTTGGATGCAATATGAGCAAGCCAGATAGCTGATTCTGGCCTCTGGGTTTACACAACCCTAACACTTACACACATAGTGACAGCTATCAGTAATTCTGCAGCTCTCCTCCTAATCCCCACAGATCTATTCACCTGCTCCAGACACTGAAATTGCACTTGTGCTCTTTTATATTGTATATCTATCACAGCTAAGATGGTGTGCGCACAACACTATTGGGGATGTGTGTGTGTGTGAGTGTGTGTAATGTGCGGACGAGAACCCGGCGGCCAGTTGCTGCTGGACTTTCAGTATAAGATGGCGTGGGCTTCGAGCTGAGACGGCTAATTGAAAGGAAAACACTAGGAACTAGCCTGTAGGCGTGGGTGTCGCTGGTCTGCTAACTTATAGCCATTCGGTAGCCTTAGCGCTGGCCCGTGAGCTCATAGGAATAAATATTTCCGTGGTACAGCACAGAACGTCCATGTTTCCCACGATTCTGCTTTTGCGACTATTTTATCGACAGCCTGCTTGTCACCTTCACACCTCCAATGCTCCATCATGTCTCTGTAGGTCAGTCTGACAATCCAGTGCAGCTTGTCTGTCCACACGTCTGCTTGACGCGTTTAATTGTTCGGGTTATCCTACAAAAAAATTCCAGATCTCTTAACAAAAGAAAGTTGGAGAACACTCAGGCTTTCTAAGAATGTGACGAGGAGAGACGTCTCAAAAATCTACAGTAGTGTACAGTAGGATGAGAGCTGATATCCGCTAATACTGACTATGAAAAGGTAGAGGTGGATGTCTGAGGCATGCTACAGCACATTTCAGAAATCGCTGCCAGAGGTGGATATGTGTGACGATAAGTTTCATGCCTTTGTATCCCTCTTTAATAATTTCGACTCCATTCTGCTCCTCTCTCTCTTTTTCTCATTCAGTTCTAATACAATCTGGACCAGCAGCAATGAGACATTTCACCAAAGTGGTGGCTCTGCAGAAATCTCACTCCGCACAGAGGTGGAGGGGGTGCTGTAAAAGACAGGCTCTGATCAAACACTCTCTCCCCGGGGAACAGCTAATGCTTTCACAGGGCAGAACACACACACATACACACGCTGCCGTAACACACCCATCCCTCTGAACAGCCCCTTTCAGAACAGGGATAAAACAGGACACAGTTAACGCACAACAGTTCTTACACATCAAGCCGACGGCATTTAAACAAGCCAAATACCTTTAACCACGACTGATTTGATCTACCATAATGTGCTCTGGAGCTGCAGAGGGGACAAATCCCTTCACAACTACACATTTTATCCCTTAATTTGATGAACGGTTTTGTTTTAAGAACACACAGCATGTGACAGAATAATTGTCTAAGTAGGCTGAACACTATTTAGTGAAGAGATCTAACAAGAAGAGAACGAACGCTCTATGTTAAGGGCACACTAGTTGTGTCAGGGCTACAAATGATCAACACTACGTTTTACGGGATTAATTTAGGAACATTTGCAGCCGTTCGACTTTTTACAAGCAATCAGAAAGGGGAAAAAACATCTATACTCAGCACACCCTCGTAAACCGACATTACAGCACTTCCCTAAATATTTGATGAGAATTAGAAATAGAAAGACTGATTGCTGGCGCTGGAAAAGCTCAGAGCCAGAGTTCCCGCTTAGGTGTCTAATCTGAAGCTCTTGAGTTCTGCGGATCTTCTGCAGGTCTTAAAATTAATATCAGGCATAAAACAGAACTCTCTGTACAGACATGACATGTAACACTAGGCCAACTGTTGCATCAGTTTGTTAACGTCTTGATGTATTCAGTTTGTCTTTGGGCAATCTCGAGACAGCAATGCCCTGGAGGCTGAAGGGCCGATTTGCTCTTTTGTCCAGCTAGTCGGAACAAAGAACTCAAATCAGAGCCAGGCAAGATTTTTTGGGATGGTGGATGAGAAAAGGAACAGGGGAGAGAGATTTTCTGGGTGGATTGTAATGGGCCAAAGGCTAATGGCTGGTATCAATGCTAAGTTCCACAGCTGGAGACATGGGAATCTAAACTAAGCTGACAGGAGTACATGGGAATCAGGAAGAGATCAATTTATCACCTCTCGGCATGCTCGAGGCCAGTATGAGCCACCACGTTCCTTCGCTCTTTAGCTTAGGGGCTTGCAACTGGAGCTCACCCATTGCGTATCCCTGTTCTCCAGTCAGCCAGGGTGTCCTCTCCTACAGAAGGACTGGATAGGTATTACTTAGTCAACTTAGAGGTACAGTACAGTATACTGTAGAGCTTATAGTACATGCAGGGTTTCTCTTTTTCCTTCTGGTTCCAGGTATACACTATACACTGCAGCAGAAATCCATATGTAAGTTAAAGAGAGTGCCTAAAATGCAGACACATACACACACAGATATTAGTACTATTTAGACCGAATTCGTTTTGTAGACAAACACTCACTGACTACTATATTAGGAATCCCTTTGTGACAATCACGATGCAGTGTAGAAAATCCCACACAAGTCAAGAAGTTTAGCTAATGTTCACATCAATCATCAGAATGGGATTTCAACGACTTTGATTTAGCATGATTGTTGGTAACTGGTTTAAATATTTCAGAAACAGGGATTTTACAGCGCACCAGTCTCTCAGACACTCAGACTTAAAAAGAATAGCAAAGCAAAAGGAAGAAGAAGGAAAAAAAAACCCTCCAATGAGTGGCAGTTCTGTGGACAGAAATGACTTGCTAGTAAGAGTCAGAGGAGAATAGCACAATATAATGGGATTTTTTACCAACATGTCAATTTAGAATCCACATACACTATATTGTCAAAAGTTTGTGGACATCTGACCATTTCTAATACACTGCTGTAATGTGGCTATACTGTAGGAATTTCCACCTATCTAGCCTTAAGATCATAGCATAGTTAGTTATTCAGCCCAAAGAGGTTCCATCAGATTGACCCAAATTTGGCAAACTAGTCCTGGAACGGGCTTTGGGTAGATCTGTTTATTTAAGTACAGTAAGGCCCTTACATAGAAACATTTGAGTTACGAAGTTTAAAAGATGCGAACATGCGTTTGCACATGTTAAATTGCGGAAGCTAGATCACATGTCCGGCATGCATGGTCAGGTGCGTGGAGCGTGCATTCCAGGATGTCTGGAAGCAAGCGTTAAAGCAGCAACAATGAAGCTGGTACTGCTAAGAAGGGCCAAGCAATAACGTCTGAGACAAAAATAAAAAGATTATTGAGAGAATGGAGAATGGAGGTAAAAAAGATGGCAGTCATTGCTCGTTCTTTTAACATAAATCATTCAACTATTTGCATGAATTTAAAAAACAAGGACAAGATCGTGGAACATGTTTTTGGTACTGAGTATAGCCAATTGTGTTAGTATCCTAGTACCTACCAGTGGCGGCTGGTCAATAAGGGGCGCTGGGGCGCCGCCCCCTTAAAGTTAGGCAGAGAAGAATGCTACTTTAACATGTGATTATTTAACATAATAATTATTTATTTTCCCGTGACCCTGAATACAGGATAAAGCGGTATAGAAGATGAATGAATGAATGAATTATTTATTTTAATATTGAAATAAAGTTATTTAGTCACAATATTATGCTGTATTAATATCATTTATTTACAATAAAAAAAAATCTAAACTGTATTACGTTCATTTGTGTTCGCCGGACAAACGAGTTTCTATGTAGGCAAGTAAATTTGAGGCAGAGCTCTAATTGGATTATTATCCTTGGGGTGCAGCACTGTGCGCCTCGAACCCTCCCACTTTTGTTTTTAGCGAATCAATATTGTTTTTAAATATTTGGGCTCATGTGATTGGACCATTCTCAACGAGTCTTATTAACGGTCAGCAGATTGTTAGTTAATGTATTGAATAGTGATTGATGTGGAAGCCAGCTAAATATGAGAGAAAATTCTGAAATTTCTTTGCTAAAATACCCCTTCGCAAGGCAGTCGGACGAAGAAAGAAAAACAGTTAAAGAACTTGGACCAGATCGACCTGATCTTCTAATTAAGCAGCAGTCAAGTGATCGCGGCCGAGGTTACACTCTGTGCTTTTCCAGCACTTCTTATGGCTATTTACGGGCGATTATTAATAGTTTAATTTTAATTTTGTTTGTGCCTAAAAAAAAAAAAATTTGCACCAGCTACCACTGGTACCTACTGTAGTCAATGCTTGTTGGACTTAGAAACCAATTGGACTTACAAATGAAGACTTGTTCCTATGTTGGGGACTTGTAAAGGGACAATCTCAATGTAAAATGAAATCTTAATGTATAGCTTACAAAGACATCCTACTTCAACTTGAAAGACTTACTTCTCTTACCGTTCGTGCCTGCTTGTCCCTTAACTCTGATCTGTACAGTACATGGGATTAAACACGGCACCATCTGACGCGTGCTTAAAAAATGCTCTTGTGCTCTCTTGGTTCGTCTCCTGTGCAAATCTAACATGTCATGCCTGTAAACATGGGCCATGTGCAAATTAGGCATAGCTTTTCTATCGACAAGAGACAAACTTTCTGTCTCTGATCTTATAAAAAGGTCTAAACGAATTCATTTCTCATAATCAAATGTAAATTTCTGTCGCCACCAGGAGATATTGAATATGCATGAATGAATTAGTTTTCTGGTCGTCTTTTTGGTGTGTAGAAATCAACTGCTGCATTGTTTACCACATGACTGAACAGTAAAATGTTGCCAGAATTTCCTTGTCTCGGTTTATCTGTATGGCAACTTTATCATTCTGTTTTATCTTGTTGCACTTGAGTGACATTGCGATGTTTGTGACATTTTTCCAGCTATATTTGTTATTACTGCCTTTGCCTCCCTTGAGTAGTGCTCTGCAGGTAGCACCTGACATATTACACACGACTGCTATATTCAGCTCACAGGGGCTTAAGGCTAAAATGCCATAAGTTTTCATCAAGCATTAAATAATTGAACCACATTTAGTCATTGTGAATGCAGGTTTTTCCTTCACCCTTTAGTCATCGTTTAACTCGTCTCTCAAAGCTCAAAAAGGCTTTTTCTTTAATAAAATAAAGAGTCTGGTATTTACTTCCATATCCCTATTTTGTATACATCTATTCACCTAAGATATGATTATAAACTTCAAGAGTAAATAACCGTTTATGGGTGTTAAAATACATGATGTATTGTTTGTGGCACCAGAATTCAAACAGCTTATTTTCATTACTGTTTGGAAACTCATTATGCCCTACAGTACATCCAGAAAAAGCCAGTGAGAAAGTGTGAAAAAGAGAAGCCAGGTCCAGAAAAAGAAAAAAACACACAACCATTGTGGTGTGCTAGCTCAAGAGGCAACATGAAGCATGTACGCTTGCTTTGCAGATTACAGCATATTTTACACTGGAAGTGTGTGTTATACACAGTTAAAAGAATTTAATTATATAGAATGTGCTTTACATTTTTCCCAAACAAGAACTAAGAAGCCCAAATGTGTTCCAGCAAGACAATGCCCCTATGCACAAAGCAAACCTTATGAAGTCATGATTTGCTGAGCTTGGCGTGAAAGAAGTTGTGTGGCCTGTAAACATCTTCATCATTTATACCGCTTATCCTGTGTACAGGGCCATGGGGAGCCTGGAGCCTATCCCAGGAGACTTAGTGCACAAGGCAGGATACACTCATTTATTATAAGGCACACACGCAAAACAGGCAATTTGAAGAAAAAAAGAAAAAAAAGACACCACTTAGCCTAGTTTTTGGACTGTGGGAGGTAACCAGGGTACCCAGAGGAAACCCACCAAGCACTGAGAGAAAATGCAAATTCCATGCACACAGACCCCGAGGCGGGAATCGAACTCAGACCCTAGAGGTGCAAGGCACAAGTGCTAACCACTATTCCACTACGCCGAGCCCATGTCGAATTATTATTATTATTTTATTCTGTTCATTTATTATTTAATAAATTCAAATAAATACTTTTCCACTGTTTGTGTTCATGTTCTGTCCCCCTAAAAACTTACTACCGCATGTGTTGTCACATGACTCTGCCCTGTCCAGTCTGCGGCATGGAAGCAACGAGGAGAACTCGTTCATTAGAAAAAAATTTTTTTCATCTTTAATAGTTGACCATATTTACAGTACAAATGTTGTTAGTCATCTTAGGAGGCAAAAACAACAACAACAACGAAAAAAGATCTATCAAATGCAATATGTTACAAATAAATTTGTTATTAATAATGTAGGCAAAATGTTTAATTAATCATGATATTGATTTGAGGTCATATCGCCTAGCTCTAACCTGACCTCAATTATGCAGTCGTGAATGAAACCCCAGAAATGCCAATAGCCATGCTCCAAACTCTTTTGGAACATTTTGTGGTAGCATAACTTTACATTTAATTAAAAGTTTACATTTTAATTGCAACCCCAGTATGTGCACTGCCACAGTAGGAGTGCATGCTGAAATATATCATTAAATATATCATATAAACGGTTTCACATCATGTTCCTTTGTCATTGATCAGTTCATTAACTCTTAAATCTATTCAAAGAATCTAAATTGAGCAAAAAGAACATTCCTAATTCTGATTTCTATAAATAGTGCAGCAACACTTTGCTAAAAATAGGGTTCATTACCAAGAAAGACACCATATGCTCACGGTATAGTGTACATCTGATGATGATCTGTCATATTAGTTCTATCTTAATGCTTAATGCCATGAAACTGTAATATTTGTAGCATATTTCATGACAGATTTTATGATGTAAAATGTAAAAATATATATATGTCATATGAGCGGCACGGTGGTGTAGTGGTTAGCACTGCACCTCCAGGGTCCGGGTTTGATTCAAAATTCTGACTTTATACTCAGTTTAGTTTAAAGCCAGACTTCTGAGGAAAAAACAGAATTCTGAGATCAAAGCCAAAATTCCAAGGAAAAGCATCAGAATTCTAAGGGGGAAAAAAGGCAGAATTCTGAATTTAAAATCAAAACTATACTGTAAATAAAGAAATATTTCAGAAACGTCCGAATAAAAAAAAAGTAGTTCTAATCCATGTCTAGTCCTAGTTTGTGTAGAACTGTATAATCTGTAAAAATTTTAGATTAAGTCCATTAAAGTGATCTAAACATGCGCCTTAATAGAAGAGATATACCTATTTTGTTTTTTTTTCTTTTGGTTTTAGTTTTTTTGTTGTTGTTGTAAAAAGCAGTTAATGTACAATATCACAAATATTCTTAATAATTAAAATAATATAATTTTACTTTAATTGTTTAAAACGTCTTCGAAAGCTTATTTAAACTGTGGTTGAACCCCATCTGAACTCCACTGTAATTTTTACTTTGCTTTCTTTCTGGATTGTAAATTATTTCATATGGTCATGAGTTTACTTCTGGCCTGAACTCTTATAACTTCCCTATTACTACTGTACTGTATGTTAAAAGAAACTGTCAAAATGTATACATAATTATCAAGTTAATAATTACTTTATGATAATTTTTTAATCTGCAATATTTTGTAAATATCTCTTCCTTTATTTTGTGCTTTTTAAACCAACTGTAATAACACCACATATTGATACACACTAATGAAGAACACACTGGTACAGATCGATATATCATTACACCTCAATTACTGCATTACACAGTCAGCACTTGTACTTAAGCATTGTTCCCAGCTAAATGTATTAGGCTTCTCTGCTGAAGAGTGACTGAGAGCTCTTTTTGAATACATTGTGTAAAAAATTATTTTATAATGGTTTCACTTTCTGCAAAATAATGGTTTTACTTCAAACCATGAAAGAGTAAATCAAATACAATATTTCAAACATTCCTCCAAGTGGAACTCTTCTGCAAAATTCACTTTTTAGTCATTTTTAGACATTCAGATGGGTTGCCAGTGTGTGTGTAGAAACAAAAGCTTTAAAAATGCTTTAAAAAATCCCCCGCTTTTCATTATTGTATTGGCCAGGGTTTAAACAAGCCAATTAGATTTCCCTCCCAAATGTGACCTAATATAAGAAGAACCCTCCCCCGGTTTGTTACTCCATGTGACCCAGGTCTATTCAGCTCTGCTGTTTCAGGAGGGGGAGAGGTGTTTGACTCAGCAGGAGCTCATTTACATACAGTAGACACTAAAATGAAACATGGAGAAAAGGACTGAAACAGAAGGAGAAGACATAAAAAATGCTATCTGAGGTTATATAAGAGGTTCTATAATAAACAAAAATAAGGGACCCTTAATTTAATACATGCTACAGTACACCACATTGAAATATTGTATTTGATTTACTCTTTCATCGTTATTTACCATTTTCACCATTATTTTGCAGAAAGTGAAACCATTATAAAATATTTTTTTTACACAATGTATTGCATGGACATCTGGGAAAAACTGCAGGATGATGCAGTGGATAAATTCTGTGAAACAACTAAAAATGCAATAAAAAAAAGAAAAAATGAAAAAATATTGACCAAAATGTTTTTCAATGAAAGAAAGAAAGAAAGAAAGAAAAATTTGACTGTCTATATCTTCATAAAATAAAATAAAAAACACAAATAAAAATATAACAATTATTTATCATGTTTAATTGTGGCAAGTGTGGAGCAACACGTCTTCTACCAACCAAGGAGGATGGGGAAAATACAGTATGTGAAAGGCTTAGTGCAAAATTAAATATTTCATTTTGGCGAATTGATTCTGTGAGTACGGATAGAGTACAGTACTATGGACTATGGACATCTGAACACAAATGGTAAATTATTATATCATCAAACTGTTTTGGGCATATCAATGTGATTGCAGTGCAAAAGCCTATAAATCCACAAAAAAGGTTTGACAAAAATTAATTAAAGTGCAATTAATATAGCAAACTTTTGGGGGGTGGGGGAGGGGGTTGTTGTCAGATGGGTATTGAGTCATACAAGGGAACAGGGGAAAGGTGTTGAGTTTTGTTAAGTTTTGTTAATTACAAAGAATTTTAGGATCATGAGACATTTTTAAAAATACAAACGTTTGCGATGTCATCATCAGCAATGCCTCATCAGCACCTCTACCCCTTTGTTGGTCGATGACCGCATCTTATGATAAAAGTCCATGATGGCTGGAATAACTGCATTGACCGTCAACAGACTGTAAAAAATTATTTTCCGTTTTTCTTTTTAGTTCATTCAGTCTAGCCACTATTTTGCCCAATCATTAGGCACTAGACTTGACTGGTCATGTAACAAAGAATCAATGCAACTGGCTTGTTGGATGTGTTGCATTTTGCCCTGAAATATAGATCAAATGAGATGTTTCACTTTTTGTAAAAAAAAAAAAAAAAAAAAAAAAAAAACAAGAAAGATGTAAATTCAAAGCTTTTAAAATAAGGTTATATTGTGTTTTAAATATCAAAATATTTTGATTATAAACAACTATTTTCCCAGTTTGAATTGCATTTATTGTGTTTTGCAGGGAAACCCTTCATTTGCCTCCTCCAAGACTCGTGAAGCCAACCTTGGCATTTTTAGACTCCTGCTAATGCAGCATCACCCACCTGGAGGAAAGCTCTATCTTCCCTATTCTGCACGCATGAGCTCACAAATGCCTGTGATTGATTAGTGTTGTTGTTGAGTGACAGGGGAGGGAGAGTGAGCAGGGCCAATTTTGGGCTCTTGACTGCTGGCCACAAATGTCTGTGCCATTGTCAGATTCAAACCTGATCTCCAGACTTTAAGGAGAATGTTTTTCCAGTGTACCACTCAGGGGCCAAAAACTGCATTATACTAAAAATATATCAATTAGATAAAATGTTGCTTTTAGCAAACAACAATTTACTATAAAACCACACAATGTTTATACAATAGGTTTTATCCGTTATTAAATAGCCGATTTTCCCAGATGTTGGTGGCAAATTCCTTTGCATTCTTATATTTCAAGTCATTAGAACCTTTTTGCCTTGACAGCACAGAATTACTAGGTATACCCACTGAACCAGGAACAGCTCAGCTCTTTAGTATGGGAACAAAGACCGTATCTAACGAGACACGGTTAGAAAGTGTCATAGGTAGAGGACGCCTCTCTATTCCATTATATGTAAAAAAAAAAAAAAAAAAAAAAAATGTATTCAAAATACAAACAAGAGTCTCAAAAAGCCTTTCACTGTATAATACATCACATGACCAATTATCCAAGGGTGAAAATCAAGCAAAAGCACAGCATCCTCAGACAGACATGAACCATTAATCTAAAAACAGAATCCTTGTTATTGCTTACGTCTTCCCAGCCACTCCCAGGTGTGTAGGAGATGACGTCCAGAAAGGGGTTGGCCAAGTAACCCTCATTACTGAAAGAGTAATCCTTCCCACTCATTGTGATGTTACTGAAATATCTGCAAAAAAAGAAATAGAGGGGGTCAGAGAGAAGGAAATGAGTAACTCAGAGGTAGTGCAGATTTGCATTCACACCATTTTCAGCACTAAAATGGGATTCATGGAGGCTGTAATCTAAAAGGTGCTATTTTCTATAATTGCCTCAAATTAATCTTTTCATACAAATCCAACATTTTCAGAGTCTGCATGAATCTGTGCACATTCCTAAAACACTAATGAACACTTCATAATTGTGCTTCACGTATTTGTATTGTACTGTAGGCAACAGCAAGTCCAATTCCATCTTGTAGTCATGAGTCATCACATTGCAAACACTGCGAAAAGAAACTGCCGGGAATGTACAGCATTTATATTGTTTTATGATTTTACACAATTGTACTGTATGCAATTAAGCAATTGAAGCATGGCATTAAAATAAAATAAACAACTTTAATTAAAATGAAATCCAGAAAACACAATGCATCGTGTTAGTGTGACAGCTAATGTTTTTAGCAAGATCCAGATTGTAAAGTGCACATTACGTAATCTTTGTTTGTTTGCCCTTTTTGAGGTAAGTTTATGTGGTTTTATGAAATTCATCTTTCGGTGTGAATTCATCTGATGGCAGAGGTTGTTGAATCCTTGCAAGCTAAACGCACTGTGCTACAGCTCTGAAGACCGAGTTCAAACCCAACAACACCAAGGTGCCAATTGTTAAGTCCTTGTGTGTTAAGACCGTTAACCTTTAGCTATTCAGTTTTGTTCTGCAATAACTGTCAGCCGCTTTTGTTTTAAGGTGACAGCTAACTGTAAATGTAGTCAGCTTTATTTCAGTTCATTCTGTAATTATATTTTTATGTATTTTTGTTCATTTAGTTTGCTTTAAAATAGTGCTTTATAATAATTTTATGGTATCTTACTGATAAGATATAATTATGCGCTATAAATTTACAAGCATTTGCTGGAAACTCAGATGCAAAGAAATTACAGTAATTGTTAATATTAATTTTTTAGATGTTGAATCATAAAGCATAGTCAGGCTGTTTTTAGGCCTTCGGGCTTCATAAGAATAAAAACTGATTTAGGATATTTCACTATTATACGGACTATGGACATCTGAACTTCAGACCCTGGAGTCTATCCCAGGAAAATTATGACACAAGCTATCTACAGTACCATGCCAACCTATCGCAGGGAACAAGCACACACTCTCACATACACACACACAACTTGGTAACACCAATCAACTTATTGTGTATGTCTTTGGACTGTGGTAGGAAACCCAAGCCCCTGAAGGAAACCCAAGCACCTGGAGAACATGCAAACTCCACACACAGGACTGGAGGCGAGATTCAAACCTCTAAACCCAGGAGGTGCATGGCAACAATGCTAAACCCTAAGCACAGTGCTGCAGCATCACATCTGTACATGCTTTTTATACATGACTATATACATTCAGTTCCCATAGTGGTAATATAATAATGTCCTCTTCTGGGACATTAGAAGATAGATCTTGGGTCTATGGGTATCTGTGCCCATTTCACCACAAATGCATTAGTGAGGTCTGTGACTGATGTTGGGCGAGGAGGCCTGGGGAGCAGTTGGTGTTGTAGTTCCTGTCAAAGCTGCTCAGTATGACTGAGCTCAGGGCTCTGTTCAAGCCACTTGAGCTCTTTCTTTCAGCCTTGGACCTCACTTCATGCACAGTAACATTGTCATGCTGAAAAAGGTTTGGGCCTCGCAATTCCATTGAAGGGCATTTGCAATGCTATAGCATACGCAGACATTCTATACAATTCTATACAATTATGGGCAACATAATTGTATAGGATCATACATCAAGTCAAGTAGACTTTTATTTAATCAAAGCCAAATACAATGTCCAATGTAAATCATGAGTACTGTAGGATGGTCAGGTGTCCGCAAGTCTTTGGCCATAAAGTGTATTTAACCTGGTCTTGCCATAATCATTAATTATAGGCTCTACTTTAACACCTGTCCCATGTTAGTTTCTCTTCAACAAGCAATTTCACTTCAAATTCTGTGACCTTGTTGAAAGTAAGAACATGCTGATTTCTTGCCCCTGGTCTCTCTTACAAAGAAATAAAGGAGGATGTAATGTGGCCCAGGGATATCCTATGTTGACCCTAATTACGAGATACTGTATGCCATACAAGCTCTTTTTATAACTGCAACAAAACATCTACAGTAAAAGTGAATACTCAAACAGAACCTTGAGCTAAACAAGATTATATTTAAAAGCAGCGCCTAGGGATATTATAGGCAAAGGAAGTAATTTGCCTACTAAAGGAACGCTCTGATAATAATAATAGAATATTTACAGGAAATCTGTAGTTGGAGAGATATCACCAGATTCACCAGATTTGGGTAGATTACAGAAACAATTAAATAAAATAGTAGCCAAGCATTGTCTACAGGATGTCTTTTGAAGGCATCCTTGCTCTACAAACTTCATTTGCATGTGTCTAAGACTTTTGCACAGTACTGTTTACACCTTATTACTTCAGACGTATTGGTTACGTCAAATTAGCAGTGATTTCCAGAACTCTTCCTTACTTCATTCTCCCACGAATCCTTTGTGTCCTGTTGCCATCTGTCTGGCAGTTTGTGACAAAGTGAGGCCCACTGGTAGCGCCGTAGTCCTGGCGCAGGGCCATGGCCCCATGAATAAGGACGGAAACACCCCGGGCGATCCGTTTGCGTGCTTCATCTCTCCAGCCCTGAGGCCTCACTGCGAAAAGACGGGTGGGCAGGCCATTTACACCCAGCTCAGACAGTGCCGGGCCGACAGCGAACCACATATGAGATGCTCCAGCCTGCCCAGCAGCCCACGCTGCATGAAACACCTGCTCAGCCTCCTCCTGGGAGCAGTACAGCAGACGAACCTGGGAGAATGGGGAAAAGAGCGAGAGATCATCAGCAACTGAGAGAGATTTAGGGCAGAGAGGTCAATAAAGAGAGAGCCACACAGAGAATACAGACACAAAGTGAAGTGAGTGAGTGAGTGAGATCATTTGCGGTGGAAGGACAGAAGATCAGAATTAGGTCAGAGATTTGGAAAAAAGAAAGTACCTAAAAGCCAGACAGAACATGAAAGAAGAGGAGCAGCGCGGAGTGAAGATATTTGCATACATGTCTCACAGCTCTGGAGGAGACGAATAAATATGATCATAAAAGAAGGTGGCGTATCCATGGGGAGAAATATGGTGGGAATCAAAATAGGCCCAGTGGGGAATAAAAGCACTATGTCATTACTTTGGTGCCATATTTTCAAAACATAACAGTTTAATCCAAAAAAAAAAGATTTCTAGTTGTACAGAGTTTCTTACAGAGTTTTTATATCCTGTTACACACAAAAGTGCTTTGTCCAACCTGTTCAGTTCTCATGGGCTATGGGTTTTAAAAAAATGAAAGAGTCATCATTTCCCTGCTTTTTCACTGGTTCACAAAATAAAGTAACTCATAATCCATCCTGTAGTGATGGGAACGACAGCTCTTTTCAGTAAGTCACATCATTCGGCTCAGCTCGCCAATAACAGCCAACTCTTCCAGCTCCCTAATGCCTCATTGCCACTTTTAATTATGCTCTAAAAATGCTCTTCTTTGCTTAATTATGGCTGAAATTGGTCCATGAAATCTTACTCTGCCTTTTGATTAATACAATAACAATACTTTGCATTGAATTGTATAAAATCAATTTGAATAACTGCCAAATCAAAAAACGATTATTTCTAACAATATTTGTGCACTGAAAAATACAGAGCGCATCCCTTCAACTGATGGAATCATGCCTGCTGTGTCTTGGCTTCATTAGGGAGATTTATATAAAAATATATTTATTAAATTAAATCCTAGTTTAATGCACTTTCCTGTATGAAGTCCTGTACATCTTCCATTAACTTGACGGCAGAGAGCTCTTCCCTGTCATGCTGCCTCATTACACAGTCGAGAAGATGTCGAAAAGACATTTCTATAGACGCGTTCAGATTTAATCACATTGCGGAAATAACACCATTGCTGGCTCATATTTGCAAGTCAGCTCTTTATATAAAAGAACCGACTTAAAGGACGGACTCGTTTGCAAATGACACATTATGGCCATATTGGTTACTTAAAGTGAAACCCAGATCAATCAGATTAGTATGTCTGGGGGATTTGCATATATTTGTTTGATTTTTTCCCCCCAGACACTACTGAGTTATATAATATTAATAATAATAATAATAATAATAATAATAATATATATATAATAATAATAATTAATATAAGCATTAAACTTTCTCTCTCTTTGTTAGTATGGCAGTCCTACACTACACAAATGAACCTACAACTCTATACAGACAACCCTGAGATAGTATAGCAACATCCAGGTGTTGATTAAAGCATTCCCAATAGAGGCCTGATTATATTATCTGATGTTAACACTAAAAGTCTTATTAATGCTCAGTTTTATACAAATTTACATAATGTACTGTGTTGCACCAGTTTCTTTGAAATAACCTGAAGATCAATAAAATACTGCAGATGCTGGCTAACTAGCCAATTAACAGATTTGCACTGCAGAGTCTTCTTAAAACACTTAATATAGCTAATTTTCCAAGTAAGGAGCATTACGAGTAAAGGAGTAATTTAATATCATATTTTCAATGAAGACTTACAAACTACAGAATTATTCTTTATACAGTTGAATAAGATTCAATATTGTAATACTTTTTTAAAAATAAAAAGTATTACATTAAAAAAATTTAATAAGCACATAATAACTACTGTATGTTATTTAAATTGTCTTTGTTGCTCAAAATACATTCATGCAGCTGGCCTCATGTACTGTAGCTTTTACATATTTTATTGAAATATTGTGGTTACATCCTTTTCTGAGATGAGACAGACAGCACTTGTACAAATTCTACAAAAAAAATCCCAACAAAAAATGTAAAAACTGACGCAAACAAATTTTGAACAGCTTCCGAACGTACGTGCAACTTCGGCATTCGGTTTGGCTTGGTACGTTTGTATGCCGAGGTACAGTACCACTGTACCGTAAATGAAATAAATGCCCTTAGTTCTAGTTAACAATTTTAACATGAACATAATTTTTTACTATCATTTACCATTATTAATTTTTTTACTCAAATTAAAACATAAAACGCAAAATGTCATTGTCAAACATGATTTACTTGAGTGGAAATTTTGCCTTGATGTAACGACGACGCAGGTCTCGCGAGGGGCAGAACCGCGTTAAAATACTCTGTACTGTACAGAACAGGCTGCAACCCCGCAGAGTTCTGAACAGGCAGAGTCACGGTCACCAGACGACAGTGCCGTAAGCACAATCAATGCGAACGCGCTCCACCTGCCGGTGTTTATTTAAGGGTCCTGATACCTGCGCACTTCAAATGTGCGATCATTAGGTAGCACCGGTAAAGGTATCAGCGCCAAGACAAAGGCCAAGACACAGACGACGTCTTCACAACAAGCTGGCGTAATTGAGAGAGAGAGAGAGAGCACTGCATGACAGTAGTTGCGTGCACTCTCGGTTTAAGTGTTAAAACACATACAAGTCAGATATAAATCCTCAGTAAGGGTGGAATCGCCCCAAGAAGATAAAAAGCCTTATTTTGAATTTCCAAAGCCCTGTTCAGTCTCGAGGAGACGGCGGAGCTCTGTTTATTTTGTGTTCTCAGTTTCAGCTCCTAATTAATCATCCCATGCTATCTCTAAACAGGTAGGTCTTCCTATGCGTGTCTCATAAGCACTCTCCCTACTACTATTTCATTTACCCCCTCAGAAGCCCAGCATAAGGGCTCTATTACATCTCGTGGTGCACCACGTAACACCTTAATGTAAATATGGTGATACATTGATTTTTGTTTCAATGTATTATACTAAAGATTAAAGGTACAAAATGTTCATCCTCTTAGAAAACCTGACTAGCTGCCCTTTAGTTACACAATTCTGACGTGTTAAAAATGGCATAAAGGTGGAAAAAGATTAAGGGCAGTGGGAATTCAAATAAAATTTGATAATAAAAGATAATTATGATGAATAATACACCTCATGCCTTCATATTAAATAAAATTTTGTAGAATACATTTTAAAAATGGGAGGAAATGTTTTACTGTGACAGGTTGCAAAGTGGGGGTGGCACGGTGGTGTAGCGGTTATCACTGTCGCCTTGTACCTCCAGGGTCCAGGTTCGATTCCCACCCAGGTTCGATTCCCGCCTCTGTTTGCATGGGGTTTGCATGTTCTTCCCGTGCTTGGTGGGTTTTCTACGGGTACTCCGGTTTCCTCCCACAGTCCAAAGACATGCAGATTTGGCTAATTGGTGTTCCCAAATTGCCCATAGTGTTTGAGTGCGTGTACTGTATGTGTGCACCCTGTCCAGGACATACCCTACCTGGCTCCAGGCCCCTCACGACCATGTATACAGGATGAATCGGTACAGATGATGAGTGAGTTAATGAGTGAGGCTGCAAAGTGTCTAAAGATACAATTGTTAAAATTGGTTGTTTATGTGACAACCTCAGCAGCAACCTCATTTCCCCTCTCGTCTGTTCCACACACTCAGCATTCAGCATCACCAGTATACTAATCACCGGCCTGATCATCTTTCATCATCTGCACCTATTTCTCACTGAGTTAAACGCTTGAACTATATGAAAAATCTATCAAAGTCTGGCTCATTGGAAGCAAAATATGAATAAATATGTATATAACTGAGAAACAAATCATGAATGGGTTAATGACTAAAAACAAGGAATTTAAAGGAAAAGTGAGAGGTAAAGGCTAGAAATAAAACAGTAATCACGGAACAACAGGTTGAACTTTAGCGAAATGAACTTCTCAGGATGTCGCAGACCCCCATGGACATTTAATATAAAGACAAGGGAGACCAATTCATGTTAATGAAAAGATTCATGTATTCATCACCCGCAGACCAGGAATCAGCTTAATTGGGGCTTGGAAGATTTCACTTAGATGGTCTACTCTTGTGATATACGTGACTTGTCCAACAGAAATCCAACTTTTCACAAACATCTCTCAAGAAAAATGGTGACATTTCCAAACATTTGGACACCGCACTTAGCCACACCATTTCCATTAATTATTGGCAGATCCTCTGTATTCATTGTACCCATTTACAAGCAGCAGTGTTCTTCTGACTTCATTCACCTGAACAGTGTGTTCTTCTTCCCATGTCAAAAATATGCATCATCAGGTTCCTTGTAAAATTACCTTAAATTATGCAGTAAAAACAGCCTACACGAAAACACATTTTCGGATTAGCGCGGTTACTCTGTGGTTTCCTCCATCCATGAGAAAGTAGAAGAGATTTTTTTTTCCTCAAACACATTCTGGTTGGTTGGGGAATTTTGTCAGAGCAGTTAACCTGAAAATTGATTACAAATGTAGACAAAAGACATTTGAGCATGTAAAATAAAGTGTAGAAAGGCTTGCAAACTGGAGGAATGCATTTAAGCATGCATGCACTCTTTCCAAATCCCAGCAAGGCGCACAAACACACACACACACACACACACACACACATGAGAGTATACTGATTGTGAGTGCGTGCAATTCTGTTTGGGAACAAAGTAAATCAGTGTGTGATGGGAAACAGAGTTTAGCGTGGACATGCACGCAGAAGACATCTGTGTGAAAGCAGGAGGAAAGCTGATAATATATTATGCTCTGCTGAGCTCAATTTCTGCTTGTAAGTTAATGCCATGGAGAAAGATTAGGGGTGCAGCAACAGAAAGTCTGTTGAAAAATGAAAAAAAAAAAAAAAACAGCAGGAAAGATTGAGAAAGGGACTAAGATTCTGAACGGTTAATCTTTTATTGGTTTTGGAGTTATACGGCCCAAGTGAAATAGCCAGGCGCGGACCAACATGAGGAAAAAAAGCCTATTTTGTAGCTTTGTTACAGTATGTAGAGGATGTGCTTTTGAAACTGTACGTCTTATAAAATCCTTAATACTCTAGTCTTATTATACTCTATATCTGAACAGATGCATATTTGATATAGGGGTGTGTGTGTGCATTTGTGAGTTCAGGATACACATGCCTGTAATTGAGCATGACCACTAGCTCATCCTGTCTGCCAAAGAAATCGGCAGGTCTGACCGAGGCTAATGCACAAGGCACTGGGCTGCAGAGCCACTAGCGCAGAGCTATATTAACACTGACACCGGTGCACCAGGACCCACACAGTACAATAACAACCCTGTGAACATACCTTCTCTATACCCACACACACACACACACACACACACACAAAATAACAACCCATGGCGACAGTTGAAAAAAAAAAGAAAAAACAGAAAATGAGAGTGTGTGTGCACTCAGGAAGGACAGAGAGAGGTCACAGAGGGAAAGGGCAGAACTAGGAAGCATCACTGATGGAAACAAATAGTCATGAAGGATGAAAAAAGAAAAGAATTAGAGAGAGAGAGTAGGATTCAGAAAATGAGAGAAGGTCAGCAGAGATACCGGGTCAGAAGTAGACACAATGGGAGATGTAAAATAGAAACAGACAGAGCATGGTAATTAAGTAAAGAAATGACCCAAAGTGGAAAAAAAAGACAGGGGAGACAGATTGAGAGAATAGAGAAGAAAACCGTTGTAAGATGGAGTAAGTGAATTAGCTGCTGTGTTTAGAATGAATAAAAGTAAGTTTTAAAAAAAAGGGAAACGTCTTTCGTTCATCCTTACCTGCGCCTCGTTCTCCTTCAGCAGTCTGCGTGTGCGAGCTCCACCTGGGTCATCGGTTAAATTCAGCATCACCACACTCTTCTTCTCCCAGCCAATAAAGGAGCCATCTGTCAAACCCTCGACCATAGATAGGAAGTCCTGGTAGCCATGGTGACGCGTGGACACCACGGAAAACGCCGTCCAATCGTACTCCTCGAGCACCTCGAAGATCACTTCGAGCTGGAGCGCAGTGGAGGTGCTAAACTGCAGGAAGATGGAGCCGCTCTCCTGCACAATGATGAAAGGAGAAATGAAGTACGCTTTCCATGTCTGCGGTCTAGCCATTCCCTCTGTAAGGCATCACAGGGATTGAATTTCTTATCCGGTGTTTCTTACATAATACTAACTACAATTAACTCCGAGGTGCTGGAGCCTCTGGCGAAGTAATTAAGAGGGGGGAAAACTACATTTCCCATGACTACAGGCTCTTCATTTTCAGTTTGCATCATCGTGGAAATTGAATTTCTCATCAAGTGTTTCTGAAATAGGAGTGCACCGCAGCAACGAGGGGGATGTAACTGTGAATGGGTGGAAATCACCCACTAATTTTTTATATCATTTGGGGAGACATGCAGGGCTTGTGGAAGAAAAAGCTTTCAGCTTGAACGTGACTGCTATCTCTTTACTGTAAATAGGTCTTAATAGATAGATAGATACCATAGATAGATAGATAGATAGATAGATAGATAGATAGATAGATAGATTTGTTTAACCTAAATTTTCTGCCTGCTTCAAGTAAGGTTCAGCTAGTCTACTGGAAGTTGTAGTCTATTTTCCAGATGATTTCCACTTACAAAGAATTTTGAATTCCAAGCCAGTGTTTTTTTTTTTTTTTTTCAAAATCTAAATGAATGACCCCCATCATTTCATTCTGCTGTGTGCACACTCTTTCCCATTTTAGTTAAAAACCCTCGCATACCTGTGGCACTCTGCCCAGCCCCGCTCCGCCTCCCACAGCCACAATAGGAAGGCCAGTCTGGGCCGAGACAAATTCCAGCATGGGTGCCAGTGGGCCCGACGCCAGTGGGAGCGGTCTCTCATCCTCATACACCAGCCCCTGCACTGGTCTGGATGCCAACAGGTCACACAGTTGGGAGAGCAAGCTCCTGGGACTGCTATCATTGACCTGTAAACAGTTTCAGATCAATTACATTCAATTCAGCTCCAATACACCGAATTCAAATGCGATAGTCATAGGCTTTTTTACACCAGTAAGGAAATCCTCATTAAAACTAACACTCAAATTCCCGTTCATGCTCTATTCAAGAGAATCTTCAAATTGTTCAAAAGATCTACAAAAACGTTTTAACCCACCTGAAGCCAGATGACATTAACATAGCCCCACTTGGTGACGACGCTCTCTCCGAAGCTGCTGTGCACTCGGCCAAAGCCTGGATACAGGACCTTGCCACCGGACGCTGTCACTCCCGCCTCGTCCTGAGCCACGGCGCCCGCATGGATCACCGCGATGTTAAAGTGCATCGGTGCCACCTGGTCGCGCTCACGCTCTCGGGGGCGGAGCAAGAGGTGAGGGGAGGAGATGACCGGCCCCACCCATTCCACCAGAGCCAACAGGAGAGGCAGGGCAGGTACTGTGACCATGGCAACAGAAAAAGAGGGCAGGAGAAGCGGAGCAGCAGGGGGCGCAAATAGAGAACGCCTAAGAAAGAAAAAGTAAGAGGGAATGAGAAAAACGGGGGGAAAAAAAGGATTTAAATCAAATCTAGCCGACGAGGTGCTGGTCAAGAACCCTGGAAGACCGGGTGTGAAAAGAACAAAAAGAGAGGTGAATGCACAAAAGAAGAAAGAAAAAAAAAAAAATTCATCTTTATTTGGGTCACTGTATGAAATAGAGCAATACTGAGGAGAAAATAGAAACAGAGAAAGAAACCGAAATTGATAGACAGATATAGCTGTGCTGGAAGGCTATGTACAGTATGTGTGTGTGCGCATTTGTGTGCATGTTTTTACAAGCAGCAGATAGATGAAAATTACTCCTGTGCTTATTATGGAAAATAAATAATATTAATTAAAATGCTGGACCTCCTACAAGTACTATATTTGCATGCACACGCACGCAAATACACACAGAAAGAAAATATTGTTAATATGGGTTATTATTGTATACTTATATTCCTATAAACATACACTAAAATGCACAAACATACACAGACTCTGTGTCTAAGAAATTATTTTAAATTTACAGACCTGAACTAAAAGCCCTCCCCTTGCAATTTCCCTCAAGTTCATCCTCCTTGCCAAACCTCCTACCTGTTTCTCATGACTTTTGGTGTAAATGCAATCATGTGGGGGTCATTAAACTCAACAAAATGATGTTCCCTTGCCCCCTTTTAAGCGTGAATCTTGTGAGATCTTCGAGCAAACAAGGAAGCGAGGAGAGAAAGGGAGAGAACAAAAGAGAAATGCTGTTTGTGGGTTAAGTGCAGTACTAATGATTAAGATGAGCAAAAAGAAAATAGGAAGGGGGAGCGGAAGAATTCAATATTGAGGGAGAGAAGGAACAAGAGGAACGCTGATTACCAGGATGTGTGGACGTGTCAGGCTTACACAAACAAACTTGCAATCCTATAGGTTTTGTCTGAGCGCAAGTGACTGGTGATATAAGACATGGGCTGGTTAAATAGACACAATAAGCAATTGGCAAAGGCTCGCTTAACTCATTGGTAGATACGTAACCATTTCCATTAGACTAGTGCTGATGCACTCTACAGTAAAAAATAATGATGGAGTCCTATAGTGATGGGTCAGATCTAAAATCTTACCACAATGCAGTCAGACAAGTACCGTTCCCCTGGCAACCGATAAACCCAGACTCATCCATCGGATTGCCATTGGATTCGTCATTCCAGAGAACACATCTCCACTGCTGTAGAGTTCAGTGGCGGCGTTCTTTACACGAGAGCATCTGATGCTTTGCATTGCACTTGATGCTGTAACGATTGGATGCAGCCGCTCGCCCATGGAAACCCATTCCATAAAGCTCTCTACAAACTGTTCTTGAGGTAATCTGCAGGCTACATGAAGTTTGGAGGTCTGTAGATATTGCCTCTACAGAAAGTTGGAAACCTCTGTGCACAATGCATTTCAGCATCTGCTGACCCCGCTCTGTGATTTTACTGTGGCTTATCGCTTCATGGCTGAGTTGCTGTCGTTCCCAATCACTTCCACTTTGTTATAATACTACTAACAGTTGACTGTGGAAAATTTTGTAGCAAGAAAATTTCATGACTGAAATTTATATACCTGCAACCATGGAAGTGATCGGAACACCTGAATCCAATGATTTCGATGGGTGAGTAAATATTTTAGGCAATATAGTCTATGTATATGAAATGAAAATAAAAATACTATGATTGCTGGCTTTTGTCTATGATTAACGTTTAACAAAATAAAAATACTCTTTCCTAAAAAATACTTGTAGTTTCTATTAAGATGATGATGATGATGCTTCTTCTTCTTATTATTATTATTATTATAACTTTTTTTACACAGTGAGTTTTGGTTTAGGGAAATTTCCTTTTGGTCTTTCATTAGCTAGATGAAAGATATACAGTATATAATCACAAAGTCACAATAAACAGAAGTATACAATTGGTAGAAGTGTACAATTACAGTATAAAATGGGGGTAAAAACTTACACATGGGCAAAAGTAGGTTGGTACAGTACTCATTACTAAAAAGAGGAGAGAGCAGCTGCCTGCCAAATCCCACATTCCAAACCAGTCACAGAAGCACTTTTAGCATCAGATAATATTATATCATCTTATCCAACACTTTGTCTTCTTAGTAATTGCTTCTAAGTCGTTTTGAATGGCCTCTGAACCATTCATGTAGTCTATTCATGGCTAATGTGAGCTACAAAGGTAACTTGCTTCTAATACAAGGCTTAATCCAAAATCACAATAATAATAAATGTAAATATAAAGTGAATTACTTGAATTTCTTAAGAATTTCCAACACTTCCATGGTTTATTCTATTCACATTTTAGCTACATACTGTAGTACCAGAAAGAATTTAAAACTACTTTCAATCCTGATAACGACGCTAACTGTTAGTCACCAGCACAAAGTTAACTCCGCAAGTCACAAAAGAACCAAAATCACTGGTTAAATAAAAAAAATTAAAAAATCGTAATCCGTTGGTATAAATGGTGTTTGTAGAATGATTACATAAAAGCAATATCACACTCGAGGCTGTTCTGTTGTACGTAATATTAGCATGACTGTGCTAATATTCTTATATCTTGATACGCCATCGCGCCTACAACCACATCAAACAGCACTCCTTGTTGTGTCACATTGATTAAATATTCGTTCTGGCATTCACTCTGTACTGATAGCACATTTTTACAGTTTGTGTCTTCCAATAAAAATAAAGAACTTTTATTAAATGCACTACTAGATCTCCAGTATAGCTGCACTGCCCACAAAACAAATGCTGGCCACTGTAGTATGAACACCTGAGTACCTGCAATCAGCCACTCATGTTCCAGCAGTGCAAAGCAATAAATCATGCAGATACAGGTCAAGAGCTTCAGGTAATGTTCAAATCAAACAACAGAATAGGAGAAAAAAATGTGATCTATCATGTAAAAAAGAATATGTGGTTTTTCACACTTAGTATTCTATAGAGGTTCAGCGGAAAGGTGTGTGTTGGGGACGTGCAATACTATGTGTAGAAATGAGAGAGGTTGAAGGACGATGGCCAGAGAGGTTCAAGCTGACAGGGGATCTATAGTAACTCTTTACGTCCATGATTATTCTCAGCACACTGAACCTTGGGGTGGATGGGCTACAACAGCAGAAAACCACAAGGGGTTTCACTCCTGTCAGCCAAGAACAGGAATCTGAGTCTATCATGGGCACAAGCTTACTGAAACTAGACATGTGAAGACTGGAAAAATCATTGCCTGTGCTTTTTCCAATCTATCACTGAGCAGTTTCAGTGAGCGTGTGCCTATGACAGAATCAGCTTCCTGTTCATGGCTGACCGGAGTGGAATGTGTCTCTGTACCATTCTTGCCATTGCGTAAACTCTATAACCTGTCATGCGTCAAAATCCAGGACGTCAGCATTTTCTGAAATATACATACCAGCTGTCAGGCACCAACAACCATGAAATACCAATGGGATCACATTTGTTTATGAACATTAGCTGAAGCACCTGACATGTATCTGTGTCATTTCATGCATTGTGCTGCTGTCACATGATTAGTGGATAATTGCATGAATGAGCAGTAGGGCACTATTAAAGTGACAGATGACTGTGTTATGTGAAAGATATTGATTTTTCTCCTGAGCCATAGATGTATTATACATCTGTACTTTAACAAATGTCCAAATCACAAAAAGGTGATCTGATTGGATGAAAAAAGAAATTCAAACCACAATCAATCTTGCAAAGCAGGAATAATGAGGCCATACAGAATGCAATATGCTAGGGTATCTCATTCATCTAAAATGAACTGTTTTAAAGAAAATTGGTGAATAATCATTCCTGTGTATATAGTCTGCATTCTGGCGACACGGTGACTTAGTGGTTAGCACTGTCACCTTGCACCTGGATCCGGGTTCGATTCCTGGCCAGGTTCGATGTGCTTGGTGGGTTTACTCTGGGTACTCCGGTTTCCTCCCACAGTCAGATTAGGCTAATATAAAGTAGCTTTAACTAGTGCTAACTGGAGGAATGTTTTCTGTGTTAAACCACAGGGTGATCTACATTCAAACATAAAAAATCATCTAAATTAAGGCACGAACTAGAAATAAGTGCAGATGATGAGAGATGATCAGGCCGGTGATTAGTATACTGGTGATGCAGGGGGACCAAACGGGTAAAAGTCTGATGGAGCAAGATCAGGACTATTGGGAGGATGCTTTCACACCTCAAAACTAACTTTCTGCAGAGTGTAGGCTGCATATGTGGGCCTACGTGTGGACATGTATTGTCATGCAAGAACACAAGGCCCTTGAATAGCAGCCCTCTGCATTTAATCCATAGTTAATCCTCAAGTCTCCATTGAGCATCTCACTGTAATGAGCACTGATGACTATTAAACCTTTTTCCTGATAATGTTCCAATACTAGCCCTTGAGAAAACTTTTTCTTGGTCAGTGATTGAGGATTTATACTTTATTCTCAGGCTCAAAGTGATTAATCGATGTCTCGTCACCGGTAATGATCCTCTTTAAGAAACTTTTGTATCCAGATACAGTGGAACCTCGGATTACGAGTAACGCGGTTTACGAGTGTTCCGCAAGACGAGCAACGATTTTTAATAAATTTTGACTTGAAAAATGAGCGTTGTCTTAGTTTACGAGCACCGAGTATCATGTATCACGCATGCGCTTCTTGTTTTGACGCCGAGCGTCACGTCATCA
>JAQMYG010000033.1:11116311-11163778 GCA_030014215.1 Clariallabes teugelsi
TCATGTTTGTGGCTGTAATGTGACAAAATGTGGAAAAGTTCAAGGGGGCCGAATACTTTTGCAAGCCACTGTATATTATATATTAATGCTAGTTCTGCATTAGACTTTCGAAATCCATTCAATCTGCCTTGTCTGATATTTACAGAACACTCTGACTCTGTGTATCACACAAACAGCTTCCCATAGCAGCAAATTACACCTTGTCATCATCAAAGAGATGATTAAGATTATCACAAAATATCTTCATAACTGTTGTCTTGACTTTGATAACTGTTAGCCAAGATCCGTACGAACCCATTCCGCTATCAACATTATTTTTATGCATCTGTTATTTATGTAATTAAACACTTCAGAGTGTGCTGTTGTAGAAAAATCATCAGTGATGAGGAGGAATAAGATGGGATGGAAGGGTACCACAATGAATTTTTGGTTTCGGAAGGTAATACTACAGATTAAAATACCGCAATTTGGCAATCTTTTTTTATCTTTTTATTTGTGTCATTGTGTACTTTATAACTGCTTATAGTTATTTTTAATGTTGCGGAACAACAGCAAAGCATTTTAGTTTCTGATATCACTTCTATTAAAAAAGGCTTTAATCGGTTGTTTCCTCACTATCCTTTGCAATTTTTCTCTTTATTCAAGTTATTAAAACATATTTAAAAATGCAGCTTGTTATTTTTCAGAGAAATGAGACAGTCCTCTTACCTGAAGCCTCTGGTGTGGATGAAAACTTAATGACGGTCACAGAGTGCAAATTCTTTCCATAAACCCTAAACAGACAGGAAGCTTCATCACCACAATTCTACCTTTTTACTTTGTTAAATAACAACTCGTTTAAAATACTAATTTACTTAATATGAAAAAGATTAGAACTAGGTACAAGACTTCAACCTGATGTGGAATAATATATATTAAAAAATGTAAATGTTTGATATTTTTATTCTTTAAATTTCTTAAAATTCACTGGTCAGAAGATGATATTCATGCATTATAAAAATTTTCATTTGATTTGAATGTTTATATAAACACATGGTTTAAAGAGTAGTTTTAGCTGTATGACCAGTAGGTTGACCCTTATATGTAGGTTCAACCTTATATAGGTTATGTACTGTAGGTTAACCCTTAAAATTCAAGTGGCATGGATCCGTGCCAGAATTACATCATTGGTCAGACCGATTGTAAAAAAAAAAAAAAAAAAAAAAACACTTGTATGGAAGTGATGTCGGTGTATATCAACAAGGAGACTTCAAAAATGTCAAACTCACAAAATGCTCAAATATTTTCATATCATATATTTTTCAACCATAGAAACAAGTGATCACATGTATCTGTGATATTGCTTTGCGTAAGTGACCCATTTCTTAATTACTTGCTCAGTCTGTTTTGTAAAGTTAGGCAATGTGATGAAATGAATTTTATTTAATTTTAACTAGGTTGTATCACTCAATATATTGCACAATCTTGACCCCTATATATATTGTATATTAATTAAAACCTAGTAAAAAAAAAATCTAAAAACATGTAGTTTAATAAAGTAAAATGCCTTATCATTAATGTGGATTTTTTTTCTGTTAGAGCTTTTATTTAGCATTTAGAAAAAGAAGCCTTTATCTTTACAGTACAGTGCAATCCTTCTTTCACACATTCCAGCTTGTTAAGAAGCTGAAGTCAGACATGACACAGCACCCCA
The DNA here is from genome assembly GCA_030014215.1 of Clariallabes teugelsi. Taxonomy (NCBI): domain Eukaryota; kingdom Metazoa; phylum Chordata; class Actinopteri; order Siluriformes; family Clariidae; genus Clariallabes; species Clariallabes teugelsi. Next base: position 11,118,005 of record JAQMYG010000033.1, read on the forward strand.
GGAGCAGAGAGGGTTAATGGACTTGCTTGAGTACCCAACAGTGGCAACCTGGCAGTGCATTAGGCTTGAACCCCCAGCCTCCTGATCAGTAACCTCTGGATGGAAGAAACCTCACTTGTACAGTTTGCAACAGTCTCGATGCTTTATAAAGTTTCAGTTAAAGAAACTGAGGAAATCATGAGAAAGTAGACCATTTAAAATGCTAATCATGCTCAACCAAAAATGTGTTGCATTTTTCATCCTATCAAATGACATTTTTCTATTATACAAGGGGCGTTCAAGTCAAGCTGGGACTTTTGATCGTGCAGAAGAACAGAACACAGTTATGAGAGTAGAAAAATACCTTTATTTCTCTATATAATCCCTGACTACACTTATCCCAGTGTTTAACTCGTGCTTGGATACCACCAAGATAGAAAGTTATAGACATGATCAGACCGCCTGCTTCACATCATCATCACTGCTGAAATGCTGGCCTCACACAAACTCCTTTAATGTCTTGCTCCTTTAATGGGAAACACAGCCTGGATTGATCATTAAAGGCGTTCAGGGTTTTTTTTTTTCAGTTTTTGCCGGAGAAGGCACGACCTCATACTGCCCACCGCACCGCTTACACATTACATGAACTCGGCTGGGAGTGACCGTCACATCCCCTGTACCATCCTGACCAATTTCCAAATGTTGTCCATTAGAGGAGTTCCTGGGAGGCCAACATGTCAGACGTGAAGAAAGCACTCCCGATGATGGCTCCAGTGTACTGAGAAAACTTTTTACTTTAATGGTGTCCAAATACTAGTGAAAAGCTGGGATAGGTGCATTAGTGTAGCAGAGGATTATATAGAGAAATAACATAGGTTATACTCTCATGGCTGTGTTCTGTTATTCTGCACAATCAAAAGTCCTGGTTTGACTTAAACTCGTTTTACTTTTTTTTTTTGCATTATAAATTAAAGATGTTGACAAAACTATATTTCATTAAATACCTTTTAAAAGTTTATCTGAATTCGAACAATTTTGCACAACATGGTTTTAGAAGAATGTTAAAGGAAAGGATAGAGAAGTCTCAAAAAGATCACACCGACTCTGCATGATTCTACATTTTGCGCATCCACACACACTTTACAAAAGAACCAGGACATGGGGGAAATCCCTCACATAAACCACGTCTACTTGCACTCTTTGAACACTATCAGTGCTGACCACTGATATAATGTGTCTACTCAAAATTCAGACGTGCATTCACACACACATGCTTTCACACAACATCTGTCACATCCTTACACACACCGGGTGCCAAGAAAGAGACCGGATTCACACTGTGCACATCAACACACACTTTATAGGCACACACACACACACACACACACACACACACACAGCTGTCACTTTTCCCTGTACCTTCCATGGCATGCACAAACAAATACCAATACACCTGCACAGATGGAGGCTCCCATCGGCATGTACTGTAAGGTATGATTTAAATGTAGATGTATACAAACAGATGCATATGTATACGCACAGACAAACACGCATACATATTTATACATGTCTGAAACTTTACATACAAAATACATAAACTCTCCCCAGCAGACAAACTTACACATGCGCTATGTTAAATGACAGACAAACTGCAGATATGTGCTCGGACACATGCTCGAAGAATCACACACATTGTGACACCAAACACACACACACACACACTCTCATACTTGTGTGTGTGAAATATACTCTAGTGTTAGGGTGGTGCTCCAAAGAAATACAACACTTTGTTAGACACAGTCATTATTAAAGGTCGATGGCCGCACAATGGTGTCATTATCATAACAAGGAAAGCGTCAGAGGAACCTTTGATCCGACACACACATCTCTGACAACCGCGATTAACATTCTGACACACGGGAGACCGAAGACCCTGCAACGCAACCTCAATATGTTATTCATTTTTACAAGCAGCGATCTGCATATTCGCGAAGAAGTGACATTGTTAAAGGCATGCCATAACTGCCAGATCAAAGGGAATGTTGTAAGAAGGTGGCAAGTCCTGCATATGCACATAAATGAGGGTAGCTATTAATATCAATGGGCAATAAGAGAACAGAATTTAGGAGATACACGAATTGAAAAGCTTTCCATTGGTGGGTATTGGTGGCTCAGTGCTGCCACGTGCGAGGGCCGGGTTCAATTCCCACCCAGTGCCCAAATCCCAGCCACTGGATGCAGTGCCAGTCCTAAGCCTGGATGAAATGGGAGTGTTGCATCAGGAAGGGCATCCGGCTTAAAACCTGTGCCAAGTTGTGTGCGGATCGGATGGTCCTCTATGGAAATCCCCTTGACGAGTGCAGCCGAAAGACTAACAACAACATGATCATTTCAATACTTTTTCTCACACATGTCCATTCACAAGTTAAGCTGTAAAAGGGAAACATCCACCATTATTAATAGGAGTAGTAGTAGTAGAATTGCTTAAAAATTTCAGCAAAACTATGTAGGCTTGTCACTAAGTCATCTCAAACCACAAGTATTTTACTAAGCGCAAGAATACTTAGTCATTAACACCCAGGACTGTGTTTAAAAGCTTAAACCATAGGGGTTCTGTTGGAAAATGAAATCACACACTATTGGCAGCATTCAAGTAGTTACAAATACATGGAGTTTGAAAAGTAATCACTGTAACCCATTAGCAAATTTGATTTACAAAAATGCTTTTTGCAGATCATTGCCTGTCTCTCACACTTCAGCTTCTGTCTGAGAACAAGACAGTGTTTCTATTATGTTCTTCTGTGTTTATCACAGACAACCAATCACACTTGAGCCTATGAGCCAAACATCTGGGAAATTCGAAGGCCAAGTCAACACCTCGAACTCTTTGCCATGTTCCCCAATCCATTCTTAAAAAGTATTCCTGCTGAAAGAAGACAATACCATCAGGAAATACCAACTAAATGAAGGTGCGTACTGAAACCTGCCATCACAATTGTAGATATGATTGCATCATGCAGATTTTTCTGGTGCACATTCACGGTGCAAATCTCCGGTTCTACCATATCACAAAGGCGTACTATTGTACTCAGATCCAGTGACTGGGAAGGCGAATGACAAACATTAAACTCATTGTCAGGTTCATGAAACCAGTTTGAGATGGCTTTTGCTTTGTAACATGGTGCATTCTCATCCTCAGAGTTGCCATTAGAAGATGGTAAACTGTCGCCATGGATGGAGGGATGCACATGGTCAGCAACAATACTCAAATAGGCTGTGACATTCAAGCAATGATTGATTGGTATTAACAGGCCCAGAAAGAAAACATTTCCAACACCATTCAACAACCGCCTCCAGCTTGGACTGGCAGGTTGGGGCCGTGAATTTGTGCTTTTGGGACCAAATTCTGACCCTACCACCTGTGCAGAAATCAATAGTCTTCAACTGTCTGGCTTTAGTAAGCCTGTGCCCAATGCAGCCTCAGCTTTCCACTCTTGACTGTTTGCTTGTGTGTCTGCTGTTGTAGCCTCTACAAGAGATGTTTTTCTGCTTAGCACAATTATACAAAGTGGTTATCTGAATAACTGTAGCTTTTCTGTCAACTCAAAATAGTCTAGCCATTCTCTGTTGACCTCTCATAAAAGGTGCTTCCATCCACAGAACTGTCACTCACTGGATGTTTTATCTTTTTCGCATCATTCTGGGTAAACTCTAGAAACTGTTGTGCTCAGAAATCTCAGGAGATAAGGAGTTTAAGAAATACTCAGGCTGGCTGACTGGCACCAACATTCATGCCATGGTAAAGTGAGAGGGGGGGGGGCAGAGGTAGCTCAGTGGTTAAGGCATTGGATTACGGTTCAGAAGATCCCAGGTTCAAATTGCACAACCACCAAGTTGCCACCGTTGGGCTCTTGAGCAAAGCCCTTAACCCTCAACTGCTCGATGCATAATGAGATAAAATTGTAAGCCGCTCTGCGGCACGGTGGTGTAGTGGTTAGCACTGTCGCCTTGCACCTCCAGGGTCCGGGTTCAATTCCTGGCCAGGCTCGATTCCCAATTGACCGTAGTGTGTGAGTGTGTTTATATGTGTGTGCCCCGCGTTGGCACCGCCTGCCTCGTGCCCTGGGCCTCTGGGGACAGGCTCCAGGTCCCCGTGACCCTGAATAGGGATAAAGCAGTATCGAAGATGAGTGAGTGAGAGTCAGTGTAAATTACTCTGGATTAAGGCATCTGCCAAATGCCTAAATGTACAATCACTGAGATCACATTTGTTTGATGTGAACAGTATTATCCAACATTACCATAACTGCATAATTTCATGCATTGCACTGCTGCCCAGAGCTGGTCCTGACCTCTCTGGGGCCCTAGGCCAAATTCCCATGAAGGGGACGTTCCTACCTGTTGTGAGGCATGAAAACCATTTGCCAATACTACACAGTCACAGGTAGCTCAGTCTCTCTGTCTGAGAACAATTAGACCGATAGAATATGTTCTATAGAATCTAAACATGATTAACTTCGGTTCCTTCTACAGCTTGGGCATTTCTAGCATCAGCATGGGCACCTCTCTGTCTCGACTGTCTATAAGAAAAGTAGCTACGTGTCTGTCTATAAAATGAGAAAAGTATTTCACATTGATAGTGAAGCAGTTAATCTGACACAAATACACTCCTGCCATACAGTACATCTATTTGCTATAAACTACTGTATAACTATTAATAATCTTATCAGTTGCATTAGCACCATTGAAATACTGCCCTGCCCCCTTCAAATGTAGAATATAACCTCTGCTATGGCTTGGTGGTTATGATTTAATAACTGATGTGCATCCATATTGTCTGACATGACCGGCTAATTAACATTTTAAATGTATTATTTAATCAATAGGCAATGTGCATTCATTTGTTTCTACTTGCATTAGTCCAGAGTTTAGGAGTATTTATCTATTCCGTTGGCATTTATCAATTATAATAAATAGTTGTATTTCACGTTCACTCTTGTCAGGTAGTAAGTTGCAGAACACAGCCCGGGAAGTGGCTGGCGAGCAAGACCAAGACAGACCAAGATACACACTACTGTACTTAACTCGGTTAGCACGACAGGCTAGAGAGGGATGAACAGCAAGCGAGCACATCCTCTTAGCTTTACTGTCATTTGCTGACATCAAACTTATCGAAGAGTTTCATCATCTTCTTTTTTTTACCGCCCAGATAAATATTTCCCCTCATCCTGTCATCAAAGTTGTCAACAGTAACAGACACTTTGTCACAAGAACAAGGTGGGGCGTATGAGTATATACTTGTACAGTTAGAATGTAAGGTGATCCGGCACTACTGCTGCCACATAATTGGCTGATTAAAAGATTCCATTCTGTTAAAGTCATGAGGAGATCCTACAGTAATAAAGTGCTTTGTTGGTGTAGATAAGGGTGTGTTACACAATACAGTATAAGCAGCAGTTTGAAAATATGTAGGGATTGGCTTAGTGTGTCTAGAAGGAAGCAAGTGTAAAAAAGAAAAGAAAACGAAAAGAAAAGAAAAGAAAAGAAAATCCAGTACTGTTAACAAGTTTGGGGTTTGACCATTCCTTGACTTTAACTACTGTAAGTATTCACAATTGTTCTCAACTAAACAAATGCACATTAATGCTTTTAATCCCACTTGTGTTCATTTAGTATTTAGGATTTGTGCTTGCACTTGCCTTCGGTATTGTGCAACATTTTTTTATTATCTGTAATATCAGCGGTGGGAGAAGTACACAAACTCAACACTTGAGTAAAAGTACAAGTTCTTGCCTAAAGATGTACTACACTACACTCCACTACAAGTAGAAGTACCATTTCATTTTTTAAAACTCAAGTTGAAGTACTACATACATTCTCTAAAATGTACCTTAAGTACAAAAGTACAAGTACTCCACGAAGAAATGTTGGATTTTCCAAATTGTTTGCCAAGTTTTTACCAGAAAAAATATATAAGTTAATAATGAATAAATAAAAGTACAATTCACTGGCGGTGTTCAGGTGCTTTACAATTTCATGAAACCTTGTAGGCATTACAAGGGATAAAATGTTTTAGGCCAATGTATTTTAAATTTTCAATGCTAGTTAGAATATTTATTTGACTGCTTGGTTTACACATAGCTGGACAGAACGAAGTGAACACAGCACACGTTTTTAGACAAAGGAGATTACAGATAGAATGTTGAGTATTATGGATAAAGAAGAGACCACCTTACAACAGCGCTCGTAGTTTTATTTCAGGGGAGCTGTTCAGATGCTAAAAATAAAATTTTGATTAACTTTGTTAAAAAATTTAAGGTTTCAGCTTCTAATAGCTGATTGGCAATATGTCTTGAAATAAAATAAAAAATCAACCCAGAGAAATGTGCTTTTTTTTTTTTAGGAGGCCCTGGAAATGATGCCAAGACTTGTTAATAGCGATAAGATTTGACATTATTTAAATGAATAGTGAGCAGCATTATCAGTTTTTAATTGCTTCTGTAGTTAACCAGATAGTTGCTCCCATTGCTACAATATATAATGTAAGTAGTCTACATAATTAAACATGGCCATACTGCAAGCATATAGAATACAACAAGGTTAAATGGCGTGCCAAAATGTTATAAGCTTGTTACAAGGTCGACATTGTTACCAGGCGTTAAACACAAAAACCGAACGCATAGGAGTTCACAACTCTTTTGTGCAGGATGTTAGTTAGTTAGATCACTTCTAATCTTACTTTAACAAGTGCACACATTTTGAATTGCTTGAAAATCTGCAGGCCGGAGACCAAGTGGGCGGGATCCATTGCCCAGGTAACTGTCAATCATTTTGGTGTGCTAACCAATCTGTGCTTTCATAATGACCTGCCAGGACTTGTGGAATTGCTTTGTTCCTTTCCTCCCTACATTGTGCAGCTAAGGTCATGATAAGTGACACCATAACGTATTATCTTTAGATTGGAAAATCGATGCACTTTTTCTGATTGTCATCTAAAAAGTAAGCAGTCTCTATTTAAAAATGTAAGAAGGAAAAAGTAAATTTTTTGCACCAAAAAGGTAGTGAGTAGAATAACAAAATATCACATATGCAAAATAAAGGGCACCTTCATTACTTGCCACCAAACAAGGAGCCTAGTTTAAACCACTGCAATCCTGACCAGGCAAATCCCAAGGATGAATGAATAAATGAATGAAAGCAGTATGCTCAGGGTAATCAACATCCCTTGAGTAGATTTTTTTTCACTGTATCCTGAAGGATGCCTTTACTCATGCACACCTCTAACTCTCAACCATATCCCCTGTTATTCTTTCTGACAAAAAGAATACAAGTTCCTCCAACACATACCTGTTTTTGTATCTGTCCAGAACACATGACAGTAAATGTTCTCTCCAAAAGATTATTTTTTTAAAAGATTTTTTTTCTCGTTCTCTCTAATATGTTGCTTGCAGCCCAAATAGTCATTTCATATAAAGTACCTTGTTGTTCTGTGTTAGTAATACATTACCAACTTTACCTGGAAGGAATAAATGTGTGCAATGTCATGTTCACGTCTTGCCATTAAAACAGTCAGAAGATTTACATCTACAGTATAAATACAAAAAAAATTTTTTTATATGTTTCTTTAGGTGTCAGTGAAATGTTCAACAAATGCACGAGTACATCAGGTGTCTGCATAAAAACAAAACTCTGTGCTCCTGACATCTAATCTAATTAGACAGAGGTGTACTCATACAATGTAAATCACGCTGTGGTTATTGGTGTGTGTAAAGAGCCTGCAGCTGTAGGCTTTGATGAAATGCAATGAAATAGGGGGCTAATTCTTTTTTTAATCAAATCCCCTCGGATACGATCACATAAGGTGTTTTTTTAGAAGCAACGGGATTCGAAAAGGGTTTTCCCTGGTAACTGTACATGACCGTAGTTGTAAATGGACAGAAATATCCGTGGTTATGGTAACCGTGGAGATGGGTGAGAGACGGCTTCCTGTAGAAACTCAGGGCTGAGGAGAGCAGGATGCCGTCAAGTGTCGCTCTCTCCCTCCCGAAGCAAACATTTGCAGCTCATTTTTTAAATTAACACTTTAACTTTCCATTTTCGGGATCTATTCATCACCAAGAGACACCATACATTTCATCTCACTTTTTCTCTTTCTCTCTCTTTTTTTTTTGACCTGTCTTGCTCTCTAAGAATACAATGTGAGTGCACACATGTGCTTACGGTTATGTGTGTGACTGTGTGTTTGTGTGCATGTGTAATGTGTATCGTAGAATGTGTTTGTGAATGTTTTTGCGCTGTCCCATTTTCACCGCCGCATCTGACCCAAGCTGTGTCCATGAACTAATGTGAATTAACACAGTGTTTATCTACACGGGCCCAACAATCCCACACGGGAGCCGGCAGAGAAGGGAGCACTGTAATCTCCTTCAAACACCGGTCTCTGATCTCGTTAAAGACTAATTGATGTACAGTGTTAACGAGCTTTACCTTAATTAGTCACATTTAAGTGAACAAGGGATGCAGGAGGAGGGAACAAGGAAGCCAGTGCAGTTTTGGGGTGGGCTGGAAATATTAGCTCGATCAAAGTGTGCACCGACATGAGCACACAGACAAACAGACTGATAGATAGATAACGCAGGTGGACTGATCGATGAATAGCTGTTAGGAAATGAAAGAGACAGGCGGCGTGGTGCTGTAAGAACAGCAGAAAAGGGAATAAAGGAGACAGATTTAAGAAAGCATTACTTCAGGATGAGCATTACTGAGAAAAAAAAAGATATTTAAAATACAAAAGAGACGTGAAAAGAAGGCAGGAATACAAAGACAAATGAAAACAGTGACTCCAGTTTCTCTCATCTCACAATGTGAGCCCTCACATTGTTTGGCCTCAGACACTCAATTCCAGCTGTCCCCTCTTCCCTCGCTTCCCATTTTCCCTCATCTTCCTCTCGCTTACTCCTCTTTCTATTCTGTGTGTTCCTTTACTGTTGATTTCTTTCACACTGTTCTCTCTTCTGCCATTTACTCCATCCCACCCTTCTCCCCTTCCCCCAGCTATAACACTCCATCCAAACATCACTACGCTACTGCCACATCAGCCTCATTATATGTGTATTCATTTTTTTACAGCTTCCCATTCTACACCATCACCACACCACTGGTGTGTTTCTTTTTTCCTTCTGTACATTTTCCTTTTTCTCTCTCTCTCTCTCGCCCCTGTCTTGAAACCTGGAAAACAGCTGAGAGACTGATGGCAAGAAGCTCTATTGACACGGATGGCAACACATGAGCAGTAATATCTGCATTAAAGTCATGCGGCAGTGCTCGTGTGTGAGTGTGTGTGTGTGTGTGTGTGCGCGCATGCATGTGTGCATGTTGCTTAATTCCGTGTAAAGATATTTGTTTAAATTAATAAATACAGATGTCTATCCAGTGCCTTTATTAAGCGAGATGTAACAATAGTGATTTGCTGGCTCGCAGGACACTGTATAGATTTCCTTGACAGATCAATCCATGGCCGTATCCACATGCTCTGACACGATACAATCAGCACACAAAATTACAAACGGCAAGAAACTGACCAGCCCTCCTTTTGGATATCCGCCTACCTGTAGAATTCAGCTCCAGCCTGGACGAAACACCTGATCTAGTTGATCAAGTGGTTATGATTAAACTCTGCAGTAACACAGATCTCCTAAAGGAGGCCACTGCATGGGGTCCATCGTACAAGTGGTTGAGTACAGTACTGATGTCAAGCATGCACTGACTGATTTCTTAAATAAAATTTTTTTTTTTAAAAACACAGATAAATAAAATCAATATTTTCCTCTGTATGACCGGAGCTGACAGTGGAGAGATTTTGTGCAAAGTTATTGGGTATGTTGGAGCGATGAAGGCCTCATTCCAACGATTTTAGTTAATCCACTTGCTGCAATCCACTCAAATCACGTGACAAGAATATCCCACGTAGGTCTGTCAACTAATCAGCATCGACACACAGCTTAATGAACCTGGATCAATGTTCTGCTATACAAATCCAAATCGTGGAGAGATTAAAAAAAAAAAAAAAAAATTTTTTTTTTTTTTGCTTCTCTGCGCCTGAACTGTTTGCATTTCTATTATTCATGTGCAAGCGCAAGTACATAAGATTCCTCTTGCTGGTGTTGGATAGCGTGGTGTGTGTGTGTGTGTGTGTGTGTGTGCAGCGCGCAGTGAGGGCTTTATCGACAGCTGCGCTCCGGGATATTGATAAAGCCGCAGTTTACGCGACTGGAGAGGAGCGGGCTGACGGCGCACTACGGCCAAACACTGCCGCCGCTGTTGCTCGTGCTGTTGCTCGCCAGAGAGAAATGCACTTCAGTATTCCATCGGATGCTGCTTCCCTTAACGCATTCATTAACCGAGCTGCTGTTTCAGGGTCTCCAGCAAACATGCTGCAAACATGCGCGCTTTTGCATGTGTGCGTATTTGGAGAGAGATATACTGTATACAGGTACTGATATATACAGTATATGTAGGTGCAGGACGAAGTCACACAGTTCTTATGGCCTATGAGCGAGCGGACGGCAATGACAGAAGGGTCAAAGCCCCACGCGCGCCGGCTCGCGCCCACCGCTCCATCCCGCACCAGTCGGTCTCCTTCAGACATACGTGTTCCCGCACCCGCACGCGCATCCCCACATCATCAAATACCGCAACAGCGCTCCGTCAGCCACAGAGACGCTCCGCGCGCCCCGCAAAAACACCACCACCTAGATGTTTATTACAGATGTGGACTACTTACTGCGGTTTTCACGCGCCTGTCCCCCCTCTCTCTCTCTCTCTCTCTCTCCCTCTCTCCTTCTCTCTCTCCGCTTTCTTCACATCATCTTCCTCGGGCTATGTCCCTTTTGGCGTGTTCTCCCCCGGCAAATGCACCTACACACAGATTCTACATGGATTCAATTTTCACGAGCTCACTTACTCTCCCTCTCTTTTCCTCCGCTCCCCCTTTCCTCTCTCTCTCTCTCTCTCTCTCCCCCAGCTCTTTTGTTAAAATTCAGTATATGCACCCGGTCACCTAGCAACCGTCAACCTCTCTCTCTCTCTCTCTCCCTCTCTCTCTCTGCTCCATCACAAGCGACACGTGTTGAATGCTAAACTTAGCGGCGTGCAATAATAATACTAACCGGTTGGCTCGCGTTCTCTCCCCCTTTCTTGCTCTCTTTCTCCCCCTCTCCACTGCTCCAACGCTACCGTTCGCCTCCGTGCATCATAACGCAATATAAATATTTACTAGAAACCCTCAGCCTTCCCACATCACACACCCCCCTCCCCCCGTCTTGGCCCCTCCGCGCAGCCACGCTCTCTCCAGCAGGGTTGCCAGATTGGGTTGACCAAACAATGTTTGCGAAAATAAGTAAATATACTGTGTATACACTTACCGTCTACTTTAATAAGAGCATCTGGACCCTTTCTTAATTATACTGTTGTCTAAGGTTAAGACATCAAACTTCAAAAGGTTTGACTGGCATGGTTGTTAGTGTGAGATACCACAGTTTGGTTTAAGTATTTCTGATCTGGGATTTTACCCTAACCCTAGCCCTAACTATAACCCTATAGAGATTGGTGCATAAAACAAGAAACAGCATGAGTGGCAGCTGGATAATAGGACAGACTGAATAATGTGACTAAGAAGAATATAAAAACTTAAACATATCACCCTTGAGCATGGTGAGCGCAAAAAAAGCATTTTAGCCTGCACCAACCCTTTGAAGCTACAACAGCAGGACCTCGATTATGGAGAGAGAAAAATAAACCTGGTTGTTTTCCAGTCTTCATCTGTCCAGTTTGAATGAGGTTGTGTCCAAGATAGTCTCAAGGTTGGGTACATACTGTATACATACACTTACTGTCCACTTTAATAGAAGCACCTAGACCCTTTCTAAATTATTCCATTGTCTAAGGTTAAGACATCAAACTTCAGAAGGTTGGAGTGGCATAGATGTTGGTGCCAGACACCACAGTTTGGTTTAAGTATTTCTGATCTGGGATTTTTACACCTGAGTTTACAGAGATTGGTGCATAAAACAAAAAACAGTGTGAGTGATAGCTGGATAATAGGACAGACTGAATAATGTCACTAAGAAGGATAAAAACGATATAAAACCTTAAACATATCACCCTTGAGCATGGTGAGCGCAAATGCATCTCAGCATGCACCATCTCTTTGAAGCTACAACAGCAGGAGACCACATCAGGTTCCACTCGTGTCAGCCAAGAACATACATCTGAGGCTTTCATTGGCCAGGGTTATCAAAACTGAACAGTTGACGAAAAAAATATACCTGGTTGTTTTCCAGTCTTCATCTGTCCAGTTTGAGTGAGGCTGTGTCCAAGATAGTCTCAAGGTTAGTCTCAAGGTTAGGTACATATACATACACTTACTGTTCACTTTAATAGGAGCACCAGGACCCTTTCTTAATCATTCAGTTGTCTAAGGTTAAAACATCAATCTTCAGAAGGTTGGAGTGACATGGTTGTTGGTGCCAAATAGCACAGTTTGGTTTAAGTATTTTAGAAACCCCTGATCTGAGATTTTCACATGCAACAGTCTCTAGAGTGTTCACAGATTGATGCGTAAAAAAACAAAAAACAATGTGAGTGACAGCTGGATAATGTCTCTAAGAAGGATATAAAAACTTAAATATATCACCCTTAAGCATGGTGAGCACAAACGCATCTCAGCATCCATCAACCCTTTGAAGCTACAACAGCAGGAGACCACATCAGGTTCCACTCCTTTCAGCCAAGAACATACATCCAATGCTCTCATTGGCCAGGGTTATCAAAAATGAACATATACCTGGCTATCTTCCAGTCTTTATCTGTCCTGTATGAGTGAGTCTATGTCCAAGATAGTCTCAAAGTTAGTCTTAAGGTTATGTTCATATACATACACGTACTTCCCACTTTAATAAGGGCACCTGGACACTTCCTTAATTTATTCAGTTAAAGTCACAGAGATCACAGAGATTATTCAGGTGTCTAATCAGTCAATACAGGTTAAGACATCAAACATAAGAAGGCTGGAGTGTGATCTCTGTGACTTTAACTGTGGGATGGTTGTTGGATACATTTCACCACTCAGTATTTCAGAAACCCCTGATCTGGGATTTTTACACACAACGGGCTCTAGAGTTTACAGAGAATGGTGTGTAAATCCCCATCAAGTAGGATAATGTCACTCGGAAGGATATCTATATAAATAAAATAAAGTTTTTGCCTGTACATTCGTCAAAACTCACTCTTTCAATGGACCAGAAACCAGTCTCAGAAAAAAAAATTGTCTGTATGCCTATCCTGGGATATTTTCGATGGATAGAATTTGTGCCATAAATGAAATAAAAATGTTGAGTATGAAGTTATGAGTAGTTATGTGCCAGATTATGTCACAGTGTAACAGTCAGAGACGGTTAGAAAAAGATTGATATCCTTTTTATTGCATCAGCGGGATTTGCTAACTAAAGACTTTTGTGATGAGTTTGTGTATGGTACCAAAACGTTTATTAATTCTTTTCATGTATAAACAACAAGTAAATTCATTTAGATCAAACTAAACAATGACTTTTGAGCCAGGAATTATTGCACAATAAAAAATTGCATTGTGACTTTATTCCTTAATTCTGTATAGTGATTTTTGTAGCCAATATGGCTAATAGCCTACAGTATGTGAATGGAAAGAATTTAATGAAACTTTGCAGTACTTAGATATCTGCCTGAAGTTCAACCGGCACCATAAGTGAAATCAAAATGTTGAGTAAAAGCGATGTTATGTGCCAGATTTAATAATCTACTTTAAAATAAGCTACTAATAAGCCACTTGGCTCAATGTAAATAAACTCCTGCACCAATAAATATTAATTAGAAAAGCTAAATTTAATATTTTTAGTGGAATTTGTTAATATTTTCCCAACTGAAATAACAGTACTGAAGTGGTATAAGTGAATTTTAACACACTGTAATGGTTTTCCAGTCTTTATCTGTCCAGTTTGAGTGAGTCTTTTAGCCTTGTCTTGTCTTGTGCATTCTGAGATGCTTTTCTGCTCATCATGTTTGTAAAGACTGATTATTTTCATAATCATAGTGTCTCTGTCAGTCCGGACCAATCCAGTCGTTTCCCTCTGTTTCTTTTCAACCAGAGATGTTTCAAACCGTGGACTCACAGGATGGTTTTTGTGCCATTCTATGTAAATTCTAGAGACTACTGTGTGTGTGTGTCTGAAAGTCACAGGACACTAGCACCTTCTCAAATGCACCTACCAACCCATCTGGCACAAACAACCATGCCACAGGGAAAGTCAAAGAGATCATGCTTTTCCCCATTAACACTGACTGAAGCTCTTAACCTGAATCTGCATAATTGTATTCAATAGCTGCATAAAGTAAGCAGATGTACAGGTGTTCCTATTAAAGTCGATGTTAAGTGTCTGCAATGCACTAATCCCAGCACTTTATTAATGCCTGAATACCACCAAGGTAGAAAGTTCTCTCAGTACACTGGAGCCATGATCAGGCCGCCTAATTCACTTCTGAAACACTAGCCTCCCAGGAACTCCTTTAATAAATCAAACACATTGAAATGGCTTGAAGCGAGGTAAGGACTGTACGAAGGATGTGACAATAACTCCCAGCCAAGTTCCTTTAATGTACAAGTACAAGGGGTGTTTGTGAATCGCTATGTGCAAGTTGGCGATAAGTTATCTTTTAATTTTCAAGGATCAGGTGTTTCACTCGCTGAAAATTCATGGGAATGTTCTAAGAAATAAATCTACCAAACTGTACATTTCTTTATGGCTTAGGTGGCTCAAGTGGACCCGTTTTATACCAGTAGCCACCTCAGCCGGGATCATCATTCATGGACGGATTACCTTCTTTAAAACATTTGCACAATTCAAAGACTTTACTGCGGCTAAGAGTCGCATCACAACACTGTACTTGAACTCTTTTGTTATGTCTTCATTCACAAGAAAGTTTAAGAAAGTTAAGTCCAGGTTTGATTCGAACAAACCTCATAATAAAATCAAACTGGTCCTTGAGGAACTCTACATTCTCAGAAATATATACTGTATATAAAACTGTACATGTTTTATACCTGTAGTACAGTATGTATCTTTTATGTAGGAAGGAGCATGTGGTTTGCCTTTACATAGCTTTCAAAGTAAAGTTTTAAAGGTCGTGAAATTATAATTATCTAACATGAATAATTGTAAACATATAGTATATACACATTTCAAAGTGAAAGATACAGATTAAAGATGCAAAAAAAAAAAAAACCTTTCATGGTACAACCTGAGTGGCAAGGAAAAGTACAGTTTGGAGCCTTTATTTCTGAGAGTGTAGGCACTCCAGATTTTTGCTTACACAATAGCTCAGAACATGCATGCACATCCCCATCACCCCATCTCAGGCAAATTTATATTCTCCAGGGCAATTTGTACACTCGGACTTTATGCGGATCTGTGTGGATTTCCTCTGGGCTCAATGGTTTCCCCTTATCTCCCAAAAAAACATGCTGATAGGGGGATTGGCTACTGTAAATTGAAACCAGGTGTGAATGAGCATTTGAGAGTGTGTGTTACAGCCTATTATCCGGCGTTCCTACAGTAGGAAAGGCTTTGTTTGACCAGCATATATGGTAACTGCAGATATACAGTATGATATTTACCGCCATTGTCATTTCATCTATGACATGCCTTCCTTTCAAATTTGTTTGTCAGTATATATGAATGAGTAAAAGAGATGGAGAGAGACAGAGATGGAGACAGGATCAAGCTCAACCTGGTCTTGGACAAAGTTCCTGCAAGGGAAACAGATTACAGTAGCAGTGGAGGCTTGGAGGACAGAAGTGCCACAGGCCAGTGCAATATGCTTGTGATCACAGTGAGTAGTACATCCATGGATCAGTCCAGGACCAGGTGGTGAACTGGTAGTGAACTCTGGGACAGACACTACAGAGAATTCAGAAATGGAACTAAAGGTACAGGCAGATAATATAGCAGTGGGCTGTCAGACTATGTGCCAGTAATGGGATGATTCAGAATTTTATAAAAACCCTTGGGGTGGTATGCCATGCAACCACAGAGAGGCTGGAAAAAGACGACTTACCGTATGAACAAGTTGGACGGGCAATGCCAAAAATAATATTAAATATTATTATTACTACAGATAGAAAGTAAGAGCATGTCAGAAGCAAATTATGAAACAGAGCTAGTTTGGGATGGACAAAAAGTTGTAATGAGGATTAGCATTCCTACAACTAGAGCAGAGTGAAACTTGGATTCTTCATTAACAATTATAAACAGATTTTCAACTTGCTCTTACAGCAATGATAATAGAGCATGACAAGAGACCTGCAATGCTAACTAGCTTTTAACACAAGGCTGATTCCCCAATCCCTCTCTAAACCCTTATCAAGGACACTACTGGTGTGTGGAACAAGGGATTCAAACTTATACTCTACATAGTGTGCTTTCCATTTTACAATATTTGGAATTTAACCCCTGAACCACGGACGTTTGCTGATATCCTGAAGTGGAATAAGTTGATATATAAAGTACATCTCGTAGGTTTCTCAAGACTGTCCACCAGCTCCATGGTTTATTCTCCTCACCACAGCAAACCATACGATCCGTACAACAACTTGGCACAGGAAGCCAAGGAGTATTATATGAGTATAATACTCCACTTAGGGACTATGAGATTGGAGGCAGTGGAGGTCCAGATATTCATGCACGAATTTTGGTATAGTTTGAGGAAACAACTGGAAAATATTCAGAAATTCACTATAGGCAACTAATGGAACTTACTACAGTAGGAAATCCAGTTTCACATATGTGTAGATGGCACTGTACAGGAGGTGTTAGGTGATAGATTGGGTACTTTTCCATTTTCATCTTTCCAATTCCCTGGAACATACACGATTGCTGGAGAAGCCAAATGATCCATAGCATGTACTATTCTTTTTTTTTTAATGACAAATGCCTTAAGTCGTCATGCAATCTATCTGTTCTTGTTATTAACAAAAGATGTTTTACACCTCAAGTAAGCATTTTATTTAATAAAAGTGGTGACATGCAATTTGCAATGGGTTTATTTATTTATTTATTTATTTATTTGCCTCAAAGATTATTATTTTTTCCCCAGGAAGGGGTGTGTCGTTTCTAACTTTAACACTAACCATTTAACCATTTAACTATTATGCTAAATTAATTGTAACCCATAAAGCTGACGAAAATCAGTAGCAGACAATCAAAGCATCCAAATAACCGATTGTCCATCAGCTCAATGTGATTAATAAAATAATCCTCATTGTAAAGCAAACCACCCAATCTGGCAACATCACATTCTGGTGTGATATCCTTTCTGTCTCTCCAAGAAAGGGGGAAAAAGGAGGATTTTACAGGATCAGAATGTAGCCGCTCTGTGCGTGAGGCTTTGTGTGGTGTGTCCAGGGGAAAGAGAGAACTATAGCCTCTACAGCAATAAATAAATAAATAAATAAATAATTCTAAAAGTTAATGAACACTGAGCAGGGCTATTCAGCTGACATGCTTACGCACTCATTCACTAATTCTCTATATTGCTTATCCTGTACAAGGTCACAGGAGGCCTGGAGTCTATCCCAGGGGACTCGGAGCACTAGGCAGTGTACAGCCTGGACACACATATATACACACACACGCGCACACACACTATGGGCAATTTAGAAACACCAATTAGCCTAATCTACATGTCTTTGGGCTGCTGGGGAAACTGGGATACCCAGAGAAAGCCCACCAAGCATGGGGAGAACATACTACTTCCACACACTTGAAGGCGGAACTCGACCCTCGAGGTGCGAGGCAGCTAACACGCTGCAGTACATATATACAATGGAAACCAGATCACAGATTCCTATCAACCTGGACAATCCTTTTTATTTCTTGTGTTCCTATGGCATGGCACATGCTCTGTGATGCAGCCTAGCTGACAAAATTTTGCCAAGCCTGTCGCATAATGGACTTTTACATTTTCCCTGTCTCTTTCACTGAACAAATCCATTAGACATCACTAGCGTGTGTGGGGAAGAGAGAGAGAGGGAAAGACAGAGGAAGAAAGAGAGAATGGAACGATGAGCAATCAACAGCCACGGTACTGTTTAATTGTTGTGTTCACCTTCCTTTGCCCTGAAAATGCTTTCCCACAGTCCCCAGTCTACCTCTGACAGGTGGGCAGCATGATAGGAGAAGACACTTCTGATCCATTATCATTAGTGCAGATAGTGGTACCGATATCAGCTTGGCTGATATTTAGTTATTCAGTTAGAAAATTCTTCGCCCAAGGTTTTGGTAAATGATTGTTCTTTCACAGGTTCTTAACACTGGTCTTCATTCATGAATTCATCACACTACCCCCCTACCCCCCCCCCACCCCCCTCCCAATCCCACCACCTCCTGTGTCCCTCTGAATCTGATGCCAGATCCACAGATCACAAGAATATCATGGTGTCACAGTGCAGATTTTGATATTGTATGCCTTTTATTAGGCATGTTAATACACATTTCAGTGTTCCTGCCTTGCCAGTGTGTGTGTGTGTGTGTGTGTGTGTGTGTGTGTGTGTGTGTTTGTGCATATGTGTGTGTCCTGCTGTTTGAGGAACTGCTCAAAGCACAACAGATGAGTCAATACTGATAGTGAAAGATCCATTTTGCTTTGGGAGTGTATACAGATACACAGCATGGCCTACATAGACAGTACGTAAGCAACAAAAAAATAAAAAATAAAAAACAAAGAAAGAGAGTGAATTAATCTCACAAAATGGAGTGTACGCTGTTTAATGGAGGATGTTTGAACTGAGACACAACTGGTGATTATTGAACCACGGCCATTTTCAGATTCATCCTAAAGTTACACTGTACACAGTCGAAAAGTCTATTTCAGCTCCCCTACAGTGCATATGCAAACGAACCTGTCAATCATGAAATCATGTAATTAAAAAAAAAAATCACGTCATAGCCAAGTACCCGCTGAAAATTTGTAAATACAGCTTTCTGAATTTTAAATGCTCTACTTATAATTCATGCTATAAATATCCTACACTATAGTTTTTTTTTTTTTAGTTTCAAACTTGCAAGCAAGCAGAAATAGAGTATTTCCCATTAAGCACACTGATTAACAAGAGATGTCTGCAGATCTGCATTACTCAGCCACTATGACATGTTATTTTCTGCCATTAGAAGACAAATTAGTAATAGTCCCACTATTCCTAAATCCAATAAACGTTCTGTTAGCATAGTGCAATTAATCTATCTGCGTCTTTCTCACTCACCATTCTCTATACCTCTTATACCATAAAGGGTTGCAGGAAGCGTGAAGCCTATCCCCTATTCCAGGGGACTCCATGGTACAGTATAAGGCAGGGTACACCACTGCAGGGTACACAAGCATAAACACACTACAGGAAATTTGGGAACACCAATTAGCCTCATCTGCATGCCTTTGGACTATGGGAAGAAACCTGAAGGAAACCAACCAAGCACAAGGAGGACATGCAAACTCCATGGACACAGAGCTGAAGGTGGGACTCGAACCCTTGACCTTAGAGATGAAAGACCATAGTGCTACGCCACAGTGCCGCCAGCTATCCATAGTAAATAGACCAATTTTGGTTTGTACACAGTGAAATGCAAAGTATGTGTGGTTATTTCAGTTGCTCCTTTTTATTGTTTTTATTGATGAAACACTCAGGAAGTAGAAATGCCAGTACAGTCGGCATGGTCTCTGAATTGTCTCACTCATCCTGATACAAAATGTGAGGTAATAAATGGTTTCAAGTAGAGATGATCGGTATTAGCTTATTTGATTCAGGGTTCGACATGCTGTAAGGAGTGATCATTTGAGTTACCATAGCCCTCCTTAAACCAGTCTTGCCAATATCCTCTGGTCTCATCATTACGACATTGCTCTTGCAGATCTGCTACTCACTAGATGTTTGTTGCATTTTGTGCTGTTCTCCGTAATCTCTTGAGAGAGCTGGCTGTAAAAAATCCAAGGAGAACCAGCCAACATGGTTCTGTTTGATGCAAACGTTAACTGAAGCTCTTGACTTGTGCTGGTGCCGCACGATTGGCTGATTGGGTAATTGCATGAATGAGCAGGGGAACAGTCCACTATGCAAGTGGCCAGGGAATGTATGACAGCTGATGTAAGTTCCATACTTTAGAGTGAGCGAACTTGTTTTTCTGCCAAGAGCAAGCGCATTCTGCCTGGCAAATCTGCTTTCCCATTTTCCTTATTGCTGCACGTGTGACATATATAAGGCAATTTGAAGAAGATGCAAGCTGATGCCTGAAAAAAAAAGGCAAAATATTTCCCATTGTAACAGTGCCAATTTACAGTCACATCCACTTAATGTTACACACGTCCAAATTGTGAAGGGGATTACTGGGTAATTCATTGTCCCTGAATCCCTGGCCATGATAATCAACGTTTCAACCTGGATTTTTCCTTCGGTGTACACAGTCATTCAGTGGAATTGTTTTATTATTGTTTTTAGAAGCATAGGTCTTTGGATGATTAGCTATGCAGAGGAGGATATACAGTAGCATCTGGCATTAGTGTCTGATAAAAATGACAGAATGTTGGCTAATACAGAGAGAGGCTAATAAGGAAGCAAAAAAAGAGACAAGAGCCAGATGGAGAGAGAGTGATCCCAATTCAGCAGGCTGCCACGACAGAGGCTCCTATCTCACACATAGACTGTGTCAATGGAATTTTTGCCATTGCAGATAAAGAAGGAAATGAAAAGAGGCCACAGCTTAAAATGCAGCTCATCTGTTATGGTGCCCTTCCCATACAGTATATCTTCATATTGTCAAAACGAATATATTTTATGTCTTGAATGCATTCACCATTCCAAACCCTTTTCCCTTAAATTAAAGCCATGTCCGTGTCCTTCACGGCGCTGACGGAGGTTTTCTCTTAAACCCACCCCCGGACTTGCTGTTTTTGCTAAATGAGCAAGTAATGCTAAAAGGAACACTCATTTGGATCCTTTACAGTCATAAAAAAAGGAGCTGGCATTATCCCTGATGATTCATAAATGAGCAACAAAAGTGAATTACCATGGCAAAATTACATTCATAATGTATCTCTTAAGTAAGACAATATAATGAATGCATATATCAGGCAAATAATTATTCATAGTCATCAAACGAGGATACATGCATATATTATACATACTTTTTTTAAAGACAGAAGGGAATACTCACTTATTGGACAAGCTATAAGGCAAATGAAATAAAAGAATTTCACAGAGGATCGGGTCTGACTTTGTTCCTTCAGGAAATCACTTAGCGATAGATCTCTTGAACAATATAATGTTGGACAATATAATGTGTATTTATATGTGTATATTCACAAACACACTCACACACAAATATATACACACAAGGGTGAGTCAAAAATGAAGCGCACTCCAGTTCTAATAAAACTTCTATTGCCGCGGTTATCTTTTCAGCGCTTTCTGCTCAAGGCTACAGTCTCCCCAGTCACTGCTGTGCAGGTGTGAACATCTTACATCAGCTCATTTGTATTTGTAACTATGGTGCAAGCAATAATGGATGGCCCACTTGTGATTTGCACTAAAGAAGAGCAGGGGGGAGTACTAATTTTTTTTGTGGTCTGAGAGTGTATAGTACCTGGTATCGGAACAACTCACAGAAGAACTTAAACAGAAGCGTTTGGATATCTGTAAACAAAATACTCTAAATGAGACTGTAAGGAAGGAGAACCTTTCTTAAGGAGAATCATTGCTGTGACGATACATGGATTCATCACTACGAGCCTGAACAGCAGAGTATGGAATGGAAACAGTAAAGTATGGAAAGGAAACTGTAGAGTATGGAATGGAAACTGTAGAGTATGGAATGGAAACATCCTCAATCGCCAACTAAGAAAAAGTTCAAAAGTCAACCATCAGCTGCAAAAATTGCTACTTACAGTTATCTGGGAACTTTAAGAGCCAGAATTGGAACATTATCAGGAAAAAGGTTTAACAATCAACAGTGCTCGTTATAGTGAGATGCTTATTGTAGAGCTTAAGCCTAAACTTCAGAGGACTGCTATCCAAGGGCGTTGTGATCTTGCAAGATTTTGCAACGTGTCCGCACCCATCTGCCCACAC
Organism: Clariallabes teugelsi; assembly: GCA_030014215.1. NCBI lineage: Eukaryota > Metazoa > Chordata > Actinopteri > Siluriformes > Clariidae > Clariallabes > Clariallabes teugelsi. The sequence continues at coordinate 11,140,188 of JAQMYG010000033.1, forward strand.
TATAGACACTCTGCAAAAACTTCCCTATAGTCCTGATCTTGCTCCATCATACTTTCATCTGTTTAGTCCCCTAAAAGCAGCCCTACAAAGACAAAGATTCATTTCTGATAAAGACGTGGAGACAGTGGTCCATTCAAGGCATGCAGCTCAGTCATCAAGACATTTTTAATGACGGGAATATGCAATGTTCCTAGGTTTATTATGTTATAGTGTCTTATGCTTATCAGCAACATTAGATTTTCATTTAATCTTATACAGTACTTTTCAGGAAGAATGCTCTAAGATTTCAACACTTTGAACGATTTCATAATAGCATTCATGAAATCAGACACTGATGTTGGACAGTTAGGTCTGGCATGCAAACGCAATTTAATTTATTCATTCTGTCATGTATATACCAAAGTAAGATTTGATACTGTATAGGCCAGCCTACTATCATGGCCGCTATGACTACAACTCACAGCCATTACAGGTCTAGGTTTAATCAAATAGTACTTACAAGCACTTGGACTCACAGGCACTGTATTTAAGGACTCCCTGTAAACTCACCCATTGCAAAGCACAGTATACTATATTTGTAGTGTTCATACTAGTCACTAACAAGCTTTTTGTATATTGATTCTATGTCTGTTTTTTTGTCCTGCTTGCCCTAGTTCACATTGTTTGGCGAGTGCCTGGCCCATTGCCTTCACCTTGACCTTAATCCTGATTCACAAATTTGTCTTGTTAGCAATGCTTAATAAAACGCCATAACCCGCACTTGCATCCATACTGGCCTTCCTGACAGTCATTCCTTTAGCCATGCATTTATTCAGTTGCAGACAAACAAACAAGATCCATTCAATTAAAATCCACTTTAATTCAGTAAAATGAATAAAAATAAATTAAACAAATACAATAAAATTACCAGCAATCCTACATTTAGATTGAGCCATTCCCTATTGAGCAAGTCAGAGGCAATAGTGGCAAAAAAAAAAAAAAACATTCTTCTAGCAGAAGGAAGAAACCTTGAGAGGAACCAGACTCAAAACGAAACACATTCTCTGTTGTGGCAACACTAAGGCAAGTGACTTCCCCAAAGTTGCCACGAAATAGAAAAGCAGAATTCTGCAGAATGTGATGCAATCCGCATTGATACAATAAATTATCCCTTATTTATCTTATCTTTTAGTTTTATATCACACCTCTATAGAAGAAATTTTCTCCAGGCATCCACCAAAATGGTTTAGAGTCTAATGGAGGTGAGGTTTACATTAATCTATCCATGATTTGCATTATATAGTAGATTGGGACACAATTCAGCGGCTTATGGAAACCCCATGAAATTCTTGTGCTAACATTGCTTCCACAGGCAGTTTGCAACATGATAGCAAGAAGTCCAGCTGAAACCAGATTATTTTTACACACAATGCACTGGAGAAATATGTTGTTCTGTTCTGTGGGAGAATACTCAAGATGAGGTATGGCAAAGGCAGAAAAGGCAGAAACTTGACAAACTTTTTGGGAAAGGCAATACCATACTGAAAGCAGAGGTGGAGTGGTAGTCTGGCTTACGGCACATTTTCCTGGAAGGCTAATACACCTTGTGGTTGATATAATTTATTTTAGAGCTTTAATTCTTTTTTTGTCTAATGACTACCCCATGAAGCAGAGACAGCAGCCAGACTGAGCATGAACAGGAGGAAAGTGTAGCTGAAGCAGTAAGGATGGAGTTACTTGAATGATTAACTATAGGACTCCCAGGGAGGAAGCAGAATGCTGTATGTGCCATGCCAGTGATGATGAAGATAATGATAAAGATGATGATGATTAATTCAAATAATCAGTGATAATAAGATTACATTACCGTAATCCTATCATAAAGTGAGATCATCACCTACTGCTGGTGGTCACTCAGTCATTGTCAAATAGTGCAGCCCCAGCTGTTTGGGATTGTTTTCATACATAGCATAGTTCCCCAATGTAGCACTATCATCAGGTGATTATTCTAACCTTATCTAGCTAACATATTTTGTCAGCATTGCGTTGGTTAAGCCCTTGTTACTGTGTGTGACCCAAGAAATACAAACCCTTTTTGATTTTATTGGACCGCATTTAGCTTTGATTATGGTGCCACTTTTAAACAGTTTCAGCCAGATGAATCTTGGCATTGTCATCCTGGAACATGCCCGTGCCATCAAGAAAGATAAAATGTATTGATGGGAAAACTTGATCATTAGGTACATTCAGGTTGACTTAATTTATTGCCTCATATTGTTGCTGAGCATAGACCTGACCAAATGAAACAACGCCAGATCATAACACTGCCTCCAGAGGCTTGTACAGTGGGCACAATGCATAATGGATGCATCACATCATGCACTTCCCTTCTTACCCTGACGTATCCATCATTCTGAAATAGGGTCAATCCAGACTCATCAGATCACATGAAGTCCAATCTTTGTGCTTCTAGTAAACTGAACCCTTTTTTCCATTAGTCACTCAATCCTCGACTATAACGCTTTATCCTGTATACAGGGTCATGAATTGCCTTGAGCTTATCCCAGGAGGGCATGAGGTGGGGTACACCCTGGATGGGGTGCCAATCCATCGCAGGGCACACACACGCATGTTCATTCACACACTATGGGCAATTTGGGACCAAAATTAAACCACTGTGCCGCCCTTTTCCCCATTCGTTTTCTTGTGATTTCTACTTTCACTGATTACTTTCACTATTAAACATAAATGTGATCTCTCTTGAGTTTTTTTTTTTTTTTTTGCTTTTTTTTTTTTTAAATGAACCTTCACTATGTGATCATTAATCACGTTCATTCATGATTTGTTTCAGTTCAACACTGCCCTTCTTCTGTATGTATTAATAATGTGCTGGATAGTTCTTAACACAATTTCAAAAATTTCAGCAATTTTCCTAGTTCTTTTCATTGCTTGATGCAGGGCAACAATTTGATCCTTCTTCTTCTATAACCACAAGATAAATCTTCCATCATGGTTGTTTAGGTAAATGAGAAGCTTCTCACTGCATCAGTTAAATATGTGTGAGTGAAAATAATTTACATATTAATTAAAAACATATTAATCACTGCAGTAATTGTCCCATTAAAAGCTCTTAAGTATTTGTTTAATTAAATCCAAACAATGTTTTTCTTTTTTCTTTGGTCAGGCAGTGTATCATCATAATATTACTGAAATGACTAGGTTCTAACTCTTACTCCTCTCTGAACCTTAATAAAAAACAAAAAGCCATATTCATCCTCAATAATTGCATACTTGAACTCTGTATGAACGGAATAGTTTATATCAAATTAAATAAAACACAACAGCTCCATGCATTATTTCAATAACAGTTTGCTCATTACCCATATGGCATTGTTTAAATTGTGCAACTGTTTTTTTTCGCACACATTTGTCAAGGAATTCTAACAATTCAGGACCTGAAAGTATGATCACGACAAAAATTAACTGAATTTCTTCATTGGCCTTTTTTTTTTTTTTTTTTACATCTTAAAGTTTCTTTTAGCTCTGACCTCATTTAAGTTCTTGTATACGTAAACTGACACACTCACGAATTCGTTCTCTATATATTCGTTCTGCTTATCCTGTACAAGGTCCTGGGAAGCTTGGAGCCCATACCAGGGAATCAGAGGCACGAGGTGGAGTACACCCTGAACATACACACTCAAGGTGGGAAACAAAACCTCAACTCTGGGGTTGTGTGGTCACAGTGCTGACTACTACACCACATTGCCGCCTACACAAAGCTTTTTTTAACAATTATTTGCACTTCTGTGTGAGTATACTGTAGAGATTGTGTCCACATCGGACATTTCCGATTACCAGGGAGTCACTGGTACACTTATTTAGTACAGATTTGTAGTGGTTTTGGTGGCATTGAACACCTATCTAAAAGTATGATCTATTGGTGGGTGGTATCTGACTGATTATGAATGTCCATTTGGACCAGAAATGGCAGGACAAATTTTTGTCCCAGTTCAGCCCTGATCGATAATCAAAGAACTCTCTAAGAGATGATTGTTCTCTTTGGGCACAGACTATAGTATTTACACTATGATACATCTGAGTTGCCTAAAGTAAATAACCCTATTTTTTATAAATTTATGTTTATTAAAAATATTTGTTTATGAATCTGGCATATGCACTGTCTAGCCACCCATAAAAAGTCACCATTTGGATTTCAAATAAGCAAATACTTGTTTGGCGACAAAGGTTTGGTTAATTACTGCAATCATCAATTTGTTTCAGCTGCAACAATTCTTTTAATTCTAACTGATGTAGCGAGTCACTTCTCATTTTTAAACAACCATGTATCCCCTGTCATTGAAAAAGATGTTACTGTGTTTCATAAGGATCAAATTATTGGCTTGCACAAAGCGAAGAAAACATTGAAATTACTGAAATTAAGTGAAGAACTGTCAGAGGCTTTATTTAAACCTGAAAGGATAGTGGTGAACTGCGCAATATGATGAGAACTGACAGGATTGGAACTAAACAGCTGTGTGGCCATAGGAAAAGCACTTGTTAGTGAGACTAATTAGGGAGCACTCTGTTGTAGGGAGCGAAAATATTGGACAATGGATTACATTTAATTGTTACATTACATTTAATTGTATTATGAATTAAAATAAAGTAATAATGAATAATAAGATTAATTTAAACAAAACTATTTGTTGGAGTATAAAGCATAATAATAATAATAATAATAATAATAGTAATAATAGATACATTTGCCTGGAGTTGCAAGTGATTTCTTTTTTATTTTTTGTTGAAATGGCCTGAATATACATTAGACCAGAATTACTGCATTTAGTAAACTCTAAAATTAAAAGTCTTATATTATTTTGGTAGGTATCATGAAAAGCAAACATAACTGCTATTTTTATGCTGTCATTTCCCAGCAACAGTAACACACTGTCAGCATGAATCTGGCATATGCACAAAAATGTGTCAGCACTCCTCAGGTAAAAAAGATGAGTATATCAATTTAGATGCTATACTTGATTGTATTCTGATGAATAGGACCACCTAAGGCAAGCACGACTCACTGCCACCTCACAGGTTCTAGTTTGATCCTAAACTCAGTTTACTGTCTGTGTTTTCCTTTTGTCCATATGAATCGCCTCTGGTTTACATTCACCTCCCAAAAACATGCTGGTAGTTGGATTATCTACTGTCACTTGAAACTCAGTGTGAATGTGCATCCAGTTATAACTATGTCTATCAAATGTGACTACAAGGGACTCCAACTATTGAACTTATTGTTTCTGAGCATTGATTATTATACATACTTAGGCTACACTGTACACCATTAGTTAGCTAGAAGGGGACAGGCGCTGACTCACGAGGTTTGGCTTGTTTACTGCAGATCTTGTGTCTGTTCTCTGTGAATGTGATGAACAGGTGTCCCATCCAGTATATATAAAAAATAATGAAAATCAGACCCACACTGTTAAACTATGACTCCAAAAAAGGGATTTTTACAATTATTGATTGTACATCGTATTGAGTCCAACACAGACCACAATAAAGTGAATACAGAACTTGAATGAAAGATCAAACTAAGTTTACAAGAAAATCTTGCGCGTGTGCGCGCGGGGTGTGGTAGAGGGGGGGGTTTGGGGGTTTTACAATTCGCAATAACTGCAGGAGCAGGAACACATAACCATATACCTACAGTATATGTGCTTTTTGAACATCCTATTTCATCTTTATCCCTTCTTTGCTGTTACAGAAACCTCTGCTGTTCTGAAAAAGCATTCCACTAGATTTTGGAATACATTCCTGATGGGGTTTGTGCTCAATCAGCCACAACAGCATTAGATAGGTCAGACACTGATGTCAGGTGAGAATTCCTGGAGTCAGTCAGTGTTCCAGTTCACTATGTCTTAATAGACCTCATGTTGAATAATTGTAGAGTAATCCTGGGGCTTATGCAGGGAGAATTGTTGATACTTGTAGGAGAATATTAAATATTAAACACTGAAATTGTAACCCTACGGCAACAACAAAAAAACAGTAGGTGCAAAACTGAATAGAACCCTTGATTAACAAATATAAAGACAAGCCGCTACTATTTCAATACACCTGTAGATGCTTGTATACACTTGTACATAATTGATTGGTACAATATGGCAACCAATAGGAGAAAATATTAAATGCAGTAGAAGGGCTAAAGAACCTGTCACTTTTGTCCATTTTGTCCATTGTAAATGGAGATGAGGTTTTGAGGCCAAAAACAATACCCCTTAAATTGTCATGTTGCAGTAGGTGGGATAAACACTCAAAAGCAATATCTGACCATAAACATGAGAGTCTATAGCTTTTTCCTGAGAACAGTGGTGATTCTCTCACCTTTTCTGTGACCATTACACTTGGGATAGGTTCAGCAAGAGCCACAGATGAAATGTTAAATGTCAGAAAGACAGGTATGAACACCATTGCTGGTATGAAGGGTTTTATTAAACATAGCAAAACAGGACATACACACGAAGCAGGATCAAGGTCAAGGTGCAGGCAAATCAATAAACAACGTGATCTATGGCATGCAAAAGCATGTCTATAAAACCAGAAACTAAATAAAAAAATAAAAAAAAACAGAAAGACACTCAATAATCAAAAGGTTTGGTAATTGTCAGAGCATATACACTGTCGGGCCAAAAAAAAAAAAATAATAATTTCGTTAGACGGCTTTTTACTTCGATTACCTTACCTAAGGCAAGCACAACGCATACAAGGGGCACAAATTTTATTTTTGTCCAGTGTCTCATAAATTTTCTTCCAAGATTTTGCATTGATGATGGTGTGTTCGGACTGCTACGTAAAAAGTTTCCAGCACATCCCAAAGATTCTTAATGGGATTAAGGTCTAGACTGTGGTGGCCAATCCATATGTCTCATGTTCCTTGAACGGGTCTTACACATTTTGAGCCCAATGAATCCAGGCATTGCCATCTTGGAATATGCATTGCATTATGTAGAGTTAAATAACTTGTTGCCAGCTAAAACATATTAATTACTGCAGTAATTATCCAATTTAAGGCTCTTACCTATTTAATTTGATAAATCCAGATGACCTATTTTTGACTGGGCAGTGCATTTAACAATTTGTGTGCACCTCATAAGTCCTTAAATGGCTATGTGATTAATTCCAGGTGCTTGTGATTAATAATTGGGTGAAATAAAAACAGATGGCTGTAAGATGTAGTCCATGGCGGGGAAGTTTTTAGACAAACTCTAGGAGTTGAAGCTTGTTGCCAATTCCATCATAGACATGACAAGGCCTTGTTCAGACTGCCAGCTCAAACCAAAATATTTATGCATAGTCGCAGATTTGAAACAGTTTGGAATCTGACTACTTTAATAGTATTTGTACTTCAGTCTGACCCACAATGAGAGGTGGTTTGAAATTTTGATTCAAACCACCAAAGACATGTCTCAGTCTGGAAGCGGATTTCAAACATTCCATTATGTCACTTGCAACCTGACGTGGTTCAAGTTCAAGTCTACACAATCACATGGTAAGGTAAATGAATCCATGGTTGAAAAAGAGCAGGATGAGGGTGGAAGAAATAGAAATATATAATTTTATATACATTTGCTATGCTTTAGGAGGTAGCAGAGGTGCTTTTGACACCATTACCACTAAGTATGCAAAAGCTGCATCTTTGCATTTTCCATGCAGCTAGATTAACTGTGCTTTCAGGAATCATAGCTGACTTAACTACAGTATGAAAATGGAGAACAATGGTTCATAGACAGAGGACAAAGAGAAAGGTCTGATAGCACTATACAGTGAATGTATAGAAACAGGCCAACATATGAGGAAATACTGTGCTGCATGTAAGTGATAACAGCATTGTTACCCCAGCAACCAATGAACATTTGTTTGGACAAAGTCTAATCTGATCTGATCACTTACAAATAATGTACACAGTCAGTTCTAAAGATCAGATTTTGAAACAAGTTGGATTTGCCTGTAGTCTGAACAAGATCTACATGCCCAAGTGACCGGAATTAGAGCATCATCAACAAGGGTCGACAGTATAGTGTGTAGCCTGAGATCAACAGGCTACACTAGAAAGTAACACCAGAAAGTAAAGAAACCCAAAAGACAGGTCTGAACCAACATTTGCCAGACATGGTGTGGAGAGGATTGGAAAACTATCAGAAACTATATCCAATGGAGTCAGAAGCAATTACAACCATGAAGTCTGACGGGGCTATTACCAATGTTATTACACAAAGATCTTAAGTGGGTTTTAAAGTTAAGCCTCTATGCCAGCAGCTCTACTAAGCAATTGGCCCAGCTGCTGAGAATGAGTTACAGTAACATTGCAAAGACTTGCCACTGCACATGTAATAGGGTAAAAGTTTGCTTTTAATGTTACTTTATCTTTGTTATCTTTGCCAGTATTTGACACTACACCGTAATTGTGGACTTTTACTAAAACACACTGAACCAATACTGTATATCCTAATAACTCACAAAAGGGACAGTTTTAAAGCTGTAGCTTGTAGGAATTGGTGGTGGGTATTGTCATGTCATACCATGAATTATGCTGCTAACTTCCAATTTATGCAAATTAATCAGTTTCGTGTACATGATGTAAATGATAAGCCACAAGTAATTTAATAATTCAATAATTCAATTTCATTTCTTTTATACCACAGCAATTTGCCAATACAAACGATTCAACAATTTATTGTTTTCATCTATAAGTTTGTTTTGTCATGGTTTATTTTATACTTCCACATTATACATATTACTACAAAAAATTACATGAATTCTAAAGTATATGCTAACGTATATAGTATACAAGTGTGCTTCCATGTATACTACTAATTATTCTGTAGTATAGTATAGTATAGTATAGTATAATATAGTATGCTATACTATACTATACTACAGAATAAATAGTAATATACACAGAATACTACGCTATACTATACTGTACTGTACTATACTGTACTATACTATACTATGCTATACTATACTATGCTATACTATACTATACTATATTTTAGAGGTTTAGTAATGCATCCAGTCCTGGATTCGACAAAACTGAATGCCATCTGGCCGACTGTGAGTTGTTAACGGCACATGTTTGACTTGATCAGCTTTTTAAAGTTTAAACACATTGTGTGGATTATGTAAAATATTTCCATCTGGCACTTGTGAAGTTAAATTAGCTATCCTAGGAGTCAAATCTTGGTCAATGGCTAATGTGAGGGAACGACTAATTAATCTCTCTGCGGTTGTCATGTACTAAAAGTCAGATACTGTAGCTCATAGAAACTTCATTAAGTGCCTGTAACTTACAGAACATTTAGCTACAACGAACATTCTCTCTCTCTCTCTCTCTCTCTCTCTCTCTCTGCCATCTCTCTGTCAGAGATACTGTATATCAGTCACAGGAGAAATGTGCCTCATTCTTCGGCCTGATGTAGTAGGGCTTGTATTGGAAAAATGGATACTAGAAGTAGCCCTTAATCAAGAATGGGACAAGGGGAGGATGGAGCACTGCAGAGAGATAAATTACACGGCATAATCAGATCAGCTGTGAGGTGCCACAAAATTACATTCCATATACAGCAGCATTGCCTGAGGCTGGCACTTTAACAATTACATTAAAGGTTGTTCAACTGTGTTAAACTTTGGAACATACAATAAATGCTTGCTGAACCTTGTTATGTCAATAATGTAAACGTTTTTAAAATGATAACAGGATTGATTTGATCAGTGTGAAATATGCTGAATCGAAACAGAAAGCTTTTATCATCATGGGAACTGACTGTGTTGTGCAATTGGAATGAAACAGCTCAAATTTATGAATATTGTTATGCATCTTGGAAACACTTCCATCTTCTTTCATCTCTACGTGGTAGGTTTTTCAGGGATTTGTCAATGAACAATACCCTCACGAGACCCCACTGTCCTCATATCATGTCACAACATCATATTTTCTCCCAATAACATTGTGTGTATCCTTGTTAGATCCTGATATGAGATTTGTTGGGTATTACTCTTTTGCCAAAGAAGACAGCATTGCTCAAATCCAATAGTTATCCGGTGCTAATAAACAAAAGCATTGAAAAGAAATTACAAGGCAGTTTGGGTCTTGCATTAAGTGAGCCTGTCAGATACAGTACTGTATGTCCTCACTATTGTTTTGAAAGTTCTAGAGGTCCAGCGGACACAGTAGCGTCATGCCCTCCAAAATTTCCAAGTCTTCGCTCTGTTCAGCTATTGCCCCTTGATTGCTGACTCTTCTTGATGACAGCTAATGATCAAATACACAGGAAACTCATTAGTGTAAAATTACCATCGCTAATGGCACCTTAACACTAGAGGATTACACTCAGCACACATCAATTTAGATTAAGTGAGTTTGGCTACATTTTCGACGTACTTGTAAGGTCAAATCATCTTGTTTTAAGGTTAAATTAGTAGAAACTACACTTCAGTGTGGTATGCTTTCCAATAAAGATAAAAATCATAGGCAGATCATAACAAGCATTTCAGTATGACCTTTACAAGACCTATAGGAACAAACTGCTTTCTCTTTTAATCTGTATGAGGAATTTTTCTTTGTGCAGAATAAAATAACACAGTTATGAGAGTTAAAACTGAGTGTGCCTCAGTATTTCACTAGTGCTTGGAAAGTTTTCTCAGTATGTCAGAGCTATAATTGGACTGCCTGCTTCATGTGCAAAACACTGGCCTCCCAGTTCTCCCTTCTTTAATGGCCCAAACATGTGTAAATCACTTGGGAGTTTGCACTATTTAAATGTTTTATTACTGTGTTTGAGGTCTTCTGTAAATCTCAATCGGTTTTATACCTTCATCTATGAGAAATTTCAATGCGGGTTGACTTAGTTGTAGTTAGTCATGTAAAAAGAGCATTGACAACAAGCTGTTTTCAATACTGTAGTACTGCCAATTTGACCTCAGTGGACTTCCGGCACAGGTGTAGCAACCAAATACCACTGTGACCCATTTATATGCTTACCATTTGCATAAGCATTTGAATGTAATTCTAAAGAACATGTCCAGCTTTCAAAACTCACGACTCTCATTGTTTCCCCACCCCAATGAAACGAAGCAAATTGAAAAAAATGCCAAAAAAAAAAAAAAAAAAAAAAAAAAACTATAAAAACCATTAAACCATTTTCCTTATGTAAGCTTCTCTGAATGAGGCCATCTGCCAAATGCTATAAATGCGTTTCCAGTAAAGAATAAACTATTCATCAAGCCGTGCCATGGATTGTACTAGTAGATGAATATTTTACACGAACCATAATTGTTTTAGAAACTTGCTACAGGTTAATATGCAACTGCATTTTTATTTTCTATTTCACCAGTTGTTTAAACGAAGCGGTTAATCATGAAAGAGTGGCCCAGTTGAAAACTTATCTCTTCTGGCTGTCTCTCAGTTAAGAGCTACAGCTTTGAACAGGTTGAAGTATGGACTGCAGAGGAGTCTGAATATTAGAGACAAGATTTCCAATGAAATCAAACATTGTTCAAATCAGTTTCCTTCAGTGGCTTATGCTATTTTTTTCCGTCTGCACTGCGACAACACGGAGTGTGTGTATCCATGCGTGCATGTGTGTGTGCTGTAATTTGGCTCCCTAAACTGCAACCCTTGAGGAGAGCATGCTGAGACCCGAAGGAAGTTTCTTAGAATAGGTTTAATATTGACAGCAAAGCAATGTCCCATGTGACGCTCTTTGTCACTATTCATTTTCCATTCTTTGAAAGATCCTCCTGCACCACTATAAAAACAAGTGCATATTAGGAAGAAAGAAGGAGTGGAGCTGGCAAGTGTGGCACACTGATATTGTTTTTATGACATATACTGTAAATAATTTTTTTTAAAAATCAGGTATAACTGGAATGGAAAAGTTCCTGATGTGCTCCAGGGCTAACAATCAGTTGTTTAGAAACAAGTTTAGAAATATCACTCAGTGATTAACTGAGGTTACGCAACCTGTCTACTAATATAAACTTTGCCTAATAAGTGCATAACATTGAGTGTAAATACAGTAGGTTTTTAAATCAATCTCAGTAGTGATTTTAATGTTATTCAACCTGAATATGTTTAATGTGGTCATTGACGGAGTACATACAAGCTAGAGTTACTCGCTAGAGTAAAAATACTAGTATAATTATCGTTCATCTCAAAGAAGACAAACTAAGTTGTCTGTTGAAAAACTAGTTGAGTAATTGCTATAGAAATTAATGTTATCATGACTATAATTTACACAACTGTCTGTAAAACACAACATAATTTGTTAATCTAAAAATTGTATATGTGAGGAAACCATGTTAGCAACAAAGGCTAGAATTCACATTATGGCTACACAAGCCACATTGTTGAATTTTTTATAAGATCAGGATGCTTTGCATGTTATGATGCTCCATATTCATAAATATAAAGTGACTTTTATCTGACTCTAATGTGGACGCGTGTGTTGTCTGAAACAGCTCGCATGAACACATCTTTGCTCACGTTATCTGGGTAAAAACACATTATATTTGTCTGACCACTCGTTCATTCCAACAATGGATGCGATCTTAGCAAAATTCTGCTTGGGATTTTGTTCTGGAGGACAGCAAGCAGTTAGTCAGCTGTATTTGTTGAGATCCAGAAGAAGGAAGAAAGCCAGATGCCCCGCTTTAGCGCCTCGCTTTATCAGTTCTGTGAGATCCCTGCACTGCCGGTGGTGACTGACGACATATGCAGGGAGGCAAGAAGTTACAAGAAATCCGATCTGCCTATTCTCGTTGATGTCACATGACCGTGTCTTGAAGATTGTCAAAAGTTGCTATATTTAGCATTGATGACAGCTTGGCACACTCATGGCATTCTCTTATCAGACTGACAAGGTAATGGGTTTTCAATTCACAGGTGTGCATTGTCAAGAGTTCATATTACCAGTCAGATGTTTTAGAGACAACTTCTTATTCAATGTAGTGGGGGTAGTTTAGGTGTATGACCACTGTGCAGAAGGTACAAGGTTCAATCCCCAGCACCCCCAAGTTGCCTTGAGCAAGGCCCTTAACCGTCAACTGCTCAGATGTGTAATGAGATAAATGCAAGTCGCTCTGGATAAGGGTGTCTACCCAATGCCTTAATCGTAAATACAATAGTTTCAGGATCACAATATGAAAGTTCCTCCTATCTGTAAAACATCAGATTTGTCTGTTCAGGCAGACATTAAAAAAAAATCAGATCTGTGTCACATTAATGTGAAAAAATCTGAATTGAGTCACTTCAGGCTGGTAACGTGAACACTGCCAAAATGAACGATGCTAAAATGAATACTACTTTCTGTACACTGCCTGACCAAAAGAAAATTGCACTCTCTAATATTTCATTCGATTTCATTATCTTTGATTATGGTGCACAATGTGGTGCCAATTCATGTGTGAAAATTATTCCTCATGTTCCCAGACCCACTATTTCACAATTTGAGTCTTGGAATATTCATCTGCTATTAGAGATGAAAAAAAAAAAACAATCAATTTATGGCCTGTACAGTTTGCACTATGTATGATGGGCGCATCGCTTCATGCACTTCCCTTCTTACCCAGACGTACACATTGTTCCTGAATAGGGTCAATCTAGACTCTTTTTCCATTGCTCCAAAATCCAATTTTTATGCTTGTACTTTTAACAGATGAATGTCACTAACAAGTGCTTTTCTTATGGTCAAACAGCTGTTCAATCCTAATCCCTTTGTGGAAATGCTTTTACTTTCACTATTAAACAAAGCTGTGATTTGTACTTTCTTTTTTTTTTTTACGATGCAACTTCACCAATGTTTAAATGATCTCTGATCAAATGAAGATTTTCTAATAATATTTATGTACATTATGTACATGAAGGTTGTAGAAGGACTTAAATATTTTGAACACAACAGATAAAAATGACCAAACACCAAATGAACATTTTAAGTTTAATAGAGAGTTTTCAGACTGTAAAACATCAAAAGAACTGATAAGCTTGTCTAACTCACTCAGCTAGCTAATGGCTCACATGTGCATGTTTCCACTGGCTGGATGTTGACCTGTGACATGTCGATATCTCCACAGGTTTTGGCTGGCACAATTTGCAGATTGTTATCACTCTGATTCACTGACATAAAAGTACAAGAACTGTTATATAATTATACTTAAAACTATCATTAAAGTGAACCATGTACTGTAAGGAGACTAGACGTAATGTGTTGCTCTCCACTTCTGGTTACGGTTGCCATGTAATTTTATTTCTCTTCTCTTGCTGTTAAAATAGTCCATAGATTGCTTTGGCTTTTTTGAAGGTTAAAACTGTAGCGCAGCACCAATAAACACTCTACATTACCGATAAACGTCTCAGCAGGTGTGTATGCACTTTGCATCAAACTGTTATTTGTCTATGTGACTTTTTTTTTTATGTTCCCAGCAACTTGATGTAAGTCTTAAAAATAGATGGAATTAAATTGTAATAAAAATATCATACGACACATCATATGGTTGCTGTTTTCATTTGAGGGTTATTAGGATCAACAGAGGTGCTGAATATTGTCCTAAACCCCATTTGAGTGACAGTGCACATAGAACCTGAGTATATGAAGAAAAAGAAGACGTCACATATACTTCACAGCAAAATAAAATTATTTTCTTTCCATTCTCAGCTTGTTAGGAAGCTCAGATCATGCTACAGCACCCTTGGAACAGAGACGGTTAAAGACTTGCTCCAGGGCCCGGTCGCAGTTTGGGAGTGCTGGGGCTTTAACCGCTGTCCTTTGGATCATTAACCCAGATTTAACCGTTTGAGCCACCAGCTTGCTGTGGATTTTTAGGATGTCCAGCATTATTTAGGCCATCCAGTCCTCTTTTTGCCCCTGACATAATCGATAATCTCCCTAGTGCCCTGGACTTCAGCACCTACTGTAGCAACATTCTGCTGGTGCTGAATAAGTTCATTCACACAAGTGCTGGTAAGGAGTAGACCTCAATTAGCATTATTCATTTAGTAAGTGCAGCAGAGAAATTTAGATTTTGAGACCAGAACTTATTCCTACTATCTTCTAATTCTTTTCCATGATCTCGGTAATAGTAAAGAAATAGAAAAGTAGGCTGACAAAGAGAGATTAAATACCCGAGAGAAGCTGAGGAATGTGTGTGTGAGTGTGTGTGGTTGTGTATGGTTGTGCGTGTGTGTGTGTGTGTGTCAGAGATAAGAACGAGTCAGAGGGTTAATATGAAAATGCTGTGCCTCAGGTGAGGGAGTAAGGTAAAAGAGGAGGTCGAGGAAAGGGGGAGGGAAGTAGAAGGGGAGGAAGGGGAGGCTCAGAGGTAGGAAAAGTAGAGAAGAAAGGAATCCAGGAGGCACTGGAAGCAGTGTGGAGTCAACGGGTGGAGCACGGAACACAGGAAGGCTGTAAATCAAAACATGATCCTGCAGGTAGATGTGGCAGGAGAGAGAATCTACAAGAGAGCATGCGAAAAACGAGAACAGATCAGATAAGGGTAAGGTGAAAGGGGTTAAGTTACTGTCTTGTGACGTTAAAGTAGTGTCTGCTCAGTGTGAACCGCAGAAGAAGGAAGTGCAGAGCTGACGGAGTGGGAGGATTAATGACAAACTGGAACAAGTGACAAAGTGAAACAGAGAACTGAGTCAAACACGCGGCTGTAGTACACAGTGACGTTGTTTGAAATGAGACTGCAAACAAAAGTTTGCAGGTAGGACAGACTCCGGAGACACAAGAAAGTACAAGCCCGGGATAGACAGCAGGAAAATCTGACATACTGTAACGCCACCATGTTGATGAAGGAGTACAGAATATGCATGCCTCTTACAGTGGAGGAGGTAAGTGCATGTCTGCCTTTTGAGCGTGTCTGTAAACATACGTGTGAGAGCGGGTGCCGGCATTAAAAAGTCTATGTTTGTTTACATGGTAAACTCACAGAAATGTACATGACGATGATGTTTATTATGTCAGGGTGAACTTACTGCGAACCTGACCTGAGTTATCAGGTTTAGCCTTTAACCAAATCCATGTCATATATTGTCAAACTTTAAACCGGGAAAGTTATATGTGGAACAAGAACCCGCCACAGTTTGTGAGTGTGTGTGTGTGTGTGTGAGTGTGTGTGTGTGTGAGTGTGTGTGTGTGTGTGTGTGAGTGTGTGGGGGGGGGGGGTTGGTTGGCAGTTTTGCTTTTCATTAAACAAGTAGGACGGGTTAAAATCTTAACACTAGAGGCTGTAAGCCGGAATCTCAGTAAACACAAAAGACTATGAAATACAATCAGGTATTTTTCAGCAATATCCACCGGATGAACAAGTCTGCCAGCTTCACACTCACACAAACACATCAGTGGCATTCACTGCAGCTCGCGAGATATAGTTGGGTTGTTTTTGCTCCTACTAAATCAGATAACCGCTAAGACAACGCACTTTATTGACACATCGTTGAAGCCGTTGCTGAGGATGACCAATGAAGGAAGGATGATAAATGAGCGTCTTTCAGGAGGAAATAGTCAAGTGAGAAGTCAGAGGGCCGCTCCTGTTTTTTTTTTGTTTTGTTGTCATATTAAACAAAAATGAAAGTTTCATAATATTAAGCTGACGTCGATCCTCGATTATTTGAGGATTATACAGTATAAAACAGTGAAAGTGTACAAATGCACAAATGAAGGAGAGATGAAGAAAGTGGCACCATGCCAGGCCAGGTGGTTTTAATGATAGAACAGTAGGAGGGCAATTATTCGAAGGAATAACTCCAAAAATGGCTGCAAAAAAAAAATGACAGCATAAAATGACCGAACAGTGAAATCATTTCTTTGAGAACAAAGGCGTGTATTAAGTCTTTCTCTCTGTCTCTAAAGTGAATTCAATGCCATTTGAGTTGCATTATTAGCTTAACAAATCACAGCACATTTGGATTGCAAAGGCTTGTGTTACGTAATGTGTGAGTATTGGGCGAGAAAGAAAATGTGATGGGCTTTCAAGTCAAACCAGGACTTTTGACTGTGCAAAATAACTGACACACAATTATAAGATAAAAACTACCTTTATTTTTCTATGTAATCCCCTGCCTCACTAATGCACTTATCCCAGTGTTTCACTAGCGATTGGATACCACGAAGGTAGAAAGACTTCTCGGTATGCCGCGGCTCCAAGCCATTTCCATCAAGATCCAAAGATGTGGAAATGGCTTGGAGCGAGATCAGGACTATATAGGTCATGTGTCAGCCTAGTTCATGTAATGTGCAAGTGGTATTTGTAAATGATTGCAATTACAGTCCCAACAGACAGGTGTGTCTCTTCCACAAGTTCCGGATGTATGGCCTGCTTTTTAAAACGTTTGCACTATTCACAATATTTTCCTGATGCTCACAGTCTCATCAACCTTGAGGGCTTCTGTAAATGTCAATCAGTTTTACACATTCTTTCACAAGAGATTTCATCACAAGTCCCAGTTTGACTTGATCGGCCCTCGTACAGTACACATGTTAACTACTGTAGTACAATGAAAATGTCAAAAAAGAACAAAGAAAGAAATCTTCCCTCTATGTGATTCAGTACAGAATTGGCCAGCTGTACATGATCAGTAAGCACAGCCACGAGCACAGCGAGGGAGGAGATGGTGTTGAGGTCGTCCGGAACGAGCCTGACACACACCCTAAATACGGACTTGGTCAAGTCACTGAGAAGCGTATTTACCTCAACAGGTAAGACGACACACTCTGCTCAGTCACACTATTACCATTATATCCCTTTGCCTGATCATTTAAGCTTCCTTAGGGTAAAAGAAAGGGCTGCACTATGTGTAGAAAGACAAGTAGGCTTTGGATCATAAGGTGTCGGTCTAACAGCATTGCGAATTTCCTGGCTGAATTTCCTTCTCTCATCCCTCCCTTCCTGGACTCAATCAGGTTTGTCAGGTAGCATAAAGGCTTAACATGGCATCTTTTCTTTTCTCTCACAACCCTAATTATTCAGCTTTTAAATCTTTTAATTGGTATGTGATCTCTTTGCTCGCACTCTCATTTCCTCTCACTCTTAAAGACGCAGGAAGCTGCAGCAGTTGTGTTTGTACTTTTTTTCCCCCCCTCCCTTTTTCCAAATATCATTCATCAGCGATGCTTGAATGCAAGTTGAATGAAATTCCATTTTAAATACAACTGTAAACTGTTTTCAGCTCCATGTAATGAACATCGCTCACAGTTCCGGCAGTTCTTAAAGTTGTACATATGATGATTTTTTTTTTTTTTTTTTTTCCCCAGGCTTCAAATCTAATTGAATCAGTGTTGCATTCTCGCAGGCATTAGCATTTAGATTATGCATGCTGAATCAGGAGCAAGTGAAGAATGAGTGAATAATTGCAGAGCCACATACTTGTGAAGCAAAGTATTTTGGCTTGAATCGTTCAAGAATTTTTCTACTCTGCTCTTATCTGGACTGCTGGTGTAACTACACTGAGAGTAACTTACGACTGATGCACGTCGTCCGTACACACACATATACACCAAACAAAACACACAAACATAACCTGCATGCATAACAGCCCTGGGGGACTGAGAGTTTAAAACATGAAAGACTTTACAGGCAGAAGCAGAACAGATTATTTTCAAACCATCAGGTGTTAGGAAAGACAGAAGCATGATCTTCTTAATGGCTAAATAAATGTATGTTCATTTCAGTTTTAATACTGAAATCATTATGATATGGGAATGGATCAGGCGATAGAAAGTCCCATGGTGACGTGTCCCTTAAGAATCAGAGAGACAGATAAAGGGAGACGAAGACTTTCTTTTAGGCATGACAGCCTACATGTATAACTTTTTCATCATATCTATTCTTTGTGTCACCAACCCATCTGTCCCTACATCTATCACTCTGTTCCTGCGGTTACAATTCTGGACTGCTGTCATTTATTAGAGGACAGAGGTCTCTCTCTCTCACGCTCTCTGTCCCACTCTCTCTCTCTCTCTCTCTCTCTCACGGTGGGTTTCTATTTTTGTGAACGGTTCATTTTATAGCCTACAAAGTTTTATGTGTCAGAGGTCTGTCAGCAGTTAACAGCTTTAACTTACTTTACTTCGCACAACTATGCCTGCGTGAGCAACATGATAATACTGATAAAAGTGTCTGATAAAAATGACATGCATTTTTTTATTATCTTTTATTTTTTTTATCACTATATTGCAGTAAATTGCCCTCCTGGATGAAGAAGTTTGTCCCTATGATTTTCTATGTCACAGAAAAGGCCTGGAACTTTTACCCATACACTATCACAGGTTAGTAACAATAATCCAATACAGATAAACATAAAGTACTGTGCAAAAAGTCTTGAGCCGGCTTTATTTCTTCATATTTTGCTTCCAAAGAGTCAGACTTTCTTGTATTTTCATGCAGTCTTAACCAATATTTCTCTGAATGTGAAAGGACGTTTTTGGCTCTCGTTTTTGGCAGGTTTTTAATTCATTCATCTTCTATACCACTTGTCCTGTATACAGGGACGCAGGTGGGTGGGGGAGGTTGGTTTGAGTTGGGCTGGAGCCTATCCCAGGAAAAGGCAGGGTACACCTTGAACAGGGTGCCAATCAATTACAGGACAGACACACACACACCCAAATACACACTATGGGCAATGTGTATATTTCTGGACTGTGGGAGGAAACCCACCAATTACAGAAAGATCATGCAAACTCCACGCACACAGGTGTGGTTCAAACCGTTGACCCTGGGGGTGTGAAGCCACAGTGCTAACCACTACTCCATCATGCCTCTGCCTATGAATCATTCAAACATAAAAAAAAACATGTAACACATGTAACCAGTGAGAAATAGGTGCAGATGATGTGGCTAGAGATTACTCTACTGGTGATGCTTAATGCTGATTGGTTGGAACGGACAAGAGGGGAAATGAGGTTGCTGCTGAGGTTGTTATATAAACAACCATTTTTAAAATGTATCTTTAGGCACTGTGCAACCTTGCTGTCGCAGTAAAAAAAAAAGTAATTTCTTTAAATGAATCTATATACATTAATTTAATCTAATATACAGAAATGAGAGGTGGCGCAATACTTTTCCACAGTTCTATATATGTACATCAAATATCTGCTTTATTAAGGACAGCAGTAGAACTGTACATGCATACAGTTTAGTATCTAATCAGCAATCATGAAGCAAAAACCATGCAGATACATGATTCACAAGAGCTTCAGTTAATGCTCACACCATCTTCAGAATGCAGAAAAAGTCTTGAAAAAGTCTTGAAGTATCTTCAAGGATACCTGTCAAGGGTGACTTCCTGTCAGCTCAGACCACTCTGCTCATTCTCCTCTGATCTCTCTCATCAACAAGGTTTTTCAGTCTGCAGACCATCCATTCAGAGTGTTCTTTTTTCTTTTTTTTTCTTCACGTCATTCAGTGTAAACATGACTGGCTGACATCATTGGCTGATTAGAATAACTGCATGACTGTGCAGCTGTACAGGTGTTCTAATAAAGTGCAAGTGCAATGTGAGTGTATATCTCTGTTGTCACGAATGCTGTTTCATCACGCAGACCTTCCAGACACAGGATGTTTTTGTGATTCGCACAATTTTGGTTAAACTTTAGAAACTGTTGAGTGTAAAAAGCGCAGTAGATCAGCAGTTCTGAAATACCCAAACCTCAACCACCATGGCATGGTTAATGTTACTGAGACCACATTTTTCCACCCCCATTCTCATGTGAACATTAACTGAAGCTCTTGACATGCATCTGACTGATTTTTCTTCTTCTTCAGCGTAACATTATTTATTCGACAACTTTTAACTAAAACAATGGCCGTGAAACACCTACGGGTGATGCTGAAACAACAGCGCTATCAACAGCTGTGAGAATAAAAATATGCACAATGTTATCATATAGCAGCTATGGCTGATTACATCTGTGCTCGGACTGTAGATTGATGCAGTTATCGGTGAGAATCTCGTCACATGGTTACACAGCCTGGAACTCTGTGTGCACTGAGGCTAATTTATTTCCTCCCATTTCTCCATATCTATCACACATCAGCAGTAAATATCATCCCATCATTATTCAAATGACATGAAAGCATGATGACAAGAACAAGGTTTCTGTGGTTTAAAGGAAAGAGCTAGTTAATGGCTTGCCTGTTTGTCTTCCTGTGTGTGTGTGTGTGTGTGTGTGTGTGTGTGGTGGTTTCGTACTCTATTTATAACGAAATCCTATAAGCTATAAGCCTAACAAATTCATATTTGTATTTCTTTTGTATATATTATTATTATTATTTTTTTCCGATGCTGTATTTAAGCTGCAAGGAATGCACGAGTGTGTGATGTGTTTTTAATTATCCTGCCCCAGAGAAATCCTTGATCATAATGCTCCGACTCTTTTTTCCTCTCCATGCTTCCTACTCCACCTGCATCTGTTTGCTGCAGAATACACAGTAAGTAGCCTCATATACAGTACTGATGCAGTCCTGATACACTTACTGACTATCTGAATATACTGTACATACAGTACATACACTACAACTAGCCTCTTGTGTGTCTCCTTCTCTCTCGTTCTCTCTTTATCTGTCTTCCCAGTGCTCCTTCCTTCCCAAGCTGAGCGTCAAAATCGAGACACACTTCGAGAACAACAATGGCAGCAATGATAATGTGAGTCCAGTGTGTGTGTGTGTGTGTGTATGTGTGTGAAGGTGCGTACACCCCTAATCTTTTTAAAGCACAGCTACGTATTCATCCGCACGTTGCACCCTTACTGTCCTTGTAAGAACCTTTCTGCTTGTGACCTTCGTCAGGAAGATCCGTTTGTTTTAGTTTCAGCATCATTCCCTGTTAAAAGAGCGAGAGCAGAGATGCTGTTCGGACTGTAAGGCAGGCCACGTGTGTGGTAGACTGAGTAAATCCGGGTTTGATAGTGTTGATGTTCGTCTGAATGCAGTCAGCGCCTGACAAAAAGTTGGCTCATCCTCAAAGTGCCGTCTCTTATTAAGGAATGCAAATGAGGGCTGTACAAGCCCCAGCCTGCCTCCACGCCATCGCTCCAGATCGTCCCACAAATAGACACACCCACACATTCCCTCAGCAAATGTTCCAGCACACAAACATACGAGTTCACAAATGCTTGCGAGAGGATAATGCGAAACAACACGCGTGAAAAGTGTCAACACGGCCGACAAGAGCAAGAGCAAACACTGAAGCAACACTCCATAGTGTGAAGGACACAGAGAGAGAGAGAGAGAGAGAGAGAGAGAGTGTCTGGGCAGAAGGCAAAGTAAAAAATAAATAAAAAGAAGAGGAGGTAGGTCAGAGACTTATACACAGAGACTGATATTGCAGTAGTCACTGATGACAGAAGCCCACGCTGCTTGTTTTTATCCTGTCCAGCTCTCCTCGCTTTCATCCTGCCTGCTGTAAAAGGCACCTGCTGCGCCGCAGAGCCGAGGCCGCTCTGCCTCTGCTCCCTCTGTGGCTCGCTCTCAATTGCGAGGTGAGCAGACTTGGGCAAAGATCCCTTCGCCTGCAGTAGTTTGCATAAATCACTGGCTTTGACTGCTGCAGGCTGTCTTTTGTCATTGTTTTTTATTTATTAATTTCTTTATTTTTTATAGTCTCATGCCAAGGGTGTGTTTAAGAATGTTTCTACAGTTGTACAGATATTTTGGCTCAGCATCATGAATCATTTCATAACAAGGCATTATGAATCATTCCATGACAAGGACCTTGCATACTTGCATGCCCCATTGTGTTTCCGTCCATTGGTTTCGTTTAAATTGCAATTCGTTCTTGTTTGCTTTTTTTTGCGATTTTGGCATGACTTATTTAAAAAAAAAACAAATGGCTTTCAGGCTTCAGCACATTTGGCTAGTGGGTTCCAGCTCTCAGACCCCTTGTGAGCATGTGAAATGCAGTGATTGTGACTTGCATTCTCACCCCTGCCACCGCTGTGCTGTCACTCGTACCATTTCAAAGATCCAGTGACCGTTTTCTCTGATGTCATCTCTACAGGTGTTTGAAGACAAACCCACCCCGAAAGACAGCGTCTACTTCTTGGATATACTGAGCGACCCGATTCCTGACAAGTATTACAAGAAATACGAGGTATAATTACACTCTGCCTTACACCTACAGTACATCTAACCCGAAACTTAACCTGAGGAACGGAAACTATCACATAGCGTCTTTTTATTTTGGTTCAGGCATTAGGTCTCAAACTGGATTTAAAAATATGCCCCTTACACACACTTACACACACAAACAGCAGTTCAACCTGCTATAATCTGATGAGCTGTGAGCTGTGAGCCAGATCTAAAAAGCCAGAGACTAAAGTCAATATTAGCCCACACACACACACACACACACACACACACACACACACACACACACACTTTTATATTACTATCTTTGTCATTTATTTTAATTGAATTTCAAAGAGAAAAAATATACACTTACCCCGACCCCTAACATATACTGTATATATATATCTCAACTCAACTCAACTCAACTCATCTTTATTTGTATAGCACTTTAACAACAAGAATGCCCCAAAGTGCTTCACATA
>JAQMYG010000033.1:11191336-11212948 GCA_030014215.1 Clariallabes teugelsi
TATTATTTTTAATTGAAGTGTCTCTTGCTACATCTTTTCACGGTTTATACTTAATTTCGATCCTCTCGTGTATTTTATGATTTTTTTGGACTTTCAAATCTATAGTTCTTTGTCCTTTGTGTTTTATTTGTTCTAATTAATGTTTGGTTTTTTTTTCTTTTTCTTTTCTTTTTTTTTGTGTTGTTGTTGTTGCTGCACTTGTTATTCTTGGGTGTGTTTGACATGTTCTGTATAATTTTGTGTTGTCTCAATTAAAAAAAAAAAAAAAAAAAAAAAGACAGAGTGACGCCCATGTCATGGCTGTGAGCTGTAGTGGTGTCCTCTGTGGTGCAGAGGGATAGGGAGACGAATTATTTGGGGCAGGGAGGGTGACGGATATCTCTCTCTAGGTCAAATTTCAGAGTTGAGGCATGATGTTGAGCCATTCCTGCATGGCACTGGCCCTCTCTTCTCCCCATGTCAGACAGTCTCTTTCCAGGATGGCTGTCCTGGACAACAGAAAAAGCTACTGCATCAATGTGTCAGAGTGGCTTCCTGTCAGAGCCTGGAGGAGAAGGTGAATGCAAGTGTAGGTTGGATTTACTCTCTCACTCACTCATTCCCTATACAGCTCATTCTGTACAGGGTCACCAGAGGCTTGGAGTCTATCCCAGGGGACTCGGAAGACTAGTTGGGGTACCAATCCATCACACGGCACAAGCACTCACACACACACACGCACACACACATACTCTCTCAATCACACACTATTGGAAACATCAATTAGCCTAGTCTGCATGTCTTTGGACGGCCGGATGAAAGGATGGTCCTTAAACCCCTGACCCAGGAGGTGCGAGGCCATCGTGCTAACCACTATACTACTCAGTTAATTTTAAGAAACACAAACAATAAAGAGGTGGCACAGTGGCTTAGTGGTTAGCACTGTCGCCTTGCACCTCCAGGATCGAGGGTGGAGTTTGCATGTTCTGCCTGTGCTTGGTGGGTTTCCTCCGGGTCCTCTGGTTTCCTCCCACAGTCCAAAGACATGTAGATCAGGCTAATTGGCGTTCCCAAATTGCCCATAGAGTGTGAATGAGCGTGTAAGTGTGTGTACCCTGCAATAGATTGGCACCCTGTCGTGCCCTAAGCCTCCTGGGATAGGCTTCAGGGGTCCTGTGATCCTGTATACAGGTTAAAGCAGTATAGACAATGAGTAAGAGTGAGTGAGAGCAATAAAGACTACAGTATGTTAACTGTGAACATCACAACCTGAACTATGAGCTCAAGGCAAGATAAACAAAATAAATCAAAAGTAACAGTCTCATTGGAAGACAAACCCTGACCAAGACCTCTATACTGAAGGTTCTATTTAAACAGTACTAGTGCTCATCAAAGGACAACATGACTCAGCTGCAGACAATCATGTGACGAGATCAGGTCTGGTGCAGTGGGTCTTTAGCACTAAACCATGACACCATCATTTACAGTACAGCAACTATAAGCAGTCATTCCATACACCAGCTTTTCTTTTGTTCTCTCTTTTAAAATGCAAAAGGAAAAAAAAACACATCTTGTTGCATTAACGAGAAACTGGAAAAGCACAAACGCCTCTGACTTAAAAAGCACTGACACCCAAGAGTTATTCAATAAATCTTGAATAAATGTCTGCTTGTGGAAATCTTTGTATTTGTCAAGTAACCACACAACCTTTATCCATTCATTATTAAATCTCGAAACTATAACCTAATAGACTGAGTGCATTAATGTAAACCTGTGATTTGAATTACAGCCAAAACTATACTCAGCGCAGCTGTTATAGAAATTTAATCAATACCTTCTGACCAATCAGAATAAAACATTCATCAGTGCTGTGGTATAAATGTATTATAACTATCTGTGCTATTTCAGTGAGTTGGGTGTTGGTAGATATTATACTGACTGGAGCCTATTTTGCAGTGCTTGTATTGATGGAAATCTGACAGATGGTGAATGCTATCCAATTAAAATTTACACTCCACTGTTCATCCGTCATACTCCGAGTCACATGGGGTTGATATTTCAAGGATATAAACCACTCTTATTTTCTTTTTTAAAATGACTGATGCATTGATTACATAAATAATGATCATGTTCGTTGAGTTAACTATCAGGGGATCAGGCAGTTGAGACTCTTGGTTGCTGATAGGAGAGTCAGTGTTGGAGTTCTGTCGGGTCGCCACTGTCTGTTGGAATAGGATAAAACGGACAAACCCAAGAGACAAAAAAAAAAATCATAACTATCAACCCAGAAATCATTAAAGTCAATACTATCACTGCATACACACATTTTCTTTTTTGCAGGAAGCCACTGCAGATGCTATATGCAGGTTATTAGAAGAAATCATTTGCAAAGATATGATTCAAATGCATCTAATATAATTTATGTCCTTTATTTCTAAAACTTTTTATTTAAACTTTCACTTTAACTACCAGATTTTTTGCACGTACAGTAATTAGTTTTCAACTATGGTACATGTTTGTTTTTTTTTCTTTCTGTGTGAGCGTATTGATATTGGACAGTTTTTCTGATTACAACAGCAGTTCTTAAAAGGGACACATTTACAGGGTCCAGGTGGGATTAAACATAACAAACTCTAAATGCTCCATGGTCAGATAAAAATGGCATTTATATGGGCATTGTGGGAAGGAGACAGTGGAGAAACACAAATACAATGCTGATATGTGGTCTGCCTTTAGTGCCTAATCAAGTGAATATGCCTGTGTAAAAATTAACATCAATCAAGTTAATAGACATAGTTATGATTAAAAGGTTAGAAGCAAAAAATTGCTCATGATTTTGCCAACTTTAGCTTTTTGTCTTTCTCGGGATGTCAAAGTTGATTCACCGAAGATCATCTTTTTCTTTGCCCAACATTCACACACAGTGGCTACATTATGACCCGCTGTGTGCGTTTTTACAGGATCAGCTCGGTTAAGCCTCTGATCATGCACGAGCAATTAACACACAGCCCCCTTCCCCTTCCACCCCCTGACGCTGGAGCGCAGCAGCAGGCACATGATGTGCGGTGTAAAAATCGAACGAAGCTGACCTTCTGCCAGCAATCAAAGTGAAAGTGCGTTCCCCAGCAGATCCCCTGCAGTGGGAGGCTGGGAAAGGACACATGCCTGCAGGCAGACACACACACACACACACACACCTTTCTGCTTAACACATGAAATGTGCCTTTTTGGTATTCATTTCCATGAAGTGGCAAAGTGAATGTGGAGAGTTTTTCATTACACAGAAACTTGTAAGCCATCATTTTCAGTACATTTGGATTGTAGAGCACATGGTCTGCTACACTGAGATGGAGGAATGCTTGACTTATTTTGATTCCTTTCTTTTTTCACTTTAGAAAGTTTTTCACTTTTTCTTTTTTTTTTTAAAAAAAATTATTTTACTTTTTTTTTTCCTTGCTTCATTTCTATTCCCTATTGAGTATGTCAGCTCTGTGTTTAATCTCGAAAGAGCCTAGTGTCTTTTATTCGTGTTGCTTCGCTTATGTTTGACAGCCGGGGTTTTCCTTGCATTCGTAATGGGAATTTCGGTTAGGGGAGTTTTAACCCTTTATAACTACAGTAACAAAATCTAAATATCAAGACTTTTTCCAAGACATTATCAAATGTGGTTCTTGACTGACTATAACGGTTACTAATGATTAGATGATGCATTAATTAAATGTCACACAACAGTTAAAATCTGACTATTTAATACTTAGTGGGGTAGTGGTTAGCACTGTCGCCTTGCACCTCCAGAGTCTGGGTTTGTTTCCTGCCACGGATCTGTGTGCATGAAGATTGCATGTTCTCCCTCTGCTTGGTGGACTTCCTTCTGGTACTCTGGTTTGGAATCATCAAACATGTAATCTTAATGGTCTGCGAATTTGCAGCCTCTTTATATCCATTTGACTAAAATCATGTAAAATATTACATGGATAAAAATTCTGTATGAATTCGAGCTAAATTAGATCAATTTAAAGCTTTTTAATACAGTATAACCTACAGCAGACTCAATGGGACCAAACTGGCAGATTAATGTGTGTGTGTGTGTGTGTGTGTGTGTGTGTGTGTGTGTGTGTGTGTGTGTGTATATATATATATATATATGTTGTTGTTGGTCTTTCGGCTGCTCCCGACAAGGGGTCGCCACAGCGGAATATCCAGTCCGCACAGGTTTTACGCCGGATGCCCTTCCTGATGCAACCCTCCCAATTTATCCGGGCTTGGGATCAGCACTGCAACCAGTGGCTGCGGGGTTTGGGCACTGGCTGGGAATCGAACCCGGGCCTTCCGCATGGCATATATATATATTAAGCATTATGCCAGTATTGTGTAGGTTCCCCTTTTGGCACCTGGGCAGCTCTGGACCCTCGGGGCATGACTCTACAATTAACCTGGGGGTGTGCTGTGGTGTCTTGCTCCTGGAAGTTGGCACAATGGGACCTCAGTGGATCAGACTTGTTTGTCCATGTGTTCAATCAGATTGGAGCCCTTGGTGGGTTTGGTCTCTTTAAATGCTAAGCTCAAACATGGCAGGGTGTGGGGCGCTGGGTGTTCTAGTGCATTTCTATTGTGGCCAGCTTTGACTTGTTTCAATGATTTCTGCTGCATTGGCTTTTCTGTGGGATCAGAATGGACAGGCTGACTTTTGGTCCCCGTGGACATGGGCGAGCCTCACTAGTTATGTTATGTGGTGTTAGTGTTATTGCTGTCATGCATTAATCATGTTATCATGCATTAATGTTATTGTATCAGTGTATACATGTAATTTTAAGTTTCAAGAAATT
Source organism: Clariallabes teugelsi (assembly GCA_030014215.1). NCBI lineage: Eukaryota > Metazoa > Chordata > Actinopteri > Siluriformes > Clariidae > Clariallabes > Clariallabes teugelsi. The sequence goes on from JAQMYG010000033.1 coordinate 11,196,142, forward strand.
CTCTATAACGTTTAGGAAAACAACATATTACAAGACCATTTCTTAGTTAAAAATATAATCATACAGGCTGTCTGGGATCAGCAGAAACATTAGTGTGTCAGCTAGAGTCTGCAGGGACAATGTGATAAGTTCTACAAGATGCTTGGAACAACCTACCATATGGAGTACTGTGCACATGCAAAGATAAGGGTAAGATTAATAACAATTTCATTGAAGGGGAATTGGTAAGTTGTTCCAAGCATCTTGTAGAACTTTTCACATTGTCATTGTATTTTTCCCAGTGTAGTACTCATTAACATCACATTCCGTATCAGCATCATACTTTTATTAAAGGCTACGATTCCATATGAGTTTTTAATAACCTGAAAGATTTGTGTATGGATTTCAACAATATTGATTTTGTTTGTCATATTTAGTTAAGTGGGATCTAATTAACATTTTAACTTAATTAATCCATGCAGATGGTGGAACCTCTCTATCAAGATGATGGAGGCAGATATGAATAATGTATGAATAGCTAAACTGTGGATAATTAGTATTATCAAGTACTTAAGCCCACAATCTGAATACGTGTTTGAACGTACAGTATACGCGTGAAATTAGGAAGGAGTTTAGAATAGATATAAAATGGCTGTTTATCTAAATGTTTGATTTGCATTTAATATAAGTTTATGATCATAACTGGATATCCAGACACAGGAATGATAAAGTACTTTTCAGTGCTGACTAAAGCAAATTTTACCATCCACAAGAAATGTTCGGCTCAGATAAAGCGATTGCAGGAAATAGTCTGGCCAAAGTAATTAAACTTTGCGGACGTGAGGCAAACCGACGGCAGAACCTCATCCATACTGAAAGAGGATGTAAAACTGATAGAATGTGAAGTATGGTGAATAAAAGGAAAGATCCTGCTGCTGACACTCCAAAGTTCTAGAGCAATATTACGGGCTGTGAAATTATTATTGAAAGCCTAAGGGGGAGGAATGTAAGATGAAAGCCGAGTGAACGTCATGACTACCTTGGCTTATTTCAGACCAGCCAAACTGATTAGATTTTGAGCATAGCTCTATGCATAACACACTCACTATATGCAATCTTAAGAGCCTCACAAAACCCTATGGAAGCATTAAGATCTGGATGGTTTAAATACATCCAGTAAGCAAGAGTCTATTTTAGTCTGTTTTGAAAGATCGCTTTGCCTGGCCAAGTCGCAATTTCAGAAGGGCCAACATCAACAAAGAAAACAACTAAGGAGATTGCTGAAATTTCTGGAATTGAGTTAAGGACTGTTCATTACATTATTAAAACCTGGAAGGATAGTGCTGTACCATCAACTTTATGGTCGAAAATATCAGAAGTGACCATAATTAGGGACTATGAATGTTTAGTGAAGTTGCATTGAAAAAAAAAAAAAATAGGACACTAGAAATAAGTGCTATGATTATTAGTAAAAGTAAGTCCATTTCCACACACAGAGTGAGATAATAACTCACATGATTGGGATTAAACTGCTGTGTGGCCATAGGAAAACCACTGGTTAGTGAATATCATTGGGGAAAAAAGGCTTCCGTTTAAAGATTGGACCATGGAAAAAGGTTGTGTGGTCTGATGTGTTGACCCAATTCCATAGTGAAGGGTGCGTCTGGGTAAGAAGGGGAGCACATGAAGCCACATACCCATCATGCATAGGGTCCACTGGAAAAAATCTGGGGTCGCTTCAGTTTATCAGGTCTAGACTCAGAAACGTTCTGTGGCAATAAAATAAGGTCAGCTGATGACCTGAATGTACTGAATGACCAGGTTAACACATCAAAGTTTTTCAGGAGCATGAGGAATGATTTTCACATGTGAACTGGAAACCACATTCAAAATCCAGTCAATCCAATCAAAGCTGAAGGCACTCAAACAAAATATTAGTGTTTTAGCCAGGTATTGTATAATCTATTTAAGCAAAATACAGAAGACAAATAAGACCAGATGGGAAAATCAATTAAGACTTTAATATTTTTTTTGCCTTTAACATTTACAACACAGCTGAATAGTTGAACATGACAAGGTGAGATTAAATAATTTATTCAATAAATATATTGATAAATTAACATTGAAAATGTTTTCATTGAGTTCGTTAATGATATTGCAGTTTAAAGCAACATCAGGAGCAATGGAACAGAAACACCCTGGCCATATATGGCTTTCAGGAGAAAGACTGAACCTTTGCTATGGAGTGTAATAGTGTGAATAGTCACACTACATTAAGCAAAAGGCTGCTAAAAGATCAATGTTAGTGTGGATGATATAACATTTGAGAATTCTGCCCTTAAGTCAAATCTATTGCTTGGTAGAGCTAGAATCCAAAAGCTTCACTAAATAGAAATTAGTGTTATCTCCAGAACACCGCTCCGAGATCATAGCTTGCAACCTTATAAATAATAGGATGAGATTTCGAAAACAGAGAGAGATTCAGTGTTCCAAGCCAAGAAAGGTGTTCTACCTCCTGGTGTAATGAACAACAAGATATACAGTATAAAGACATTTCCGTTCTAACCCAGTGGCTCTAGGGGACCTATTGTTGCATGGAGTTTCTTAAGTTTGTGCCAGCGCTTAAAATGATTACAGCTATTTGGATGTGTATATTAAGAAACATGGAAAAATCTTTTGTTCAAATGGGAAAATAACTGTACAGAAGCAGACAAGGACAGAAACGAGTGCATTTGGGTGCTTAAAGAACCTTACAGCGTTCAAGAAAGTGTAGATAAAGAACATTGTTTGCGTATGCATGAACCCATACACACACAAGAAAGCAGCAAAGAAAAGCATACACACAGGGAGTGCATGCCCTTCCCTGTGAAGACACACAACATGTTTGAAGAGTCTGCAGACACTCGCGCTCGTCATGCCGACGGTTCGTCTGGCGCTGAGGGAGTGTGAATGCCTACAGGAATTATTTGGTTTGATATATACAAGTGTATGGTGTATGTGCGCACATGCACATGTGTGTACTGTCTTCATTGCATTCGCTCTCACTTGGTCTCTCTTTCTCTCTCTCTCTCTCTCCCGACATTGCGTAGAATAGAGAGTTGCAGTCAACACCAGTCAGGATCTGTTTGGTCACATCGCTGGACAGAGATGGATGGATATTAAAGGGAAAGGATGGAGGTGGGGTCACCTCTCCAGGGAAACAAGATTTGAACAGTGGGTAATTACCCGTCAAGCATCCAATTACACACACATGCACGCGCGCATTCATACACACACACACACCCACACACACACACCTTCATGTCCCTCACCACTGCTCCACCATCAGGTCTAGGACCCTGCTTATGTTCAGATCTGAATCAAGGGCAAAGTCGCTTTGCACAAAAGGTGCCACAGGAGGTGTAAGAGGGTGCAGGCCAGAGGTCAGGGATTCCAGCCAATCCACAGCGTCAAACGCAGGCACGTCAGATCTCCTTTTTCTGGAGGAAGCACTTAGAGGAGGAGTTGTGCAGATTGGTGGAGGAGGAGGAGGCGCAGGGTTAGATGCAAGGGGCAGGGCATGGGCAGGGGAGGGCGGAAGCTCCAATAGAATTGAGGAGCAAAGTGGAGATGAGCGGCCACATTCGTCTTTCGAGTTGGGCAGGGTAGGCTGCAATTGGTCAGGTGGTGATCCAGGTGAGGAATCTGAGAGGGTGGTGATGGATGACTGGAGTCCAGAATTGATGGTGTTACCTGAAAAAAATAAATAAATAAACCGGAAATAAGTCCAAGCTTTCTAGAATCTAATGGAAATTGCAGGGGATGGTCATATGTGATGTTTATTGATGTGTAAAATCCAAGATAATGCTGCTTACTAACCAGAAGAGCTAACAGGATCCTCCAAAATGTCATCTATAGACTCATGTGGGTCCATCTAAAATGGAAGGATGAAAATAGGCTTTTATTAAAAGATTCACACATTACACATTTTCTCTCTCTTTCCCACACGCACATACCTGTACTCTTTGAATGGCCTCCTGCAGTAGTTCCTCCAGACTGCGTTCAGTGGGGGGTGGAGCTTGCTCTGGGCTGGCTGTGATTTGCATCGGTAGCTCAAAATCCTGAGAGATAGTATCACATGGCTGACAGGAAAACACCTGCTGATACACCATGCAGAGCAAGAGATTTCAGTTTTAATCATAGCAGGAATATCTCCATAGCTATTAATAAACAGTTCTGTTCAAATTAGCTCTAAAATGTGTTTTATTAATATAAGGCAATTTGCAATTTGATTGCTAATGTGTTCTCACCTGTGTAAACAGCACATCTTGTCCTTCTGTGTCTGGTTTCCCTCTGGCACATCCTGGGTCCTGTTGCAGGAAAGGATGGAGGGCACTTCCACTTGTCTGCAATCGAGATTTTTTTTGTAAAATTTGTCATACTTCCTATCTTTATCAAGACTTGACAACCTATTAACATATTTATGTATGCATATGTATATTTACATTTGAAGAAGGCACAGTTAGGTTTGTCCTTGCCTGTGTGACTGCACCCAGAGCTTTTCCTCTGGGTCTACTCCGAATCCTCTCCCTCATCTCCAGCTCCACAGTCAGCTCCTCTGCTGCCTGCTCTGACCTCCAAAATGCACTGGAGGGCACTGGAGGTGAGGGGGCCTGCAGGTTTGGACTCGAACCCGCAGAAGAAGAGGGGGAGGTCAAGTAAGTGGCACCAGCCAAGCTTTCCTCCATCACTGGTGATGGCTGGATATAAATCTGTGAAGGACTTCTAGATGGGCTTAGATTAGGGGGTGGAGAAGGATCAAGAGTCCCTTCCAACTGGCAAAGTGGGGCAGGTGTTAGCTGGGGACGGGGCAACTGGAAGGGGCGGAGCCTCTCTAACAGAGCAGGCTTGGTGCCAGAGACCGGGAGTCCGCGTTTGCGTAACTGTTGTCGGAGTTCTGACACCTGTGGCAAATAGTTAAACATTCAATATATTTGAAATAACCTTTTTTTAATTTTAACTATAGTAAGCCATTGCAAGATTCTTACCGTTAGGTCGTCAAGGTTTGCGGGAAGTAATTCTAGCTTGTGGGTGGAGCTTGTTTCCTGGAGGGTGGCATTTGTTTGAGGGGGAGCAGGCTGAAGGCAATTATGTGGTCCAGCTCCAGAAATCGTCACTACCTGATTTTCACTGTTAATTGCAGAAATTATGTGGATGTCAGTTATTTCTTGATGATTATAAATGTGTCGGTCTTAACATTTTCATATTAAAAACCATACAATTTTTCATTGGTTTATATATCGCTGTCTTCCAATGGCAGATCTAGTTACTAGCAACCACTGACCAAGTAGAGCTAGTCAGACCAAAGTCCTCAGCTTCTAGCTTTACAACACTTTTGAACATTGTGCACTTGCAGATTTGTGATATGATGTTATTTACAATTATCTCATCAGGTAAGATTTAATGTTAACCTATCATATAGTAAAACCAAAACATTGCTTAAGCAGAATATCATTTGTCAATGTGTTTAGATGTGTATCGATGTGATAAGAAACCTCGACCAGTAAAAACCTACCCGATTTATGAATGTGTTCACACTTATGGTTCAGTTCTCTTGGTTTGGAACAAAGCATAGCACCAAGTGATATATTCGTTTTGGTTCATCAGTCCTGGTTCCCTTAAGGCATGTGGACCAAAGGGCAGGTGGATTATATATGGTGGTATGCTTACCAGCTGAAAACTCATGAAGAGTTTATAAAATGTAACAACACAAGAGGGATCCAGATGGCAAAATAAAATGTATGCCAATGCGCTGAATGTTTTCCTCTCCTCCGTCTGCCTGCCTGCATAATCAGATAATGCTAATAAAGCAGACTAGGTTCGTTATTATATCATTGGTCTGTGGTGCATTCACATTTCAGTCGAACGTCACCAGAGTACATTTGGAAGCAGACCGAGACCCATCTCTCAATTCTCTTGCTTGGTGCACCAAGGCTCGTATGGCAGTATTCACACTTGTTCAAGTAAACCACACTACACTAACAGTACAACAGCACCAAAGTTCATTTTAAACAAACCAAAATGTCAAGTGTGAACACACTATACCTTTGAGTCTGCATATTCTCTAAATTAGAAAATGTAACCCATCAAGTAATATATTATTGTGAATATTTATTGTGTTGAATTTATAGAACATTTACTTCATGATTATGCTACCTGAGATAAAATGGTCACCACACAAGTGCCAGTGATCCCCAACAGGCGCTCATCTTTGAACAGGATTAGCCTCGTCTGCCTGCTGGATGACTGATAACCACAAATCTCTTTCTCTTTTTGTCAGTGGGAAACTGATAAAACTGTCTTCCAGTTCCGAACAACTGTCCGGAATCCTGAATAAGTAGCTTATCTAATAGTTTGCGGTTTGAATGCTTTTTCATAGTAATTTACTATATAGTAGCATGGCTACTAAAATATAATAATAATAATAATAATAATAATAATGTGGGCTTCTAAAGTGGAGTTACTTGGGAAAATTCCTAATAGGTCTCAAGAGCTAGTAATTAAGGGTCTCACAGGTTATTAGAGTGAGCCCGGACACTGTTTCATTTACCTGGTTGCCACAGTGAGCTGCTGTTGCTGGTGTAGAATCTGCAGTTGCAGGACAACCTGCTGCCGGTGTAGGAGGCTAGAGTATGCAGGATCGATAGGCTGAACTTGAGTGTTGCTGTTCTTTTGGGAATTGTTCCCAGAAGTGCCACCAGTGTTTCCCCTTTGGTCTGGGGGTATGTACTGGTGGTACTTCAGCTTCCTCATTTTAGGCTTGCAGTCACGTGGTTTCCGTGGCCGTGGAGGACGTGGTGAGGATAAAGACCCTCCCAGAATGGAATGAGTAGGTGGCGTTATACTTTGAGCTGTCTGAGAGAGCAATAAAACAAAAATGAGAGGATCATATTAAATGGAGAAAAATGTGAAATTTCATAATTAAAAAAATAAATAAATCTGTGTGTAGGTTTGAACAGAACATTCCAATAAAATACGAAGGGTGTTCATGTCAAACTGGAACTTGTGATGAAATTTCTTGTGAATAAAAGTGTAAAAGCAATCGACATTTACAGAAGACTTCTAGCACAGTAGGATGATGAGGCTCTAAGCCACAGTAAAACATTTGAAGGAAGGCTGTATGTTCCCATGAACATTCAGCTAGTGGAACACCTGTCCTTTTGAAAATATAGATAACTTGTCGCCCGCTGAGGAAGGGACACATCTGTCTGTGAGAACTGTACACAGATTCATTCGCAAACACCACTTGCACATTACAGGTGCTCCTAGTGATTTTCACATTAAAGGAATTCGAGGGAGACCAGCATTTCAGACGTGAGGCAGACAGTCCAATTATGACACCGGCCTACTGAGAAAACCTTTATGGCATCCAAGCAATAGTGAAACCCTGAGTGTAGCAGGGGATTATATAGAGAAATAAAGGTTTTACTCTCATAACTGTGTTCTGTTATTCTGAACAATAAAAAAAAAAATCCAGGTTTGACTTGAACACCCCTTGTAGTATTTCCACACCCGGCATGTGTCATTTGGTAAAACAAAAGTCCATATATTCAAGTTCTTATCACATATTTCACAGTGCACATTTCCAGTGCATTCAAGCATTTCATGTCCTGGCCCCAATCATGATGTGAGTCTGCACCTTTGGCAGCAGTGACATCTGAGAGGGCGCATACACTCCTTTGGGTCTCCCAGTCATTGCCATAGAGTTTGACCCTGCCACCGTCATGGTCACTGACTCTGTGATGCCCTCAGTTGCTGGGAGCAAAACCGAACCACATTGCTGCAAGATGAACAAAATTAGTTTTTAAACTATAATTGGATTTCACTTGTTTCCATTTTTCCTACAACAATGACCAAAGGTCTGAGTGTCGCTTGGGATCTTGCAATAAGCATTTTCATTTAATACCAGGTATAAAATATGATAAATTACAGTATTTTGTAATATAATATTTCTTAAACATGGGTACTTTATGTTTCAAAAAAATCACGAGGAAAAAAAATTGTGTTGATTAATTTTACTATAACAGCATGGCTTGAGAAATAGTACTGGCAAGACAGATCACAGATTTTATCTAAATGCACTAATTTGAATCCATTATATTTTTATTCTTTACACAGGGACTTGTATGGCAGAGACGCCACATGAATAGAATTATAAAAAATGTGAGTAATCATTGTTAATGCGGTAACGTACAGTATACGTTTCAGCATAGTATGGCTTTCAGGATACAGAGGGGTTTCTAACTTAAAAGAAACAAATATAAATTTTTCTGGTGTTTCACAACATTTACTGTACATACCTGGACATTGCTTGGGCTGTGGTTGATGGGCATGGCAATTGGTGACACATCACTCAGTGACTGGTCACTGCTCAGCCCAGGTGACGAGGAGAAGCTGGGAGATTGGTGTGTCCCAAGTTGCTCAGGAGACGCAGAGGAACATGAGGAGATGTCATCTTCGAAGACATCTGAGGGTAAGGAAAAGGAAACAGAAGCTGAAAAACAAAATGAAACAGAGAGTCAAGAGAGTGAGAGGTCTATCAGTGTTAAGTTTGGAGGTTCTCTGATGCTGTAAATATTGATGCAGTTTCATATTCTGTAATTATGTTCGAAAACTCTTAAAGACAGCATTGCTAAATTAGACACAAAGAAATAACTTTATAAGCTTTGTTAAAGTTTTCTGTTACCATATTGGGTGCAATTATCCTTGAAATATCTTGAATGGGTTATTACTTTTACTCACTGTTTTCTAGTGGTGCGATGTGTTTCTGAAGTAGTTCAATGGACCCAGATTGCCTCTGGATCTTCTCACTGACATTTTCAACCAGACGGGCCTTCTTCTGTCTCTGAGCACCACCGCTAGTCTTATCTACACATTAAAATAAAAAGAAAAGGGGGGCACAAGGTTTAATCAGCTACCCTTGTAATTTCAAAGAAAACCTCAAAGGCTTTTAAAGGGGACTAATGAATTGGATATGTGAAAGCTATCATTAGAAATTTTCTCCTAAAGCAATTTCTTGTTACTTTAATCAGCTTACTGTCTACTTCAGGTTGAGTGTAACCCCAAGAGCAGAAAAAGTACAACAGATGAACTAATGAATCAGTTTAACATTTGGGGAAAAGTGCTACTAATGATTGATATTTATAGAAAACAATAATTTCCATTCCCTCTTGCATCATGAATCACCTTGTGCAGTTTCAGCAGTCAGAGCACTAGGGGGCGACTTCAGAGTGGTGCCATCCACTGTCTGATGCTGCATTGGGAAACAGCCCAGTGACACCAACCATTAACACCAGAACACTCTCAATAACATACACTCACACAGCATAGCACACAAACTCACAGCATAATACAGACTTGTATAGCCTAGGACACACTCACTTAGCCTCATATTTACTGGGAATACACAGAGGAAGTTTGTCATTTCATTGATTTTCATACAAATATCTTCTTCCAATAGTGGATTTAAACAAATAATTTTTAAAAAGCTTACACCTCAGTTTTACACAGTCTTCCATTTTATGGAATTTCCCTGAGGTTCTCTAGCATTTGTGGTATAGATATACGTCCTTATAGCAATTTGAGCTTTAATTGCTATCAGGATGCTGAAGGAGGTTTGGACAGTGATGGAAAATAGTAAGCTACCAAAACTAAAAACTTTTCCAATACATTTTTACTTTGGCTCTGTATGAAAGATCCTACCTAATTTCACTTTATTTAACAAAACATTTCTTAAAGGAATAGTTTGAATTTTTTTTCAAGTCTGCCTTAAAATTAATATTGACGTGCATATACAGTAGGTATATTACAAGTCATTATAAATCATTATAAATTTATATCTTAGGCGATATAAATGTTCCTGTTCATTGACCGTAAAGTTCATCACCAACAATGTAATTACAATGTAACAATAATCAGAGCCAAATTCCACAACCCTCATTCTGGGCAAAAATTAATTCCAAAGTTCAGCTGAGACGCATATGACGCTTCTGCAGTCCCACTGAGCTAAATTGAATTGGTATCTTTTAAATGCACAATGCATTTGGTACAAATGTAACTCTTTTCCTTTCCCGGATCTCGCCATATTGCTAACTGAAACTAATGGTAGGGCTAACTGAAGCTAGGCTAATCTAAGCAGAACTAGCCATATGGCTAATGAGAGCTAGCTGTATGGCTAACTGGAACTATGCACCTCATTTTTTATTTATTTATTTATTTATTTATTTAGAAAGATAGATAGATAGATAGATAGATAGATAGATAGATAGATAGATAGATAGACTATTATAAATTAGCAACGAAAAAAGAGAAATATTTTAAAAGAAATGTAGAAAAATGACACACAGCTACTGTATCCCATTAAGTTGACCATTTCCTATTTTGTACATTCCATAGATAATCTAGAACTAGGTTTGCACTGGCAAATGAATATTCATTTGTCTTGTGTACTAACCTAATACTAGAACAATCCTGTTTGCTTCATGCCTGATTACTAAAAACCTTAACAGCTTCCTCCAGTAGAATATACATTCTCTTTTCTCATTGTTATTGGTTTATTGAGTGTCATTGTGCTTCTTGCTTATTACATCCCGACACATCACTCACCCCAGTGCTATTGACCTCTTTCTCCCCTACTTTGTCAGAGCAGGAGGCCTTCACACCTTCTGGCGAAAAAAAAAGAGTAATGAATTAAAGAAGGAAGCTAAAGTCATGAATCTTATTGTAACTGTAGGGAACAACCTGCTGACTCTGATATTATAAATTAGCCTGTTTTCACACTCTATAATAGTGATATTTTGTTAAGGTAAGGAGCACAACTCAAATGAATGAACATACTCACCGGAGTCAGCATTTAGCTCCTTCTGTTGTCTGCGATTCTGTATTCGCAACTGCAGGACTGAAAACGAAGAGCAGTATTACAATAAACCAGGAATCACTTAAGAAAATTGATGCATGTCCTAGCTCTAGTGGTTTATAAAACTGATCGTATTTATGCTGAGTAAAGCTCATCTTCTGTGCACGGCATTGTGGTGGAACTTTGCGCATTAAGAGCAGGAGAGGATATTACATTTAAAAGTGCAATCATTTCTGTTAGTGATCAAAAGCAAGTTTGTCTTCAGGCACGTATTCATGCTGCTTGCACGCTCAGGTCCAGGAGCATACTATACATAACATGAACACACACTTTCTGTGACATCCTCCACACACACACACACACGCGCGCATACAGTTACTTGGATCAGCAGGTGAAGGGGGAGAGAAAGAGAGAGAGAGAGAGAGAGAGAGAGAGAGAGGAAAAGAGGGGAGGAGGTAACTATTTATCCCTCAGTACTTCTATTTCTGTCATCTCCCATCCCCCTTTCAGCTGTCCCTCTTTTTCCCGTCTCTCTGTTTCTCACTGTCAATACTGCTAAGTAATTTCTTCCTCTTTTCACTTTCCTAGAAAATCTGTAGACTTTGTAAATCAGTATCTGATCAAATGAATCAAAGACGTTTAGTTGGATAACGTTCAAAGCGAGCGTTCAAAACGATACACAGTACCAAGAACATTTGCTGTAAAAAATATGGAACAGCACTGCGTATCAGGCGCTTGTGTACAGCTGCACTGACAGCTTTAAAGAAGGTGGCTTCATTTGAAAAACAGGGGGAAAAAAGGCAAGAAAAGCAATTTATTAAAGTGTGTTAAAACAACAGTTTATGGTTTATGTGAGGAAATGCTGGTGTTTATACACCTGCCCTGAGTGTGGCATTACTGTGTCTCAGCAAATGTGTTCTATAACACCTTTCACACTTGCAAAAATGCGATTTGTCTTCCGCCTTGGTGTCAAATCAGCTGCTGTGACTTCCGTGCAAGTTCTAGAACGGACAAAAGGTGCAGGCAGGCATTTAATCAATTTAAGTGAATGGGTTTCCATTTTATTTAATGTGCTACACTGAACCAGGGCTTTTCCTTCTATATGTATTATTGTCTCTAGTCGCAATTCATCAGACTGAAGGTCAGAACAAAATCCCGGGTAGAAGGAATATATTACTGACGTTTAATCTTGAAGGATGAATAAATAGAAGCAAGAGGCATGTCAAAGGTCAATGACGGAGCAGAGCAGTAAACAATGCGGGATCGAAGAACGTTGTCAAAAGAAAAACGGAAGGAAGCATGCCGTATGTCCTGCTTCCTGTTCAATGACGTCTGTGAACAAATCCATCATGGGAATGTCAGTGGTACTCAGGTGTAATAAGCGGTAAAAGTACTGTAGACATGTAGCTGTAGGCATGTTAAATAAAAAGATTTCTGCAGACGTAAGCTTTGGTAATCTCGTTAGAATTTATTAAAAACAGTTGCTGTTTCAATTTAGAACCGTTCCTTTTTTTTTTTTTTTTTTTTTTATCTTGACAAGTTGCCATGAGCCCAACAGCAATGACTGGATTTTTCACAGTTTCTCTCCCTCATACCAGTGAAGCCACAGTTATGCAAAACAGATGCAATAAATCACATTTGGTCATTATAACATGGTTAGAAGAATATGCTGAATTCAAGAGACCACCCTTTTAACCTTAATCCCATAGCTATTTTTTTTCTTCCACCAGGTAATACCGTCACTCTAGACAGCTACTGTACAAAGCCGCTGTGTTTACCAGACATGGCATATTATTTCATTAGTGAACGAAAAGAAATCCTTGTCTAGCACAGACAAACTGCTGATTCAGTATTTTAAGGCTACAGAATCTATTAACACACCGAAATACTCAGTCTTCCAGTCTCACTTCCACAATCATGAGGCCTTCAGTCTCTCTCATCCCAGGCCAACTCAGTTTGTGCATAATCATCTGCTTTGACCAAACATGTGTGCTTCAGTCAACAGGGCTGAACATGGATGCAGTGTTTTAGAGGGCACTGGTTTTTGAAAGAGTTCCAAACGCAGATAAGAGGGGCACATGGCCTTCCCTGTGTCCACATGTATTTTGATGAGGAAGCGTAAATCCATTTTAATTTTAATATCTCAGAACATCACACATGCAATCAGCTTAAAAGATTAATCGGATGACAATCAAAGTTCTCACACAGTGAAACCTCCAGTTACCTCCAGTCCAGACAAGCAGTTTCATAAACTAAAATGGAAATTACCTATGTGAGTCAACATATTTATTATGTAAAATATGTCCTGTTTTACAATAACAGTCCCTTATGTTTTATGATTTTTTTTATAGAAAACTACAAATTACAAAATGAAGAAAATCATGAGTTCCAAATGTTCATAGAACTCCTCAGTTCTATGAACATTTGGAACTCTGATATTTTCATCCAATAATATTTCCTTCAACATCTTTGGAGTTTAAAAGCATAACTGATCAGAAAACTTTTAACGAGGTTTCTGATCAGTGGTGCATTTGAATCTTTTCAATGGCTCAAACACAAAATAAGGCTTAATTGTGCATATGTATATAGACAATGTGCGTTCAAAACAAACTGGGATTTGTGATGAAATATCTCATTTGTGGTTCACAGAAGACGTCAAGCGCAGTCCGGTAGTCCGATAGGACTCTTAGGCCCAGTTAAACATTGGAATGGTACTTTTTAAAGTTTCGTTCCTGTGAACATTCAGCAAGTGGAACGCCTGGTCCTTAAAAACTGGACGGATAAATTCCCATCTGTCTGTGGGAACTGGACACACAATAATTCACGGACACCACTCGCATATTAATGGAACTTGGCTGGAAGTTATCGTCACATCTCCCGTACAGACTGGACCTTGCGTCAAGCCATTTCCACATCTTTGGGCCATTAATGGAGTTCCTGGGAGGCCAGTGTTTCAGGTGTTGAAGCAAGCAGTCCGATTATGAGAGAACTTTAGCACTAGTGAAATTAATTAGTGTAGCTGAGGATTATATAAAGAAATACAGGTAGTTTCAAGTCTCATAATCGTGTTCTGTTTATAGGCACAATCAATAAGTCCTGGTTTGACTCGATCGCCTTTGTAGCTTCATACTTACTAATTACACAATGAATTTGTGGGGCTTTTTTAAACGTTTGAATTCAATGGAAACTTTATTTGCAAATCATTCAGAAAGGTTCTCATGATCAGTACAGGACATCCCAAGAACTTCTCAACTCATCAACCACACGTGAACCAAAAGCACAGTCAATACTACTAGCTATCTAATAAACACATGATCCCAAATTACACCACATCACACCAAATGAAGAAAAGTTAGCTGTCCTCTTTACCAAGGAACCATTACACAGCACCACACACACACACACACACACACACACACACACCTACGGTTGCTCACCAATCATCATGCAAAACTTTCCAAGCAGCATCCTTCACCTTTATGCACTCCCACATATGATAGTCATGATCTTACGTGCTCAAGATTCCTGTGAACTCTGACCTTAGTGCTTACCTGTGCGGAATTTGCTCCGGATAAGCAGCGACCTCTCAGAGGCCAGCAAGGTCATGATGGACAGTTGGAGGCAGAAGATAAATCTCTGAGGGAAAATAGAGGTCCTGCAAGGTTTTCTCTTGTACAGCAGGTATGAAGGATGGGCTCTGATGTTTTTTTTTTTTTTTCAACCTCTGCAAGAAAGTGAGAAAGAGAGAAAGGTTACATTAAAGTGACTCACACAGCAGAATACACCTCTTACTTGATTACTTAAGTACTGCTGAGAGCGTGTGAAAGAGAGGAAAAAGAAGAAAAATAGGGTTAGCAAAGAGGCTGGTGGTAGTCATGACTGCAAACACACGTTTTTATAAGCAGCATTTTATTAAACAGGACAGGTTCCATCATCTAAATCACAATAATGAGTAGCCATGGATAAAACAGCCAGAGCTTATACTAGAAGAGATAAAAATCGTTCACACGGAGGCCTGAGTTACTGCCGTTGATGCAGGAATGGACACGATGATTAACTTTTTTTTTACTTTCTTTCTTTTTTTTTTTTAACAAGCCGCTGTCAAATGTCGACTTTCTGCAATATCTTGGCACAATAATTTTTAAGGGTACTCCCCAGAAGAGACCTACTCCAAAAATACCATCAAGGTCTTCCTTGTGAAGTTTAAGTGTGTCCGACTGTTTTTTTTTGACATTCACACTCTTCTAAAATACATCTGAGAAAAGATGTATGAGAGAGAATGCAGAGAGAATGAAAGGGATACTTACAGAAGAAGGCTCTGTGCTGACCTGCCAGTGGAGTGGCCTGTGCCAGGGAGAGAGAGAGAGAGAGAAACCAAAGGACGAGGCGAAGGAGGGCAGGAATTCAGATGCATTTAGTAATGGTGGCTCTTAAGCCAAGCTTGCTTCTTTTTTCTTCCGAGATCTTCTAAAGGTGAGTGTCTGGAGTCAAGGAGCTAAGAGATCCTAGCTCTTCGTATTCTCTCCAAACTTACCTTGTCCTCTCTCCCTCTCTCTCTCATAACCCCCTCTCTGGACGAAGTTGTGCCAACTGTGTTGGGCTGTCAAACAAGCTCCCTGAAGCACCCCACCCCCACCCCAAACTCAACCCCCTCCTCGGAAACCTTAGGACTGGCACACACACACACACACACACACACACACACACACACACAGACTTGTTTGCTGACTGATTGATGCTGAGGTTTGGAGGCTTGACGGCTTCAATCACACCCGGACTCTTGTTTGATCAGGCACCAAAGCCTTACAGACTACACACTAACACATTCACATATGTAATACTTAAGTGCTGAAATCAGAATCATTTGCCCAATAACTGTGAGCTTTGATTAAAATGAAGATTTCAGAGTGATTACCAGAGGGCCAGCGTGCTTCATGAGTTATGTTACATTGACAGAACATGTGACTCCAAACTATATAAACTAGTGTGTGTGTGTGTGGGAGGCAGGTTTTCAGATCTTTGCGGGGACCAAATGTCTCCATGAGGATAGGCGTATATGACAGATTAAAATAAAAAAGAATCAATAAATATATGTGAAATCATTTGGTAAATTTTGGTAAAGTTTAGGTGTTAGGATTGAGAGAAAGATGGCATGACCTTATAGACTCCTTGTCAGAAAAAAACATTCATGGTTTCAGTTATTGGATCATCATCTTCTGAGATCAAGTGCAATGGTATGTGCAGTGCCCTCATTAAATACCTGCCGGATTTCACACACATATGTACAGCACTAAGACATACTGTGGATCAATCTATCAATTTAGTGTGTGTGTGTGTGTGTGTGTGTGTGTGTGTGTGTGCGCATGTGGGTGGGTGGGGGTCAGGGGGACAAAGGGGGATGGGTAGAGTGTGGTCATTAGAGCACCACCTGTTCCGCTACTTTGACAGGCATGTCAGTGTGTGCTGCTGCATCAGCAGTGTGGTGTGTGTGTCGTGGGGGAAGATGGGTGAGGAGAAGAGAGAGAGAGAGAGAGAGAGAGAGAGAGAGAGAGAGGCACTGGAGTGCAGGAAGTTCAATCCTAATTATTTTATGCAGATTGTATATATAGAGCTCAGGACTGAAAGAAGCAGATGTTAAAGCCTGCATGTAGAGCATCTACACAATAATAATTCAGTTAAGATGAAGTAAAATATAACGGGTTGTGTGATCATTGGAGACAAACTGACAGCCATGTCAGGTCAAAATGTCTGCTCTGTGTGAAGGTCCACGGCATTAGGGTCTAACGTGCACAGCAATGACTCACACAAACACACAGTGACACGTCTATAGACATGAAGGGAACATGATGTAATCTCTCCCTCCCTTGTCCCATCTCTCTCTCCGGGGGGGGGGGGGGGGGGCGGGGGGGGGGGGGGGGGGGGGGGGGGGGGGGG
>JAQMYG010000033.1:11212958-11223862 GCA_030014215.1 Clariallabes teugelsi
CCCCCGCCCTTGTCAAATATCTAACGCCCCCCCCCCCCCCCCCCCTTCTTTTTGGGAATCCCTTTCTGATTAACACCTGTTACACTCCTTTTAACCCACCCCAGCCCCAGCCTGTGTCAGTGAGTGGCGCAGCTTGAAAGGCACGTACTGCTTATATTGTTTGGGCTTCTTTATTCTTCAGTACAGTGTGCACAGTCAGTCCCAGTTCAGTCAGATATGAAAAACTAATAAGAAAACAAAAGGTCAACAAATCTTTAAAGACATATATGAAGCTTTTGAGCCGAACAAACTAGATTTGGTAAATATATGAAACCACAGAAGGCTGCAAATTGTATTTGTCAGTGTATCAGCAACAAGAGCTTCATTAAATATGAGACAGTATGTAGGTAAGGTTGTTTCATGTGTTGCACTGCACACAGAAATCTGGAGTGAGTTTGCCATCCAGTGGCAGCACCGTGCAATGAGAGTCGACTCGCGCCAAAGCAAGGTCATGATTGGTTATATGAGGACAGATGAGAAGCCAGCAACTGGCAATTGCCTGCTTTTTTGCTGGCACAAAAATAACTACCTAAAGGGTAAAGATTAGAATGTTTAGTGATGCAAAACACCATTATAAATCCATTTACAGAGAATGTATTCAAATAATACAATATAATGCTCAACATTATACATCCTTTGAATGTTAAATTATGGAAATATGAATGAAAATCATATGAGAAAAAAAAAACAATAATGTCTCTGAGACTGGCATGCATCCATTTGCACAAAGCAAACTAGCTAATGGGGAAAAGTTGACATTAAAATGCTTTGCAGGGGAAAGACCTCACATACAGAAATATAATCAAAGCATATACAGTATGTAAAATAAAAAGAATGATGAGCCATGAAAAAGAAAGAACAATTCCATAACTAACTCACAGCCTGTCACTTGTTTATCATTAAACCTCCTGTCTTTTGAAGATACTGCCAAATGGATCACAGACCAAAGGCACATCTGGGGTGCATGTGTATACACACGCACACACACAGACAGGTTTGCCTTACTATCCTTGTGAGGACCGTATGTCAATCAAATGATTAGCTATAATTAGCTGACTCATAATAACCAATAATCAATCTATGTACTGTATATACAATACTGTGCAAAAGTTTCAGGCAGGTGTGAAAAAAATGCTGTAAAGTAAGAATGATTTCAAAAATAGAAGTATTAATAGTTTATTTCTGATCAATTAACAAAATGAAATGGAAATGAATAGAAGAGCAATCCAAATCATAACAGTATTTGGTGTGACCACCCTTTGTCCACATAAGCAAAATTGCCATCAATTCTTCTAGGTACACTTGCATACTGTTTTTGAAGGAACCAAACATCTTGGAGAACTAACCATGGATCTCCTGTGGATGTAGCCTTGCTCAAATCCTTCTGTCTCATCATGTAATCCCAGACAGACTCATTGATGTTAATATCACAGCTCTGTGATATTAACATCAATGGGGCCAAACCATCACTTTCAGTGCTGTAGATAGTTCTTAATGTCATTGGCTGTATTTTTGGGTCCTACTCCAGAATAAATTTGGGTCCAATCAGTCACCTCCCACATGATATTGCATGATGGATAAGTATCTGCCTGCATTTCTCAGCACTGAAGACACCATTAATCCAGACCAAATCTCCAACCTCATTTGCAAACGCAGTCCGAAACTAGCAAGGAACCTAGTGCTTCATGTGTTGCCTGCAGACACTCATTATTGTACTTCTCTTCAGTCCTTCGGCAAAGAATCTACCTCTTGCTACTGCCAAATATGTCAATTTAAATATTTAAATATTTTGGCCAGTCCAGAGCACCTGCTGACATTTTTCCGCTGCCCAATTCCTATGTTTTCGTGAATAATTGAGTCACTTAGTCTTGTTTCCACAAAGTCAGAGGTATAACTTTTGGGTCGCAATTCATCCATGAAGACCAATTCTGGCCAGACAGTAGATGGGTGTACCTGGTTCCCACTGATTTCCAACAGTTTTTTTTGCTGATAGCAAAAAATGCAGCACATGAAACCCTACTTCATGCTTACTTACCTGAGACATTGGAATATATAACAGAAATTCTGTTTGTTTGAGAGGCAGGCAGTGTTTGGGTGGGTAGGCAGCGTCGTCCATCGCGAAAATGGGTACATCAGGCCAAGTAGCTCATAGCTACTGAAACCCCAGATCAGACTGCAGAGCATCTGCAGTGAAGGTACATACAACAGGCAGAAGTAAGGGCTGTTGAAACATTGAAGCAGCATGATGAGTGTCAGCGAGTTGACCACACACTTCATACGTAGGTAATGGTAGTACGTAGGCGTCAAAATCGGCGCACAGGCTGAGCCGCTGGTAAACCTTATGTACGCAGGCAGAGCAATGGTTAACCTCTAGAATATATATAAAACAGAAATTGTGTTTAGCCAGTGGAAAGTGTTTGCATAAGTAGTTGCGTCACAGGCGCTCCTAACTGAATATACTGTAACAATAGGCAGTTTTTTTTTATATTTTCTTCAATGTTTTATATTTTCTTCAAAGTTGCCGTCTTTTGTTTTGATGATAGCCTTGTATACAACATGCTCTCAGTCAGCCTCATGAGGTAGTCTCCTGGAATTTGTTTCCAACAATTTTGAAGAAGTTTCCAGAGGTCATGTTGGCTGCTTTTTCCTCACTTTCCCATCCAACTCGGCCCAAACCATGTCACCTGGATTTAGATCGGGTGATTATGGAGGCAAGGTCATCTGAGGTAACACTTTATCACTCTACTTTTTGGACAAATAGCTATACATAACCTAGAGGTGTGTTTGGGGTGTGTTTTGTGCTGTTGGAAAATAAATGGTGGTCCTGCAAAATGCTGTAGTAGCCATGCTGGTTGTATGTTTTGTACAGTAGTTGTATTCAAAGGGCTATTGACTCTGTACCCACTCTTCCTCTGCACAGGACAACTGATGGTCTTTTTTTATCACATTAAGAAGGAAAAGAATGTCACAAACCCATGACAAGGTATAACTGTGGATTGAAAACCATTCCAGGTGACTACCTCATGAATCTGATGAGAGGATGCCACGAGTGTCCCAAAATGTCAACAAAGCTACATATAGCTACATTAGACAATCTCACTTACTGTCAATACCACTTTATCCACAGGGTCGTAGGGGGTCCTGGAGCCTATCCCAGGAGACTTAGGGCACAAGGCGGGATACACTCTGGATTGGACACCAATCCATCATAGGGCACACACATACACATGCTCATTCACACACTACAGGCAATTTGAAAATGAAAATTAGACAAATTTTCCATTCATAGGACTACGGGAGAAACCTGGACTACCTGGAGGAAACCCACCAAGCACGTGGAGAACATGAAAACTCCATATACACAGAGAAGTTTACATACACTCAGTTGGCTGTGCTTTAAAACAGTTCCAGAAAATTATGTCATGGCTTTAGAAGCTAACTGACATTGTTTGAGTCCATTTTTGGTTTACCTGTAGATGTATTTCAAGGCACGATGGTTTTAAACTCACTGCCTCCTTGACATCATGGGAAAATAAAAAGAAATCAGCCAAGACCACCTCAAGTCTGGTTCATCCTTGGGAGCAATTTCCAAATGCCTGGAGGTACCACATTCATCTGTACAAACAATACTACGCAAGTATGAACACCATGGGACCATGCAGCCATCATACTGCTTAGGAAGGAGACGCGTTCTGTCTCCAAGGGATGAATGTACTTTTCTAGAAAAAGTACAAATCAATCCCAGAACAACAACAAAGTACCTTGTGAAGACACTGGAGGGAACACATACAAAAGTATCAATAAAATATCCACAATAAAACAAGACCAATATCGACATAACCAAACATCAGAATGGGGGAGAAAGTGTATGGAGCATAGTGGTTGGTGCCAGATGGGTTGGTTAGAGCTTATACAGAATAGAGATAAAAACAAACAAACAAACATCATGGTTGTAGAGGATATTGAGGCTGAAACAATTATTAATAAGAGACATGAGAAAAATTAGCTAACTGGAAATCTAGAGCAACTTAAACATGTACCTTGAACAACCGTGGACTTTGGGGCGGATAGGCTAAAACAGCAGGAAACTATATCAAGTTCCACTACTTTTAAACAAGAACAAGAATATGAGGCCATCATGAGGATAGATTTAGACAATTTTTTAAACAAATGAAGACTGCATTTCCCTTTGAATCCTTAACTACTCAGTTTGTCCAGGTGTGTCTGGGCCCACGGCAGCCTCAGATTCTTGTTTTTGGCTGACAGGAGTCGAACCTGATATGGTCCTCTGCTGGTGTAGACCATCTACCACCAGGTTTGATGTTTTGCACAAAGACAATATCTGAATAAAAACAATTTCTAAAATCACCTATACATTAAAAAGAAATTATTCGTGAGAGCCACAAACAAAATCACTACAATGCCAAAAACAACCAAAAACATTTAGAATGAAAATGTCAAAGACGAGTTTTATTTTAAGGCATTTTATTTAGATATGAGACAGTGTGACAGAGACTATGGCGTATGCTCATATTTCTGCATATGCGTCAAATATAACCCAGTGACTTTCATTGAGGTGCTTGGTCTTACCACATATCTGTTAATACCGACAATACTGAACATGATATTGCCTGCATTTTCTTTGTCAGTCAATTTGCTTATTCATTTTAAAATAATTAGTAAGGCTTACAACACCCCCTCCTATGACAATTACACATTTATTACATAGCACCGTGGCAAGTCTAAGGTATAATGAGCTCAATAACTAAAACAGATTTTTTTTAAATATACATTGAGTGCAGCACTATATTGCAGCCCTAAATGCATCATTTATATAATATAATCTAAGCTGCTTTTAATATTTGTAGTCCAGTGATGCTAAAGCAGAAAAAATTGCCTGCACTATTAATTATTAAAATGAGTAAAATGAGAGAAAATGGTCAGCAAGCATGCTTTAATTAAAGTGTGCAAATATTCAGATTGCTAATCATATATGAAATACACACTATAGAGTTTTAAATTAACCCTAGGGCACTCAAACCTAGGATGACCTTTTGTTATGTACAGGGAATATATTAACATATTACACAGTATATTTACTATTCTGATGCTAATGTGCATTTTTTTGAGTCACACTCGAATGAAGCAATGAAAATTAAATTAAGCGACCAAACGCTATCTATATACACTGTTTTAAAATATTATTTACATTTCTTAGTATTAATCAAATTACACCAAATTGCAATGTAACAAACATAAACCAACTCAAACTTCAAATGAGCAACAATTTTGCTAACACTTCCACTATCGACAATCAGTGATACAGAGAACACTTCCATTTGAAAGCTGTAAAAATAACAGGCTAAGAAGTAACTTTAAATCTTCTACTTTCACAGTGTGTATTACTTTTGAAAATCAATAAACAATTGAAATGGTAAAGTGTATTTCAAGGCACAACAGTTAAAAAAAAAAAAAAAAAAAAAAAAAAAAACAGATCAGTAAAATTTTTTAAATAATAACAGGAACGTTAAACTAACACCTCGGTATACTCTGCACCATGTGACATGATGCCATACTTGATTATGAAGTTTGTGGAGCATTTTAAATGATCACAGGACAAGCACTAATCAAGAGTGAACTATTCTGATTACTTGACCTTCACAGCAAAGTGGTTCATTTTACCAGAGTAAGAAATGTGCACGCATGTAAAGAAAACATTTTAAGACATACTGTATTAAGAGTAAAAATTAAGGAAAAACAATAACAAAGCCGAGATACCGCCATATCTAGCAAACTATTTAAGTGGATTTTGGTGGAAATTTTCGGCTGCATACTTAATAATAAAAACAGAACAGTATTTAAATATAAAAGTAAATAATTTGCAAATATAATAATAAAAAAACAAACCTAAATATATAAATGAAGCCTTATTGTAATGTTTCATCCTCATTCTCCTCCTGTGTCATTGTCAGACTCCATTTCAGTCAACGTTGAGATATACCACTCTGCATTTTCTTCCTGTTGTTCTTGCATACCAACAAGTGAAGTCCCTTCGCTTTCTGGCTTTACCTTTGTGTTCATCGCTTCCTGCTGCTGACCCTGATGTTTGCGCTTAGTGTGTCGCCGTAGAGTGTTACGCTCGGCAAACCGCATATGGCATAACAGGCACTGGTAAGGCTTTTCACCTGTGTGTACCCGCTGGTGTCTTGTCAGCTCTGCGGCTTCTCGGAAACGCCGTGGGCAAAGCTGGCACTCGAAGTTCCGCTCTCCTGTATGGATATGCTTGTGCCGCTCCAGATGGCTGGAGCGTTTGAAAGCCTTGCCACACAGCTGGCATACGTGCGGCTTCTTCTGGGAGTGTGTGATGGAGTGGCGTTCAAGATCTGAGAGGTAGTAGAAAACCCGTGGGCAGTACTGGCAGTAAAGAATGCGACGTGGGCCTAACGCCTGAGGATCCTGTTTTTTCAAATGGTTGCTGGAAAGTATTGGTGAGTCTGGGCGGGAAGGGGAAGTAGAGGACTGGAGTGGAAGGTCTTCAGTAGGGATTCCTAATAAAGAGTCTGTTCGGTCCACTGAGACAGACTCTGGCTCAGAGACTGGTGACACTTGTTCAGTGTCACAATGTTCCTCTAGTGCCTGAGTTGCTTCAGTACAAGATGATGAGTTAAAGACTGATGATTTGTCGATGCATTTGAGTCGTTTTTCATTTTTTTGTTCAGCCGATACAGCTAATCTTAACAGTGCTTCCTGGAAAGAAGTGGGCCTGTCAGAGCAGGTGTCAGTTTTGAGTTGTTTAGCCAAATTCGAAGAGGAAGTGCTAGAGGAAGCAATGGGTGAGGTAGGGGCAGCAGAATAATTACAGGATTTATTTTGTCCTGAGAGATTCATAGCGGTTGTACAGAAGACAGGTTCTGGTTTAGGGCCTGGCGAACTCGGAGATGAAGGAAGTGCAGCAGATGATGGGGAGGAAACTGACAAAACATTTCCTGAAACTGTAGAAGATTGAATTCCAGAAGACACTTCAGGAGATGAAAGAACAAGTAAGACAGGGGTAGACTGTGTGTTTGAGGCAAGCGCAAATGGTAGCGACAGAGCCATAAGTTCAGAATTAGCATTACTTGCTGAAGCTGCAAGTGTCTGAAGGTGAGATGGTGGGAGTAGGAGAATGGGAGTGTTGGAATCAGTATTACTAGCCATAATCTGAACAGGAAGAGAAGGCAGGGTAGACATTGCTGGCAAGGCAGTTGGCCCAGTCTCAACAGTGGATTCATTTGGAGACTTATTTTCCACTGCTATAATAACTTGTGAGTTTTCTTTTGAAACACTAGGTAATGAGTCCTCCAAATCCAAATCTGGATAAAACAACTCACACTCAGGCTCTCCGTCCTGGAAAGGCATCTCAGTGTCAGACTCTGCAGAACCCATCTCATCTGAAGTAGTGAATGGCATTTCAAAAAGTTCTATCTGGGGAACTTTTTGCCCTTCTGGAGTAAGAGTATAGGGAATACCATGGTCATCTATAAGAAGTGTATCCTTTGGATCAGGACACATAACTGATCCATATGTAGATGGTATGGCTACACGTGAAGCAGAAGGACACTGATCCCAATTTTCTAAGTAAAAGTTGTTCATATGATCATTTCCCAAGTCAGACCAGTAGTCCTCATCTTCTTCTTCTTGCACCACTTCTACATGCTGAGTATCACCCTTGATCTCATCTACCTCCATTATTAATGAAATCTGGTTTTCAGGATTTAGAACCCATTTACACTTTTCTTTATTATCCCTGACATTCTTTTTTGGCAGGCTTAAATCCAGTACTGCATAGACCTCTTCCTGTCCCATGGCTTCTTTAACACTGGTAACAGCTTCAGGCATTGCTACATCAAATCCCTTTTGGCTTTCATAAAAGGGGACTGGAGCCGTACAGTTTGCAGTGTTGCACACCTGACGGTTTTCTGTCCGTGTTTTGTCCACACAGTCTCTGGTCTTTTCCAATGTCCCAGAGCAGGTAACCTTTGCAAAGTCCTGTATCTTCACCTCCTCTTTGGTTATGTGACTGAAAGTTTCATCATATTTTTTATTACTTGTATTCCTTAGCGGGGATTGTCTGTGATTACTGGATAAGCAGTTAGGATTAAAATATATTGCTTTGGTTATTGGTTCATTCATTTCTGACTAAATGGTGTTAGTCCTGAAGTCGGGTGCCAGTTGTGAAGCTATGCGTATATTGTCTGGTATGGATTCAAGCATGGTGA
Organism: Clariallabes teugelsi; assembly: GCA_030014215.1. Taxonomy (NCBI): domain Eukaryota; kingdom Metazoa; phylum Chordata; class Actinopteri; order Siluriformes; family Clariidae; genus Clariallabes; species Clariallabes teugelsi. Next base: position 11,221,256 of record JAQMYG010000033.1, read on the forward strand.
CACCATTTCTGACAGGTTGATTGAACGAGCAGAGTTTTTGTCTGAAACTGAATAACAGGCATGATGTGCTACTCCCTTCTGGCTTTGTCTTCACTGTCAGTACCACACTATTCTTCAGATACTCCTGAGATGGAAGGACTATTTGGTTTTCAGGTTAAAATTCCATGAGCTCATCTAATTTACAGCTTTATCCATAAAATTTACTTTCGATTGACTTGAATAGAGCTAACATCAGTCCCCTTCGATGGCTAAGGTCCTGAACAATATCCTCTAATTTTTGAAACAAGAATACGCTAACTTTGGTTGTTAGCTCACCAGAGAAGGAGTGATGACGTCATTTAATGCGTAATAGTCAGTTTATTACTACCTGAGACTTTACTGAAACTTTACTTTCAAATCCACTTGTAAAAAGCAAGCAAACAGAACCATTTTCTCCTCTTGTGGAGCCATTCATCTCCATCCTTGTCACTGCCACTGGGAAAGGTCATTAATCTGGAAAAGAACAAAAAAAAATTCTATAATTTGGCAGAATTTATGGAAGAAATTAATTTTTTTTTATTAAATAATAAGTCTAAAATATATCATATGAACAAAAAGCTGGCATCTTTAACAAAACTGCTTCTACTGTCTACTTCAATAATAGTCTTCTTTAAACATTGGGAAAAATGTCAACTTAATAAAACGCACATACAGTGGCAAAGAGGTTAGCACTGTGGCCTCGCTACTCCAGAGTTGGGATTTTATTCGAGCATCTGTGTGCATGGAGTTTGCATGTCCTCTCCGTACTTCTTGTGTTTCCTCCCACAGTCCAAAGTAATGCATTAGGCTAATTGGCATTTCTAAATTGCCTGTAATGTGTGAGTAAGTGTGTGCTTGTGTGGCCTACAATGGACTGGCACCCCATCCGGGATGTACCCCACCCTACTGTAGTCCCCAGGGATAGGCTTCAGGCCCCCCGTAACCCTGAACAAGATAAGAGGTTTAGAGAATGAGTGACAGAGCGACATAAATTCAAGGCATGCAAATAGCACTTTGTTTTAATAAAATACTGTCCATAGTTATGTTTTGGGGGGGGGGTCATGCAGATACAATTTAAGAAGAAAAAAAGTGTGAGTTGTTGGTGCCAGATGGGCTGGTTTGAGTATTTAAGAATTACTGATGTCCAGTGATGTCTTACGCACAACAATCTCTAGAGTTTACACAGAATGTTGTAACAAAAAAAAACTAAATAATTAAGTGAGTCACAGTTGGAAAAGGGTCAGATTGTTTCAAGCTGCCAGTAAGGATACAGTAACTCATAATATCATAATATCACCCTTTACCTTTGTGTTGAGCAAAATCATTTGTATTGTACACAAGAAGAAAAACTTGATGTAGATGGCCTATAACAGCAAAGGACCACATCAGGCTTCTCTCCTGTCGGCCAAAAACAAGAATCAGAGTCTATATGGGCACAGACTCCCACAGCCTAGACAGTTGAACATTAGGGGGAAAAAATCCTGTTATTTTTCCATTATTCAATTGTCCAGTTCAGATGTGTCTGTGATGTTGTTTATCTGTGGCCAGTTTAAGGTTTAATGCGGTTGGTGTTCTGAGATGCTTTTCTGCTCACCACAGTTGTAAAGACTTCCTGTCAGCTCAGACCAGTTTGGTATTCTCCTCTGATCTCTCCCATCAACAAGGTTTTTCAGCCTGCATAGCCCCCCACCCCCCAACCCATACTGAATGCTTTTTGTTTTTTTGCACCATTCTGTCTAAACTGTAGAGTCTGTTGTGAGTGAAAATCCCAGGAGCTCAGCAGTTTCTAAAATACTCCAGCCAGGCCATCTGTCACCGACAACCATGCCATGGTTAAAATTACTTAGATCGCAATTTTTCCCTATTCCGATGTTTGCTGTGAACATTACCCGAAGCTTTTGAACTGTATCTGTATGGTGTTTTGCTGCTGCCAAATGATTATTGTATAATAATGATAGTGTATTATATGATACACTTACACTAATAAAGTGCAAGTGTTCCTAGTAAAGTGGACAGTCTGTGTATATCTCTGCTTTTCGTGTCCAGACAGAAATGCACTCACTTCAATACAATTTGCATGCTGTAGTACCAACAGTACTGAAATCTGACAGGCAGAAATCTGTCTTATAGCAGAAAGTACTGGGAGTTCTCCAAAACTATTGTAACCTCTTGGCTACTTTTATACCATAGTGCAGTTACATTCGCAAATCAGAAGGTGTGCATTAATTTCCGATTTCAGCACGGCTCTGACAGAAAATCTAACACTAACATTAATCATAGGGTTCTATTAATGCACTAGTTCTTATACAGTATCATTTCTCATAGCTCATTCACCTGGACTTGCATGGTGGACGCTCTCCATAATAATTCATTTAATTCAATAAGTCATTTATGAATTTTCAAAAATGTATTACTGCTTAACAAAGGAAATGTCTCTGCATTCATATGGTGACGTTTTCTGTTAGAACAGAAATCATGTAAAAGTTCAGGAAGGAGTATCAGGTGTCAGCATTTTGTAACAGTTACAAAATTTCAGAGAGAGCTTTGTGCTTTCTGGACTCTCAGTCTCATGACCAGCTGTTTTTTTTT
>JAQMYG010000033.1:11225899-11244275 GCA_030014215.1 Clariallabes teugelsi
AGTTGTTTCAATCTAGTTGTCTCAATACCCCCTCCCCCCCCCCCCACAGCGACTTCACACAAATAGTAAACCATGCTCAGAATAAAACCGGTGATCCCTGAGCTGTAAAGCAGCAAGGTTAACCATGGCATCACCATGACACCCAACTAATACTCACATTGCACATAAGCTTTTACTTCAACACAATGGCTAAGATCAAAAAGTAAAAATTTAATTTAAAAAAATTACCTCTGACATCACTTCCTGCCATCTGATGCTGAGACCCCGAGATCTGTTGGTGTCAAGACCCATGAAGCTGACATCTCTGACATAAAACGTTCCTAGCAGCTTTCATGCTTCTGATATGCACCCTATTGAGAACATGGAAATGTGCATAACTTTAGGAAGTTTTGTTTTCCTTTGTTTCTCCACAAGAGAATGGCATTTGAGTGTTTTAGTAAACATCTCATCTTAGTTAGCATCTGTTAAAAATCTGAAGTCTGCCATGTGCCTTCCCAGTCAGGCAACATTTATAGTTCAGTTTAAACTTCTTAAGCTATTCTGCTGAAGATTGCACTGGAGAGTGGGCTGACCGGTTCTCGCAGAATGATCTGTAACTATGGTGGGTTTTATTTGTAAATAATTAATAATTAATCTCTCAAGACTTTATAGCCTATTATTATAAGATATAAAATACCTTCAGCAAACCTAAATAAATCTAAATATTAGGCCATAGTAGAAGCACAGACTGGCTTATTTTGAATTATGTGAATAATCTTTACCCCCCACCACCAGTTCATCTGGTCCTTATTAGTCGAAAGTCATTTACGTCTTTTAATGATCTTAATAAACAAGGTGCACGCATCAGTGAACGCCCCCGTCTCAGGGTTTGACAAGAAGCGCAGAGTCAAAGCTCTGAGAAACGTCCTGCCGGAGGAAGCGACACGGGCACAGACGGACGCCATTACACGGAGTCGAAGGTCCGATTAAAAAAAAAAACAACCCTTTAGCCTACCATTCTTAGATGTTGTGACTCGATGTAGTTGCTCGAACCCGTGTCGTGAACGCGCTCAATTACGTTCCCGTAGAAAATCAGCTCATGCGAAGGCTAGCCGCGTTTCTGCGCTGCCGCACTGCGAGCACAGACTCCGAGCTCGGACCTGCGACCAGCCATTTTCTGCGTACCGAGGGTTCGAGCCGGTGACACCGTGCGCAAAACACAGCGCTCGCTTACAAACCATATTTCAAACTTTCTTTAAGGTAAGCCCATATGCACAACGCTATGACTGAAGCGACGCGCTCTTTATACCCCCGCGCTACTCGCGCCCTGAACTGACACTTCCTTTTTAAACTGAAATATTCAACATGAAACTGTTTCTCACCCCACGAGTCAGCTCGCGCAGGCACTGGCTAACCCGACCCTCGCGCACTTCCGGAACACCAAATATGAATGAATGAGTGGGCGGGGACAGTGAAAGCTAGGGGCGGGGCTTGCTGTGGTGTCGCAGTTTAGTGCGTCAGACACGACAGTTCAGATGGGATCATAATAAAGTTTAAAACAGCTTTGCATTTTAAATTATGACAAATTTCATGTACATAAGAAGAACACACGTATAATTTATAAGAAGGCAGGAGTGAAAATAGGATTTTTACAGAGATATCCTGGACTGACTCATAACATGAGCCAAAATTAGCCTAAACTCTGATTAAGGTAGTTTAATATTTAAAGCTCAGAACATTTTAGCCATTATTGATTATCTGTTTTTTTAGTAAACATATATAGGGTTATATCCTAAACATATAAAGTGTTATATCCTTTTTTTTCTGCACAAAATAGACAATATGATTAACTGAATTTTAGTTGATTTTAACCAACTTCCCAAACATGACTGAGCAAAATAATAATAATAATAATGAATGGGTCACATGGGCACAGAAATAGCACAGATACAAATGATTTTGTGTTTTTCTCATTGTTTGTAGTTTTCTATGACCAAAAAATGATAAAAATGTGCTCATTTTGAGAGTTCTACATTTTTGCGTTGTCGGTCCCATGTTATGGTAGTGGTAAAATTCAGCCTTTATAAAAAAGTAATGATAACTTTTGTCATACCTGAGATATCCAAAATCCCAAATACACATTTTGAAGTGTGAAGCCTCACTGTTAACAACGTCCTGAAATGCCCCAGAAAGGCTTCTATATAAGCACATTTTTTTAATCATCATTGACCTATGCTGAGTTGCCAGCATGTATCTGTGCTTCTTGGGCATTAAGGGTTAATGACACTCACAGATTACATGGGTCCTGAATTGTATTTATAAAACAGCACATTCCAAAGTTTGCTATTCATCCTATATGTCAGCTTTTTGCCAATATTTTCTTTTCTTTTTTTTCTTCATCAATGAACCATACATTGGGCTTCTCATGAACCCATCGTCTAAAACACTTTATCCTGCATACAGACTCTGGGGGCCTGGAGTCTATCCCAGGAGACTTGGGGAATGGGGGGGGGGTCCACCCTGGATGGGGTGCCAATTTATCACAGAGTGTGCACATTCATACACCGCCAATTTGCGAACAACACAGGTTTACCTAATTTGCATGTCTTTGGAATGTGGGAAGAAACCAGAGTACCCAGAGGAAACCCACCAAGCAAGGGGAGCACATTCAAATTCCACGCACACAGCCCCGAGGCAGGAATCAAACCCCGACCCTGGAGGTGCAAGGCAGCAGTGCTAATCACTAATCCACCATGCCACCTACTGTTCTTCTGACATGTGTGTTTACCCATTATTTTGTGGAATTCCGGGGTACCATATCCTCTGCTTTGTTCCTTGGTATTGGCTCCAGGCCCCTGGGCCCTGCAAAGACTAAGAGGTGTAGAAAAATGGATGGATGGATGTTCTGGGGCACCCATGAAGTCATATTATAGCTATTGTGAAGTTATTAGGAAGAGAAAGTCAGCTTGGCACTCAGACACAGGAAAGAACAAAATCTTCTGCTCAGAAGATTCCCTAATAGCAGAAACTTACTGATTGTTACAAAGCAATGACACCTGAGACCCCTTTTAATAAATGTTAAATCAACTAATCCAAGCTTCACCATAGTTTTTTTTTTTTGTTTTTTTTTTTTTGCATTAATTGATTTAATGGTTTATACCCTAAATGAGACAATATTAGAACAAGTGAATTTAGGTTTTTTTCTGTTACAGTTGGCACCTTTCTCAGAGTTTATAGAAAAATAAATCAACATTTTCTGACTAGTCAAATGTGAGAATTTAACAGTGTTGTGGTATAATCAGTAGTAACAAATACAAATAAAAATGTACCTGTTACTGTGAAGCATTCAAATAATAATAAAAAAAACATTTCTCAAACAAACCAAAGCAACTTACAGTATGTGCAATTTAGCCTCTGACAAACTTTGCTCAATACACTGCATCCTTCCCCTAAATATAAATCAACTTTGTCCCAGTTGGCCTGCTGTTTTATTTCACTCCAGATATGTAGTTTTGCAATCCGACAAAATCTTAGAAACAGAAATAAATACATTTCTTATAGCTTTTAATTACTGATAAAGGAAAAATGTCTCTGGAATCTGGGAAAAAATCTGACAAAAGTGGGGGAAAGATTACACAAGAAACTAATAGTTCCAGGATTTCCTAAGAAAGCCATATTGAAACTGTTTGGTACAGAAAAACAGGTAGAGGTCGATTTCATTACTGGGGTAGTGGTAGCTCCAAGGGGTGGGGCTCTGGGTTACTGATCAGAAGGTCTGTGGTTCAAGCCTTAGCTCCACCACGCTGCCACTTTTGGGCCCTTGAGCCAGGCCCTTACCCTGTCTGCTCCAGTTGTACAGAGGCCAAATGCCAAAATATATATAATTGTTCCAATATTTATGAACAGTAGTATTTTTAGTGCAGCAATATGGTTGGTAACAACCCCATGAATTATGCTTATTTTTCCATGGGTAAGTTGACCTTTGCATGGAATTGCCCTGTAACAGGTCTGCAAACTTCATTACATTTTGCCCTTTCCTGGTTGCATTATAATGTCTAATTCCTTTCAGTATGAAATAAAGGGAAAAAGTTTTACAGAATGCAAAGTCTTGACTACGTATGAAAGCGCAATTTCCGATGTCAACAGTGGTAAATATATTAAATCTACTCTAAATCAAATCAACTGGTATTTCTGATGCCTTAAATCACTTGCAGCCTTATATACTTTATTAATCCTCTTTGTCTCTTTATATTACCAAGCTAGTCTAAGAGAGAATTGTTCCAAATACTGCCCATAACAGACACAAACAAAACCTCTTCATTATCTCATAATTAATGTTGAACAAATGTAACTTCCTCAAGCAAAATAAAGATTGAAGCATATATAAGATGAAGAAATAAAGATTTGTTCATGATGTAACTCTGATCAAAAATCACATCAAGATATACAGTATATACCGTTCTACTGTATTTACCGTTCTACTGTATGTTAAAGTGCCAATTTCACTTGAACAGTTTGACAGCAAAATGAGATAGTAACTCCATGTTTGTAGTTTTGATAAAAAATTATAATAAAATATTGCAAACTTATAGAGAAAATGTTTTATTTGAGTAACAAGGGTGCCAAAATATTTTGTCCAAATTGTTTTGTTTATATCAGTGTAAATTAATTGTGATTTTTTGATTGATAATTTTTTTTTAAAGCTATAACTCCTCCTCCCACAGTTTTGTCACAATGAATAATTCAGGCTGCAGCTTTGTTTGTGCTTATATAGGTATGCAGTTTAGTAGATTTTGCATTGAATCAAACATAGTGGCATCAAATGCTGTGTCTGTCAGTTGTCCCCTACATTACAGTGATAGTCACTGTGATAGTTCGGTCATCTTCTATATGTTTTACCCTATACAGGGTGACAGGAATCTTAAAGCCTATCTCAGGAAACCTCAGGCGCGGGGCGGGGTAAACCCTGGACAAGTTGTCAATCCATCACTGGGTACACATGAACATACCACACACTCATATACATATTCGCAAACTACGGGCTATTTGGGAACACCAACTAGCCTATTTTGCGTTAATTAACTGAATCCACTGTGCCACCTTAAGGTTATATAGCAGTTTTCAAATTAAAAGTTTGTTCTAGACAATCTTGTGTGCCAGGGAATAATAACTTGCCAAAATGAGTAAAAGTTTTAAAAATCGCATTTTGCTGTCAAACTGGTAATTTTTTCCTACAATTAACAGGACAATGCACTGTGTGAACTGAAAAACCCAGTTTAATTGTTTTAGTCTCCTTAAATTATCATCCATTATCTACGATCAGCAAACTGTGTATCTCTACAACCCAATTTGTTGATGTTTAAATACATTGTTATAAAATCCCAAACAAGTTCATTCAAGTTTAACTCATGAGACCCCGATGTCCTCATATAACGTCACCACATTTTCTCCCAACTCCATGTATACTCCATGTATCCTTGTAAGATTCTTACATCAAGACATAAGAAATTTTATCCCCTTTAAAGACAATGATCAAATTCAGTAGATACAGTATCAGGTGCTAATAAACAGAAACAGTGAGGAGAAATCACAAGGCACACGGCATTATAGTTCGAGTCTAAAAAGGGTCTATTCAAAGCCAGATGAACAGGCTTTTGGATGTTGATCACAGATAAAAGCAGTTAAGTAATAAATATATACTGAATATAATTGAAAGCTTAAAAAGGGCCAGAAAGTCAGAGAAGAATCAAGAGCACCTTGTGTGCAGGAATTTTGCTCCACAAATCCTGAATCAGCGCATACAATACGCAGTGCCTAATTTCATTCTCAGATGACTTTTATGGAAGGTTTGAGACTGTTAGAAATTAAGATAACATGCAGGGGGGAAAAAATCACAAAAACCTCAATGCACCACCATCCTCATGCAGTCTCACACTGATTTACACCCCACACTGAAATAAAGTAATATTTCTTGCAATAACTTAAGGTCTTCTTACCCTTACCGTAGATATGGTAAGCTTGGGATAAATATTTTTGTTTGTAGCACTTTCGGTTCAATTTGTAATTGTTTGATCTGTTTCTAACCAAAAGTTTACACAAAACAATTGTTTTCACTATCATGCAAGGGAAAGTCATCGACAACAATACAAAGGAAATTAAATAATGAAAATATTAAAAGAACATTCTTGTAAGAAGAAAAGGAGTGCTCAGTGTTTTAGTAAAATATTTTTATTGAAAAGTGCATTTTGCTTTGCTAAGCTGTGTATTTGTACAGACAGAAAGGTTTTGAAAGCCACTCATTTGACATATTTCTTATCAATTGTTAATGGTTTACAAAAACAAGAATACAGCAGTTAATATACAACATACAGTACATACTTTTCAATCATTTAGTTTAAAATAACTGCAATACAGAGTATTGACCTCTTAAAAAAAACGCATAAATACAAATTTCATTATGAAAGCAGTAGATCTATACTACCTGGCCAAAAAATGTCACGCACTATAATATTACATTCGATCACCTTTGGCTTTTATTATAGTGTGCAATATGGTGTTAAAAAATTATTCCTCTTGCTCCCAGAGCCCTTATACAATTTAGCCTGAAATATTTGGGGATTGTCATCCTGGAATATGCGCATGCAATCAGGAAAGAAAAAAACACATTGATATGATAACCTGCTAATTTAGTACAGTCAGGTTGCAAGTTGTACTTCATTGTACTGCATAACGTTGCTGAGCCTAGACCTGGCCAAGTGAAGCAACCCCAGATGATACAGTAACACTGCTTCCAGAGGCTTGTACAGTGGGCACTTCAGCCACTTCCTTTTTCTTTTTTCTTTATTAATTTAAAGAAGAATCTTAACATTAAACCAGTGGTTTTCTTATGGCCACACAGCTGTTTAGTCCTAGCCATGTGAGTTATCAGCACAACACTTTTAATTTCACTGTTAACTATGGCGGTGATTTTCACAGTTGAACTTTTAAGGTTTTTTAAACTTCACCAAGCATTTAAGTGATCTGCTATCATGGCCAAATGTTTTTCTGTTTTAAATTTTTAAAAATTGTTTTCCACAAAGTTCATAATCCAGCACTATACTGTAATTACAGGTTATAATAATGTTTTGGACAGTTTTTAACCAAATTCCATTGCTTTTATCAATCTCCTTAGTTATTTTCTTTGTTTGATGCAGACCCTTATGAGACTGTGACTTCTTTTGGCCAGACAGTGTATGACTTCTTTTTTTTTTTTTTGCTAAAAATATTCCACATTTATTAAATGATCTGAATGGTTCCACAAGTTCTGTTATGTCCCTGTGGATTTGCTATCAACTGTATTCAATGAACCCTAAACAGCATTCTGATGCTGATTACTTTCCTGGCCTTTGCACCTGTATGAAGGTCAGTATGCCGAAAGTGCTTCAGATAATTAAATTCCTCTGCATGAAAAAAAATGTGTAAAATGATCTATGTATATCCTAGAACCAGTGAAACAGATAACAAGAAGCTTGAGTCCTATGTGGCAAAGTGGCATCTAGTTTAAATGGAGGGCAGAAAAAGAGCTTCACTCAGACATGGTATTCAGGTCAGCAGGATCACATGGATTAATCTCTGATACCACTCGATGAGCGTAGAGATTGTACTGCACCCAGCTGGGTTCTGGAGGAATTGAGAGAATAAAACATGGACGAGAGTAAGAAAAGATGTAATGCATGATCCATTAAACGTATATGCATGTTCAGATTTATATTTATATGTATGTGTGTTTGTGTGTTTCTTCTAACCAACATAGCAGCGTGGTGAAGGGAGCAGTCCATCAAAACAGGTCTCTGTAGATGTGAAACTGCAATGCTTTTGTGGATGTTTGCAAAAGAATGTTACATTCTCGCCATGAGTTACCTTCCTGTCGGTCAGTTCATAGGGCCAGCTCTTAACCCCACCCACTATCACCCTGCTACGCTGTACAGGGACTGGACAATGGGCTAAATAGCAGAGGAGACAGGTAGAGAAAATGGCACACATCGAATACATAACAGTTTGGTAAGTATAAAACACAATGCAGAGTGGAACACAAGTTTTGTTTTGTTTTTAACAACAGCATATCCTAAAGTGTTTTATTACATTTATACCAAAGCAATTTGCCTAAAATAAAAATTTCTATTTATTAATAAAAGACACATCATACATTTCAATTATTTGAAACACATTCACATTTTTCTTCAAATTGAAGTGAATTTGACAACACAATGCAGATTGGGATGGTACAGAGGAAGCAGTGTCCTGAAGACTTTTCCATGGTCAAATGCACTAACCATCTATAAACATTAATAAACCTCTCCTTACAGTTTATATTCATTTATGATTTGGTTATGTACATCAAGTCCCATTGAAAGATTTGCTACTGTAGAAACTACAACGTATCTTAACAAGCATGATGTCAAAGCTGTTGTTAGATAGATAAATAAAAAAATCACCATGTTCTGATCATTCTGATTTATGAGTGTGGCCTTAATTTTTATAGTATAATATAAAATGTTTGCTTATATTTGCACACACACATGTAGATTAATACGTTATTTTTAAGCAATATCACCTAAGAGTGGTGTTGGACTGAATATCAACACGGCTGTGGTGTGGTCATAGGCATGAGGGCGCAGACCACTAATATTCAGTACAACAGCTTGACCTCGAGAGTGATATTACTGTACCTTTATACAACAGTATAAGCTAACTACAAGCTAACTTTCAGGGTTAGATCCCAAATAGAGTAAAATGGGATGCTAGTGCACTATGTAAGGTGTATAATCCCTTGTTCCACACACCAAGTAGACCCTTGATCAGGGGCTGGATGGGGATTTTGGATTCAGACTCGTGTTAAATTCTAGTTAGCTTTGTAGCTCACATTAGCTATAAACAAAACAGCATATATGGTTCAGAGGCAATTTGGAATCACGTAAAAGCAATTACTAGGAAGGTAAAAAAAAATATTTAAAAAAAACTATAGTTAAAAGTCCCAGTGCTGTTATGGTCTATAACACCACTCGTGGATTGCCTTTGGTCCAATCAAAATTCTTGTTTTTAGAACTAACTGCTATATAAGATACTTTATACTTGTGATTGGTCTTCCCTTACCTCGGCAGGAAGGTGCTGTGCTCCACGTGCCATCTAACTGACAAGTAACTTCATTAGTCCCATCCAGTAGGAAAGACTTTTTGCAAAGGTAATAAATGGTATCGCCCAAGTTATATTTAGATTTTTGTATGGCCACTAAGTGACTGTGATTGACTTCCTGTGGCGGTGGACAAAACATACCTATAGGACAAATAAACACATATAAACAATTGACTGTATGTTTGCCATTGCCTAGAAATGCATAATACTCATTAACACACAGAGATAACAATAAATAAATAAATAAATAAATACATTGAAAAAAGAAACCTTGACATTACAGTTAACTCACTAAGGTTTCACTTATGGGTGATCCCACAATTGGGGTACTCTCAAATGGATAATTAACTTTAAGTCTATAAATTGGTCCTAATTCGTCAATATCATAAGAGGAGAGAGGTGGCATGGTGGCTTAGTGGTTAGCACTGTCGTCTTACAGCTCCAGGGTCTGGGTTTGATTCCCGCATCGTGGTCTGTGTGCATGGAGTTTGCATGTTCTTCCTGTGCTTAGTGGGTTCTTCTGGTTTAACCCTACAGTCCAAGAACATGCAGATTAGGGTGACTGGCGTTCCCAATTTGCCCGTAGTGTGTGAATGCGCTGTGTAAATTTTGGCAAATAAATTGAACTAAATACAATGGATACCACAGTCTCTAGTTGGACGACAGAGGTTTCTAGATGGATGGATGGATGGATGGATGAAAGTAATGAGAAATCCTTTTTTCCCCATGATCTTCAGGAAAGTCACATGATGTAACGTCCTGTTAAATATGTGACTTGTAACATACTCCAGGTTTTCCACAGGGGAGGAATGTATTCAGGTAACAGAACAGAGTGGATGAAGAGATTCGCACATTACTGTAAAGGCATCCTTTTGTAATATTCCTTTGTAATTTGATTAGACTATAAGGTAAAAAGTAGTTACTGTATATTGGACTGGGACTGGCTAAAGTCTTACTTCCTAGGAGCATCATACATCAACAAATTACCTGCATTTACCTTTACTTTACACACATTTGTATATGTAATGAACAAATCCCACCCAAAACGTGGAATCAGCCATATGAGCTCTTGTAAAGTGCAGCAGTTGTTACATTCTTTATATCCTGCAGATGGCAAGCAAGGATTTTGAAACACACAATATGCTGGATGTTCAAATTGATCCAGCAGAGGGCAGCATAGTATTCTTCACACAAAGAGTACAATCCTACCTACCTACACAGTCTTCCTTCCTTCCTTCCCATGTCTCACTCCATCTCTAACAATCTAACATCTTTCACCAATTTGTATCTTACTCAAAAATACGCCAATACAAGTTCGGATGTGTGCATGCACAAACAAACACACAGCGCTCAGTGTTCCTTATTTTTCATGCACATCTTCGCCAACCTGTTTACCACCTGACATTCCTGCTGTGTAATTATTTAAAAGTGTAACCTGTCTGATCTCTGACAAACGTCTGCACAAGTACTCACACACATACACACATTGCATCCTTACGTTGACAGATGGGATGCGGGTAACGCCACGTCTGGTCCTTGTGACAAACATTTTCACTGTTTCCTACTAGCACAGATCTGCAGGAATGAAAGGATGAGGAATTGTGAGGAAAAATTAATAGGCTGTGTATTGCTGCCTTTGTGTGTCTTTGTTTATCCGTCAGGCCGTCTCTCACCCGGGGGCACACTGGTACTGGACGGTGGAGCCGACAGCAGCACTGCCATGAATTAACAGCAACTCATTATCGGGCAAAGGGCAAGACAATTTAGATTCAGGCTCTGTTTCAGCAGTTTTACCTAAGAAGAAAGCAAGAGAAAAGTAGAGAGACATCATAATTCGTAGGCTGTGTAGGTACAGTTTAACCCTCAACAAGAGCAGATTAAAGAAATTATCATGTTTTTTTACGGACAGAGGAAGCTGGTGACAGTGGGCTAGCTGAGATAAACCTTCATCGTTTAATGATACTATCTTACAATTCATATCTGATTATTTCCTATTAACTAATGTCTTATACTCTATCCGATTATTTGGGACTTGGTCGAACCAAAAAAGCATCATTTCTGTTAGAAAAAACATGGCATCACAGACTTGGAGGGAAAATTTTTTAGAAATAAATAATAATGAATTATTTATTAAAAGACAGATTATGAGCAGAGACGCCTATTTTCAGTTTGTAATAGTTTGCCAACTCATTTTCATTTTGGCAACAATGAGACATAATCATGACATAATACACTGCTCAGCCATAATAATCTTCTTGTCTAGCTATTGATAGAGATTATATTTTTTTTCGCTCTTGCATCTGATACCATGAGTAATCATGTCTGGATATGGCTGTGCTCCATTACTGTCTTCATCAACATCCTCTCATCATTTCCTGATATGGGAATCCCTGTCACTCTCAGAGGTCTTTCTAATACTTAATTAGTTCAAGTAAAGAACACTAGGTGTCCCTTTAGGACGTGAGTCACCGTCGGTGTAGACGCCAGAAGCAAAACAACCCAGTGCAATGTTCTTTTCAAAACAGCAAACCATTTTTTTTGAATGAGATCATCCAATTTAGGATGTTTCTTTTGCTGTTTTGCATAAATTATCTCTGCATCTTAAAAAAACAAAGAAAACCTCCACAACAGGGGTTCGACTGACAGTACTCTTATTCAATAACCCAGTGAACCAGTATAAGAATGTATTTATTGATGAAGACCTTAGAGCACTTCTGTAAGTCACTCTTGATAAGCGTGTCTGCCATATGCAGTAAATAGAAATAGAAATGCATCTTAATATTCACACCTTGGAATTATACTGTATATTAAGACTGTGCTAAGAACAACTGTTTTTATATAACCTTTAAGCAATATTTTCTTGTCATACACATCACATACTACTGTATATACAGTATTTAGTGTTATAAATGTATAAAAGTCTCAGCATGACAGCTGATGTACCTTTATGATTATTATTATTATTATTATTATTATGCGGGTCTTTTATTTAACTACACTGGGCTTGTAGCACAGTGAGAGTTCAGTGTGATTGTAAACTCTGTTTATGACTCCATGGCCCTTGTGCTCATAGTGACATAGTGTTTCATACTTATCAGTCATGAGAAGTCAGCGAAGCTACAGGACAAAAATATGTTAGGAAATATAGGACAGGTAATCATCATCATCACTATAAACCCAAGCTTGATTTGTACTTTTCACACTCACTCACTCACCGTCTGTACCACTTTATCCTGTATACAGGGTCGTGGGGAACCTGGAGCCTATCCCGGGAGACTTAAGGAATGAGGCGGGGTACACCCTGGACAGAGTGCCAATCCATAGTAGGGCACACATGCAAACAAACATTCGCACATTTGGGAACACTCATTAGCCTAATCTGCATGTCTTTGGACTGTGAGAGGAAACCCGCCAAGCACAGGGACAACATGCAAACTTCCCAGTGCAGGAATCGAACCCTCGACCCTGGAGGTACAATCAGCCTGCAGTGCTTGTCTTTGGATTCTGCAAGGAAACATGAGTACCCAGAGGAAACCCACCAAGAACAGGGAGAACATGCAAATTCAACACAAAGCGCCAGAGGTGAGATTCAAACCGCCAACACTGGAGTGATAACCACTAAGCCACCTAATTGAATATAAGGCTTATGGTAAAGAAGATCAATATTTAATCCAGAGCTTAAGGGGTTAACCAATGAATCGGCTCAAGCTGGAATGGAAAGCTACTGCAGATATGTATTTATTTTAATAATATCTTATTTTAGATTCTACACTTTTCTCTTCCGCTCCTACTTTAGTTTAGTTTTGGTGGACATTCATAAAAACAAATGAATATTCATGTGTATTTATTGACAGATTCTTTTTTTAACACAGTATTATGGAATAGTTTATCCATTTATAACTGTGTTGGTAGTTCTGCACCGAAAGCAATAACACCAGTACAACACATTAGACCCTAAAGACCTTATTAAAGCAGATACTTATTGACCTATTATGGAGAAAGAAAAAAAAAAAAAAACAGATCTTGATCACTGAGTATGAAGCGTCTACCTCGATGCACAAACAATGCTGATTGTAACGCCAGAGGACATAAAGGATTGCAGAAGGACTTGTGTTGACGGACGGGAAGATGGATGAATGAGTGGGTGGGTGGGTAGGTGGAAGGGAGGACAGATGAATAGTGTACAGCTTCACAGCGATCCATCTGGAATGATCTGTTCACACATTCACTTGACTCATATCTGGCAAACTCTAACATGCGTGGGTGATTTGCTGGTGAAGAGAGAGGAAATCTAACACATTTACAATGTTGGCATGTGTGTGGATTCTCTGCTCTGTCATGTCACTGAGCTGCAGGTGCTGTCGTAGGAATGCTCTCAAAACGCCCACACCTCCTCTCTGCCTGGCACTTTAGTCCTGGAAATATCTCTCAGCGTACTGTGTGTGTGCGTGTGTGTGTGTGTGTGTATGTGTGTGGGCTCCCCAGCAGGCAGGTCAAGCTCATACAGCTCTCACTAGACTCTTGTACTTTAATGCTAGAGAGCTTCGCACAAAGCATAGTGCACCTGTCTTTGTATGTGAGAGAGACAGAGGAAAGGAGATAGGAAGATGATGTTATGTTTATTTGGGCTTGTTTTACTCCCTGGATTGTAAATTGATACATTAGTTTTATGCGCAGTCCTTATTGTGCGGCAGTGTTGGTGAGCAAAATCTAAAAAGTAACGATATTTCTACTTTGACAATAATGTAGAAAACACACTTACGGTTACAGTTAAGAAGCTAGAAGGAATTTTCTCACCCCTGGCAAATTTCAGCACTGGTCCCTCAGTCTCAGACCCTTTGTCCCCTTATCTAATCAGGACCTACTGTATGGAATCGTCACACACGCCAACCAACAATATCCTGTAAACACAAACTCTTTCCTTCACCTCCATGTCGACGTTGGACTAAGAACTTTTCTTGATGCACTTTTCCCAGTTAGCTTTATGTCAGATTATATAATCTTATTTTATTTCACCTCGTTTTATTCTCACCATTGAGTGATTGACAGTTCTGTGGGTTGAATTGCCTCGTTGATAAGCGAGGTCAGAGAAAAATGGCCAGACTGGTTCAAGCTGCCAGAAAGGATTGCAGTAATTGATGAGCAGAAAAGCATCTCCGCATGCACAAACTCTTCAAACCTGGAGGGCTACAACAGCAAAAGACCACATCAGAATCGACTTCTGCCAGCCAAGGATAGGAATCCGAGGACACAGACTCAATGAAACTGGACAGTTAAACATTAGAAATAAATCAGCTGTCTTTTTCCCAGGGTTCAGCTGTCTGGTTTCAGTGAGTCAGTGCCCATGATAGCCTCAGATGCTCATTGTTTTGTTGTTTTAGCCTATCCACCTCCAGGTCCTGAACTGCTTTTCTGCTCAGCATGAGCTGCGAAGAGTGATCATTTGATGGATCAGAGACTTCCTGTTCAGCTCAGAACTGTCTAGTTCTCTGATCTCTTTCATCAATACTGCTTTTCCACCCACAGGATTGTTGCTCTGCGATGAACTGGCAACCCCATTCAGTGTTTAGTGCCCCGAGTTCCCTGAATCATCTCCAGGCCTCCTGCGACCCCGTACGTATAGAGAATGAGTGAGAGAGACTTAATGTTTTTTTTTTTCTCACAGTTTCAGAGATACTCAACCCAGCCAACCCAGTACCATGCTAAAGTCACATGAAGCGCTTGGCTTTTTAGTATAGTGCGGATGCCCCAGGCTGATAAATAACTGCAAGAATGTGCAAGTGCAGAAGTAGACAGAGAGCAAATATTGTGCTTTCAGCTTCACTCTTTTCATCATTAAACATATCAGTTACAACATGCCTGCCTGATGTTTCAAGGACTTCAAGGGTTGTGAAAAGAATTTTGATGTCTGTTGTATGAATGTTCACAATCAATTTTGTCAAACACTTTGATTTTATAAACATTATCCATAACTCTAGTTTTGCCTGCAATATTGTGTTATCTAATGTGTTTCAAGGGTATTTTTAAATGTTTTTTCCTACCTGTACACACAGGCTCATCACCACTCCATTGTCGGTCACCTTGGCACCGGCGAAGGGTAATATCCCGGCCATCGGCCATGGCGTAACCAGGATGACAGCGCACCTCCAAAAGAGAAGAGAAAGAAGGAGATGAAGAGAGGAGAGTCACATTGAAGTGCTCACTGTCGGGAAGAGGCCATGGACACGTCCGACCTGTAGTAACAGTTTTAGAGTTACAATACATTCCTCATTTATACTTCATTAAAGAGTGTAATATTTATAGGAAATGCTGCACGTAAATGTAGGAATGTTTACGTAAACACTAATCATGAACGTCTTCATATGACTCAATTGGTACGAACAATGTTTAAGGACTGTTCGGTGTGACCTCTCACGTAACACTTTTCATAGTTTTACAATTACAAGCATTGCCTAGGTGTTATTGACATGTTGTAAAAATCTGACCCGGTGCCACGCAGCTGAGTCCACACGACCCATCGCATAAACACTGCCGCTTGTTGCCACAATCATCATCTTGCTGGCACTTTTTAAGGCATGTTCGTCTCTGCTCTTTACCCAGAATCCTTTCTGGGCAGTGCTCAGTCACCTCTGTTCCATCATAAAAGAAATCATATACAGGAAACAGATATCAAGCATGCGTTTAAAAAAGGGTACTTTTATGGCATTTGCTGTAACGTCGCATGCATCGCAACACAAACAGTATGAGTTGTTAAATATGGGTTAGGTTTTCAAATAATTTGTGTAATGCATTTTGTATTTTTGAAAATTCCTTAAATAGGCTTGACAACTTGAAAAACTTTACCAGCTAACAGGTCGACAGTATCATTCATTCATTCATTTTCTGTCCAACTTTTCCTGGAGGCTATACCAAAAGACTTCATGCACAAGGCGGGGTACACCCTGGACAGAGTGCCAATCCACACATACACACACACACTCAATCACACACTACGGGCAATTTGGGAATGTAAATTAGCCTAATCTGCATGTCGTTGGACTGTGGGAGGAAACTCACCAAGCACGGACAGAACATGCAAACTCCACGCACACAGACCTGAGGCGGGACTTGAACCACAGACCCTACAGGTGCGGGGCAAGAACTACGCCTCTGTACCACCTCTGATCTACTATATAGATATATAATCATTTGATAAAAATCACAGCTCAGTTGTCACCGTACAGTGCACTTATGTTATACAACATCGTTGTTGATGTTTCTGTGGCATCTACAAGGCAAATGACAAGTTCATATTAATGTGCTCATTCATGTTTGTTATTTCTATATTAGCAGATTATACAGAGATGTGTCATCTGTACACTCTGTGTAAACAGTTCTTTTTAAACATAGTGACGTTTTCTCTGTGAAGTTTTATTTAAAGCCGTCCCTTTCTGAAACAGGAAACTGCTGTGGTACAAGGGGAGTAAGGTCATGCTTCACATCACACCACCCCATTATTTTCCTATTACAGCATATCCCATTGTGTACAGAAACGCTATGTGTGAGTCAATGTTGAACAGTGAGCATGTACACCAATAAATGCTCTCACAATTAGTGGTATACTCTTACACTCTTAGATTGTTCAAAGGTGATATAGTCAAGTAAAATTTACTTAAAGCACATTTAAAAATGTGACCAAAATGCTTTACAGCATTATAAAAGAAAGGAATAAAATATACAGTACAACACATAAAAGACAACTATAAAATAATGCAAATCAATAAATAAGTAGTTATTGTCTCAACCAGGTGTGAAAGCCATTAGAAAATGATGGGGTTTATGGCTAGACTTAATGCAGTCCTAATTTGTAGGGGTAGACTCTTCTATAATCTCCTTTGAGCTTGAGTCTGGACGTTGGTGCAACCAAGAGCATATGATCGGAGGAGCTCTAGAGGGTATGTTAGGGAGTGAGAGCTCAGAAAGGTATAAGGGCACTAACACAACACCTTAAAATCAATTCTGTATCAAAGTGGGTAATAAGATATACCACGAGATGATTAGCTATTATTAATAATAACATTTAACAATAACATGTGTTTAAAGAAATAGCCCAAAGTGTCAGTGAAGCATAGGTTCCTTTAAAAAAAAAAAAAAAGTTTACAAGTTTGCTATATTTTCTATACTGTATATTTGCTATAGTTCTTGTTGCTATTCTGGTTATTTAAACAACCCAGACTCAAGGTTATTGATCAGCAGGTCAGGGGTTCAAGTTCAAGCACTGCCAAACCACCACACTTGGTCCCCTGAGCAAAGCTCCTTAACCCTCTCTGCTCCAGGGGTGCCACATCACAGCTGTATAAAGATGAGCTGTATCTCTGACCCCAACTCCCCAACAAGGACATATACGAATAAAAGAATTTGAATGTGCTGTAATGCAAATGTGGAAAATAAAATAAAACGTAAAACAAAATTAATTAATTAATAAATTAAATAGAATAAAGCTTCTTCTTCACTGTTGGGCTGTACTGTATATATAGTCTGAATAATATCGTGCACATTTAAATGTCATAATTTACAGATAAAAAGATTGGGTTCATAAAATAAGTCAGCGCTAACAGGGTACATGAAGATTTTTTTTTTACAGTTGGATCTGTGCAAATAAATAAATAAATAAATTGAGAACCCATGGTTTTTTTTGCCAACACTGAAAGCTACAGTGTGCATCGTGCAAGGGGGATAGCACTCAAGGGGCTTTTATCTATTGCAAATGTTATATTACTTTTTATTATATTGAATTTACATATGTAGATTATACAGATGGTATGAGACAGGATATATGGAGTAAACACTTTAGAAACTTGAATAAATCAGATACTTATGTAATATTACTGTGCCTACAGGTAATAGCTGCATTCTCTCTCTCTCTCTCTCTCTCTCTCTCTCTCTCTCTCTATCACACACACTGCACACTTTCATAAACCTCACTATCACTCACTCACTCTTTCTCTATACTGCTTGAGCCTTTCCCAGAACACTAGAGGCACAAGGTTTGCCTTGGGGTAGGGCTCAAACCCTCAACCTGTGCCGCCCAATTTGTAAACATATACTGTATAGTATTGTTACACAATAAAATTCCCAGTATTGATTTAAAATTCAAATTCAAATTCAAATTTTATTTGTCACATACACAGTCATACACAGTGTCCATGTTAATGCTTAAATGACCGCCCAAGTTTAGCTATAGAAA
>JAQMYG010000033.1:11244375-11264320 GCA_030014215.1 Clariallabes teugelsi
TAACAGCTTTTATATAAGACCTTTTTTATTAATGCGTTTACAGTTCTTTTGTGTCCATATAGTTATCCCTATATAAACACTCTATAGTGTTTAATTGCCAGTGGGGATTTTGCTGTGTATATGCTGATTAAAATGAGAATGTAGGAAAATGTAAAAAAAAAAAAAAAAAAAAAAAATCAGCCTTTATTTTGGAGAATCTGATCAAGTATATGGAAACATTTAAAATGATTACTGCTCTCCAATCAGATCAGGATAATTGTCAAAATCTATTTTTATGTAACTAGTCTGACTCACCAGGTCTGATCTTATGCTCTGACACCAGTCTTTTAACACAGCTGGTATAAGCGAAGAATATAGAACTTCACTGTTCGTTAATGTAAATGTGCTTAACTTTAAGGTCTAAAGAGAGAAATAAAGTGCTGCTGTTTGGGAATAATGGTTTGTCCATAGGGTTCTACTGGTGGAAGTTCAATGTTGTTACATATATATACCCAGTCTTAATTTTGCATTTGAGTGCATATTACTTGGTAAAATTAAAACTTTAATAATAAACACATTATGTATATCTGCACCTATCTTATGGAATTCCAATTTGGTGCAAGGCAAAGTGAGAGAAGGGAAAAAAGGTAGGAGAAAAGGTTTTCAATAAAATTCCAGCAGCGCCACTAATCAAGGGCCTCTTCCTAAATTCCTGAATGTCATTACATTACTGTAACTGTGCACAGACTCGGTACAGAGACTCAGAATTGTATCTATTATCAATCCACCCCAAAAAATCCAGAAATTTGCATTTAATCATTCATTCACAAAGCAATTATATATTTATAAAGTAATAAACCTACTACATTTTAAAACACTTGACATAATAATGCATGTTCATTCTAACTTTGTCTTCCTGTCTCCCGTTCTCTTTCACATGCACGCAGTGGCCACTCACCTGATTGCAGGGACAGGCTGCTGAGCGCCCACACACAGAGCAGAAGGAGCAGCTGAGACGTCTCCATCGTTCCCTGCTGTTCACAGGAAATCTTCTGACGGAGTAAAGGACAAAATTGGGCTATAAAGATGTGGTGGAGGGATGGTAGGAGGGGGTATTTCAGTGGGGTGATTGAGAGGGCGGAGTGGAGCAGAGGGTACATGCAGGGAAACACACATACATCTGGTTTGTGTTTTAAAGACTTGCTAAAATACCCTTGTTAAAGGACCTTTCACCCAATTCCATTAATGCCTACTGAGTACAGTCACCCACAAGTTGACACACACACACACTCACACACACACACTCACATATGCGTGCAAAGATTGAAATTTGGAAAGATGCACAGACACTCTTACCGCTGTGCAGGCATGCACCTCGTACTCTCTATCTATCTATCTATCTATCTATCTATCTATCTATCTGTCTTTCTTTTCCCTCCTCTTTGTTCCACAGACCACACAATTACAAAGTGTGATAACTGTCTCACACACTCTTAATAAAACCATTTAATATAAAACAACCAACTGGTGACCTTAAAAGAAAATTGATAGTGTTAACTGCTCAAATGAACATTGTTTTCTTTTTTTATCACCCTTTTGATGAACATCACACCTACTCACACTCTTCCTTCGAGTCACTTCCCAGCTCACATGCTTGCAAATATTTGTATTTGTCTCAGGAACTTCGTCGCCTGTTCCTGGAGCTACTGTTCTTTGGATGACATATAGAGTAGACTAGATTCTTAATCAATATTAATCCATTTAATTAAAAAAGCAAAGCCATAAGGACGTCAAAGCTATAAGGATGTCAGCTTTGTCTGACATACCTACTTTTGTCCCCTAGTCCTTGATTGAGTGTTTAAAGGTATTTCGTCCTGTCTCTATCTGTACGTCTGATGGGGAAATGGGTGATAGATTATCATACTGAAGAGAAACACAATGCTCTCTCTGGAATCACTGGCACTTGATAAAAAAATGCTTTAAAAAGGTCATGTCAGTGTTTTTTATTAGCTTTTATCTCTTGTCGAAATACAAGCGATATTTTCTTTACCCGAAAGAAAAAAACCCACAAAGGATTTATTATTTTATAAATAAATAAATAAAACATTTATACACTATATACAGTATACCCAAACGTTTTTGGACACCTGATGATTTGTGCTTGTTAAACATCTCATTCTTCAGATTTTGTTCCCTTTTTGCTATTATAATAACCCACACGTTTCTAGAAGAGCTTTCTCCTTGATTTTGGAGCATGGCAGTGGGAATTTGTGCTCATTCTGCCACAAAGTGTATTACAGTAGAGAGGTCAGGCATTAATGGTGAACTAGAATGCTTAGGTTGCAGTCTCCATTCCAGTTCATCCCAAAGGTATTCAGTGGGGTTAAGGTCAGGGCTCTCTGCAGATTATTATAGATATATTATTCTAACATCATTTGGAATATTTTTTGTATAATGTGATTTCTTTGTAATATTTGTAAGTCTGGAACCCATGGACATTACCATGCTGAGTTGAGCTGCTTGGCCATGCCTTTACTGCAGCTGCATTCAAATTGTTCCTTGTTTTTTGGTCTTTCTACTTTCAGTCTTGTCTTCAGTAAATGAAAAGCCTGCTCGATTTGGTTGAGGTCAGGTAAATTACTCTGCCCCTTAACAACATTTAATTTCTTTGCTTTGGGTTGCTTTTGTGTCAGATTTGTTTAATTATCCGTCTGTATTGTGTATATTACTTATATGCTTCAGAAATTCATCCTGCTGCTTCTATCAGCATTCTTATAATCAATAAACACCAGCGACCCAGTTACACTGGCAGCTATACATGCACATGCCATAACACTGGCTCTACCATGTTTGACAGATGATGTGGTAGAGGGCGTTTGTGGTTTGGAACATGAGCCCTTCCTTTCCATCTACATAATCTTCTCTTGCAAACAAGTTAATCTTGGTTTCATCTTTCCAAAGAATCTTTGTAGATTTTATTTCTAGGTGAGTCTAATCTGGCCTTTCAATTCTTGAATGTTACCAGTCATTTACATCTTGAGAGGTAAATCCTCTATATTCATAAAGGCGCGCCTTGATTGTAGACTAGTCTTAACGATATGCCTAACTGCTCCAAAGTGTTCTTAACTAGGCTAGAGGTTATAAGTGTCTTTTTTTTCCTCACAAAGGTAATAAATTATATTAAACTTTAGTTACCTTTGGTGGCCTTCAAGGCTTTTTTTATGAACATACTAAAACCCTAAAACCACACAGAATCAGGAAGGTGCTGAGAGCTGCTGACCCGGCCTAGAAACCTTCTATTGTCACATGCCAACAAGAGCAAAACATTTGTCAGAGTGTCACAGTTGGAACGCCACAAAAGTAAGTAGCATCATGAGGTCACCAAGACATCACGAAAACATGCCAGAAAATTCTTTAGAAGGTTTACACGAATGCGGGGCCTGTTTAATGACAAATGGTTGTTGTTAGAATTTAATCATATCATCTAGGATTGCAAATCATGGATTTCACAGGCCTTCAGGATGGAGCAAGTGTCTGAGATTTTTTACATTTTACTGATATGTGGTTAATGTTGTTCCATGCAATTATTTAAATCAAAATATGGGTTTTTAGAAATTCAAGTATGATAACATATATTCAAGGAATGTGATGAATAGTTTGAAGATCTTGCAGAGTGTAACTGTAAAACACTAGACACAATAATCAAGCTTTGTGAATAAGAATTATTTATTTGTGTTCTCCATTAAAAGACATTTCCTCGAAATACTTTGGCTAAGAGCAAAGTGGTCACTGGGATGCATAACTCAAGGATGATGAGGATGTTCATCTTGTATTCATGAGTCTGTTAAACAAGATGGAAAGTTGCAAGGAAATCATATTGTCACTGCTGACACAAGGAACAGGTGGGGGCGGAGGAGGGTGGGGGGGTTGCACTGCTCAAACACCTACATCACCAAAAACGACTGAAAAAGAAAAGGAATGTGTAAACAGAAAATTAAAAGTTCAGTTCCTCGACAGCTTGTGGTGACCGCTGGCAATGACAAGAGTGTCTCAAAGGGTTTGTGATGCACTCTTTGGATAAGCAAATCCACCTGGCACCAGTTGGAACCGGTGAGAGCTATCAAAGACGAAGTGGCTGAAAACATGCACAATTAAAGAAAGAGTTTTGCATTTATAGGAACAGAAATATAGAGCAAAGCTAAATGAAAAACAAAAGTTCATCATATTACAGGTAAATGTAATATTTAGTACAATACGATTTTAAAGAACTTTATAAGTGATCTAAAGAAAGGAAGAGATTCAGAAGCTGTAAGGAGAGGTCAATATTCAAGGTGCTATAACAAGTGAAGTGCGCCATGCCATGATGTGAATGCATTTATATTGAGATTCTTAAAAGCTAAACTCAAGAAGATTATTAAAACTCAAGGGCATGATTTGTAACTGTTCCCGGTCAGTCTCTGAAATTCAAAAAATTCCAGAAATGACAGAGATGTGAAACTTGTGATTCCTGGAACAGCTTTGCACACACGTACTCAAGCAACCTACAAAAGCAGAATCAGTTCAAAATGCAAATCTGTGTGGAAAATATACTAAATATCTGTATACAATACAGACGGTATGTTCTACACAATCTGGTAAGGATAATTCTTGTCGTTTGTATCAGTATTATACAAGCGTATGCTTTGCACAGCAAGGATAATTTCTATAGAGGGTTCAAGTACGCGAGGGAGTTAAACACTGTGGCACCAACAGTTCTGGTGATCGCAGACGTTGTAGTGTTAAACTGTGTGGGAGGAAGGAGAGAAGGAAATGTCTATTTCAGTAAGAGAAAAAAAAAAAAAAGGAAACTGAGTACATGTGTGAAGACTAATTTCACAATACATTTATAATTCAAATCAATGAACAGAGAGCGAAGAAAGAATAAAAGGAAGAGTCAATATTAAGCATCTCAATCTATTCCATTCTCTCTCTCTCTCTCTCGTCTTCCTCTTAAAGAAACCACCGTCCCAAATTTCAATTCAACGTAAAGCCTGTTAGATCTGCTAATTAAAAATGTAATAAGCCAAAACTCAGGAAATGTTCTGTCTTCCAAAAAAAGGAACTATCTACTTGAACTCTCATCACAACGCATGAAAATTGTTACACAACTAATTAAGTACTTGAACAAAACCAAATCATAGTATTTGTAGCAAATTTTAAAGCACACCTTAACTTTCACAGTCTTAAATTAATATTCCACCAATTTGATGAAAATTTTACTCCATACTTTTCCCCCTCTTTTCCCCTTATATATAGATAGTTCTGTCCAGTAAGTGCTTTACCAACTTAAGATGCTTCAGAAAACAGCAATATTTCTACATTCTTTGTCAATCTAACACTCTTCTAAAATAATCTTCCTCCTATAAGCACATCAAATAGCCTCGAAAAAATTCCTCTTTCCCATATTGAATGCCTCTATTTATAAAAATATACATTTCTCTCCTTTATGGAAAAAACTTTATCCTATTTATTCTTATCTCTAAAGTATAAACAACCTGTTTGTCCATTTCCCTGCATTACTCTTTCGGTCCATATATTTCTCTTTTTCTTTTTGTGCCTTTGTGTGAGTTGCAGCTCATGTCCTTTGTCGCTCAACACATTCAGTGATCCGTATACTTCTCTCTCTCCTTTCCTGTTCATAACTGCTCGACGTAGCGGCTCTCATATTTGTTGAGGATGTTGCGGCAGCGCCCGAGCTCCTTGCGCATGTTGGACACTTCCTGGCGAAGAGCAGCGTTCTCCCGCTCCAGAAAGGCGGCACGCACCGAGATCTGGTTCTCTTTCACCCGCCGAGCGTCCCGTGAGCGCTTAGCCGCCTCGTTGTTCTTCAAGCGCCGATTCCAATATTTATCATCCTGTACACGAAGAGAGGAGAAAAGAGAAAGGCTGAGAAGCAAGTGATTATCTGAACAGCTAAGTAAAGAGAATGTGAAGCATTTGAAATACTAGGTCCATCTGTTGGGTTTTAATGTCTGATGATTATAAAGCTGAATTTTGTGAACTTGTTTCCATCAGGGATCAGTAAAGCTCGCTCTAGATCTGTCTTTCCATCTATTTAAGAGCCAAGTAATAGTGGCAAAGAAGAAGTGGACAAAAATAGAGCTGGAAAGGAAGAGACAGAAAGAAGTGCTTATGTGTATAGAGAGAGTCTATTCCACAGAGGTGGGGAATTTACACCGATCACCACTTTGAAAACACACTAGAAATTAGATGAAGTTTGAGCTTCTCCATGGAGCTGTGTAGTTCTTAATGGAAGAACAACGTCTCATACAATGAAACCGCTAGTGCAAGAGAGCAGTGAATTACATCTCAAACAGAGCAGATCTTAATTGCTGCACAAGATTGTTTTGTCATTTGAATAGAGCTTTTCAACTTAACTCCCAGGATAATGAACAATGTTTCATAAGATCAGACTTTATCTGCTGTGAATATACCCTACAGAAGCTCTTTAAGTGAATTTCCAGATCTATTGATAATAGAGGGTGGGGGGAATAAAACAATTCAGTTACGCATTAAATAAAAATATTTTATTAAAAAATAGAG
Source organism: Clariallabes teugelsi (assembly GCA_030014215.1). NCBI lineage: Eukaryota > Metazoa > Chordata > Actinopteri > Siluriformes > Clariidae > Clariallabes > Clariallabes teugelsi. Next base: position 11,250,937 of record JAQMYG010000033.1, read on the forward strand.
CTGACCCGATTGGCCGGTGACCAGAATTGACTGGGTTTTCAGTTTGATTGGCCGTGACCGGTGACCGACTGATCAGCCTCAGATATAAACAATTCCGTACCAAACGCAGAAGCTTCAGAGTGGCACAACAGAAACACATTTTTTGGTGTTATATTATCAAAAATCACGTTAAAAGCCTCCGATGTGCTTTTTTCTCTTCTTGTTTCAAACCCACTCATTACACATGCAAGTCTCAAAACAAGTCTCAAAACACCATAAGCGCAAATAAGGCAAAAATCGCGTGCGTTTGAAGCCCTGCGTGGCCGCATTAGTAGCCCTAGCCTGCTCGCAGTCACTCAACTCACACGATCAAGATGAGTTTTGTGACTTTGGAGGCATTTTCGGAAGTAAAACATCATGTTTTCTTTATAATCCTGCAGGTGGTACACTCTGAACCTTTTCCACATTTTCATCCTGTGCGGTAGGAGTCAATTATTTGTAACGGAAATTAATAAATTGTAACAAAATCATAGAAAATGTAATGTCAACAATAATAGTGTATCGGGTGGTGACTGGTGACTTCCACCTCTTATAGATAAAAAGGTAAAGACCTTCGAGAAGTCGATCAAACTCTGATTCTAATGCATATATAAAACGCTGAATGTATTTACCTTTAAGTTGTCAGGGATGAGCATCTTACGAGCCTTTTTGATCACAGGTTGGGGCTTTAGATCCTCTTCGCTAAAGCAATGTGTGCGAGGATCAAATGCCTCCTGACCTGGGACGGTGGACAGGGCCACATCAGCAGGGTCAGGGTCAAAGGTCGTCACCATGTCATTGGCGTTGGTTACGGGTGGGGCAGTGAGTGGCGGGCAGGACGGAGATGGAGTAGGCTCAAGGCTGCCCTGAGGAGGACCTAAGGACATGGAAAGACAGGAGAGTGTGAGCAGGTAAGGGATACCAGATTCCATTCAAAAAGTCACAATAGTGCCATATATGAACATTTGACATCCTAATAAATCTGTTTTTGGAATTCTGCTCTTGTAACGGCACGTTGCTGTACACTAATTTATACCCTGTTGAAGTAAGTGAAAAGTTCCAGTCACTGAATCATGAGACTTCATTCCATAAAAATAAAAAGTAAGCACATTAAAAAAATAACAAAACTTTTAACTAACTGCGACTGGATGAGCTGGTTCCTGACAGTTAGGGTCTGATAAGTAGTGAAATTAACAGGGATGAACCTAGTTTTAAATTCTTACTGGTACTATGTAGCCAAAAGTTGAATAAAACATGAACAGTCCTGTAAATGTCATAATATTCTCTTTATGTTTCCGCTTTAGTATATCAGCTCTGTTAACTTTTGGGTTCTGGGGTTAAACCCCAAATAGAGTTAAATGAAAGCTAGTGATCTAAAGTGTACACAATTTGTCACACACGAAGTAGGGCCATTGATTAGGGGTTATAGAGGTTTGTCTTAGACACTAGTTAGCTTTGTAACCCGCCTTATAAACAGGTATAAATAAAGTTACACAGAGGCAATTCAAACAACTTAGAAGCAATAATTAAGTGTTTATAAGATGCTGAAAGTGCTTAAGCCTCCGAGTGGCGCAGTGGTAAAAAGGGCGAGCTATCATCCGGGGATTGCTGGTTCGAACCCCGGGTGATGCTGTAACCTCTCACAGCCAGAGGCACAGAGAGAGCTAAATTGGCCGAGCTCTCTCAGAGGGGAGGGATGAGAGGTACTCGTGCTCCCACATTAACCATGTCTCTACAGCCAACCCGGAGCGTCTGTGAGCTCGCGCACGTGGAAGGAGCGGCTAGCGCTTTCCTCCGAGTGTGTTACTCCGCCACTAACGGTGCGTGAGCGAGCAGTTCGAAAAGATGCGGTCGGCTGACGTCACGTGGTTTGGAGGAAACACATGATAGTCTTCGCCCTCCCGGCTGAGTGGTAGTAGTAGCCTTAATGTGGGAGCCCCCTAGTGACGGGGAGGAATTGGCCACGACTAAATTAGGGAGAAAAATCGGGAAAAAATCCCCCCCCAAAAAAAAAGTGCTTATGGGTTTTGAGAGGAAGCTGCTCCCTCCTCAGTATTAATGTATTAAAGTATTAATTAACGACTATAAAACACCTGTGATGCGAAGTGATACATATCACATTGCTGATGATCATGAGCTTAAAACTTACTGATTTTTTTGTTGAACCAAAACAGCACTGTATGCACTGATGTGAGACGAGTAATTTAGCAAGAACGCCATGGCAATAAAAGAAAACTGAAATGCACTGTTTTCTTAAATAATGCTTTTTTATCATTATATGGATTTTGGATTGAAAGTCATCTCTTTGTGTCGCAAGTCTTAAACTTTCTTGCTCAAGATTCTGATAGCTGTCAGTTTGTCATAGAAGAAAGAGTTTGTTTAACAAGCAAATGACCTATATGTATATGTGCTGATGTCCAAATTCTAAAACTTTATATAATAAAAAGTAAAATGCTTTAAGAACTATGACATTTCTCAAATTTAGGGTTACATTTGTGTGTGTGTGTGTGTGTGTGTGTGTGTGTGTGTGTGTGTGTGTGTGTGTGCGCGCAGATTTGGAGACAACCAGCAGGGTTTGAATTTGTGTTAACATGAAGCAAAGCAGTCTTCTAACTCACAACAGTGTCTGTAATCATATGTACTACATATTTACAATAATAACCTGTAACTACACATAAACGAAATAGTAAAAGTTCCTATTTTACAAAAGAAAGAAAGAAAGCAAGAATGAACTATATGTGCATAGCCAAATGATGTATTTTCATAAGTCAGTTTACTGTAAAATATAGGTTCATAATGTCTTTGTATAAAATTTTGAATTTTACAGTAATTAAATAGCAAATCAGCTGTTTACTTTTTTACAGTAAACAGCTTTCTTACCTTGCAGAAATAAACTGTAAAACCTCTTTTAGCATACACTCAATCTCCTGTACCAGAGATGTAACTGGATACAAACACAGCACTCAGAATGAATAGATAATGCCCTCCAAACAAATATTAATATGTGTATAAACAGTAAACATAGTATTCAGGGATATTCGTTTTTTGTTTGTTTGTTGTTGTTGCTTAGTTTCAGAGGCTGGTGTCCCACAGGACCAATTAAAAAGTCACACAAAAATGAAGTTTCTGCTTTCAATTCACTTGAAACTATATATATAGAAAAAGTGTATTTTTCCTCTTTTCTGATTCTTTTTGTGGGAACACAGTTATGTGCATATATAAGTTGTGCATCTATAATATGCAGCTATTATAAGTTCATTAAGATGATGCCAGCAAGACACTCATTAACATGACTATTTTATTCTTATTGTATTATTACTCTCAGTGGATGCAAGGGTTTAAAACACTTCTATTAGACAAAATGTGGGAAAATTCATTCATTCATTCATTCTTCTATACCGCTTATCCTGTGTACAGCGTTGCAGGTCCTGGAGCCTATCCCAGGGTGCCAATCCATCACAGGGCACAGACACACACACACACACACAGAGACTACGGACAATTTGGGAATGCTAATTGACCCAATCTGCATGTTTTTGGACTGTGGGAGTTAACCAGAGTATCCGGAGAAAACCCACCAAGCAATAGGAGAACATGCAAACCTTCACACAACTTTAACCCGAGGCGGGAATCAAACCCTGACCCTGGTTTTGCGTGACCACAGTTCTATCCACTATGCCACTGTGCCGCCCATTTGAATACTGTAAATGTAAACTATTTAAATATTTTTTTCCACCTCTTTTAGCTTTGATTAAAGCACAGAATGTGGTGGCCAATTCAAGTATATAAATGATTACTCACGCTACCAGAACCTTTTAGTGCATTGGAATTTTTCCATATCATCATGACAGAAAAAATGTGTATTGGATGTATGGGTTGGCGTTTTTCCCTATATTAACTTTTTCTTTCATTTTATTTCACACCCATGATGGTTTCAAAACTAACAATAGAAGACTTAACCAAAAAAAAACAGGCTCTAACAGCAATCAACGTTTTTCTTTCGGGTCATCTAAAGTCAGTAATCTTTCAGAATCAATCAAGAACAATTGCTGCACTAAAGGAAGAAATGATCTCAACACCAGTCCTTATACATTAGGAAATTATTAACCTTCTTATATTCAGTGTACAGTGGAACCTTGGATTACGAGCATAATTCGTTCCGGAAGCAGGCTCGTATTTCAAAACACTCATAAACCAAATCATATTTTCCCATAAGAAATAATGGAATCTCAAATTATTCGTTCCACAGCACAAGAGAGAGAAAAACCACTGGCTCAGTTGTGATCACAGGACGCACAGCATCAAAACAAGAAGCGCATGCATGCTACATGATACTCGGTACTCATAAACCAAGACTTGTTCGTTTTCAAAGTTAAAATGTATTACAAATCTTTGCTCATCTTGCGGAACACTCGCAAACCGCGAAGTCAGAGGTTCCCAATTTCAGTAATTGCTATAATTATAATTTGAAATACATTTCATGCCTAGGCATCCTGCCTTTTGGGCGCCTGTATATGGACATCACCTGAACTATCTCACATGGCAGGTATGATGCGACTCAGGACTGAAAGATGCAAAACTGTTCTGCCAGATTCTCAAAGAAACATACTCATGCCAAAAACCCCAAAGTTGTCAGTAGCTGTAACAGAGATTGTGTGTGTGTGTGTGTGTGTGTGTGTGTGTTTTTCAGAAATAACTTATGCGATGCTGGCTGCCAATTCTAAACATGATTCTAAGAAGTCAACCTTCTAGATTCAAAAACAGCTCACAAGCATCATGAGCCAAAAAAAAAAATCCATGTGGTGTTTTAAACCACTCTCTCCATAGCCTGCTATCGGAAAAGAGCTCTTAACATTGTGATCATTGTCACTTGTTTGTCCAGAGCTCAAAGACTGATTAGTGTAGCCTAATGAGTACACTCATTCCTGGTGAAAAAACACCTGGGTGTCCAACTCTGGACAGTATCACCAATTTAACTCTACACTTTAATAATGGTGGATTCAAGGAGCAGTGCAACATCATGACACGCATCCCATCCCATCGCAGATGAACTGCCAGGGTTCAATAATATATAACAAGTCAAACGTCTTTTATATTTACACCCCTCTTTAAGGCTTTTTTATTTTATTTTATGATGTTATCATATACAGTATTTCAATGCAGGTGGCTGTTCTTTACATTTCCACCAGATGGCAGCAGTTAAACACAGCATACATTTCATAAGTGAACGATTCTCTATTTGACTTTGCTCTCACACAACCCACCCAGCCACCTAAACACACACACGCGCGCGCACGCGCACACACACACACACACACACAAATTAACATAATTCAATCACACATAAACTATATAGACCTTTTAAAAGTTGTAAAAATAAATTCAAATACTAACATCACACACTTAATAAGAAGTGTGTGATCTATTGGCCCCCTGAAATCCATATTTAATACTATCGCTGCATATAAACACAGAATACAGAAAAAGACTGGAAGCCAGAGTCTCTCTACAGAACATCTGTATCTCTCTCTTGCCCTCTGCTGCACAAAGTAAACATTTACTCTAAAGTACAGTTGTTCTCTTGCACTGTCACACACACTCTCTCACACACACACACACAGAACTAAACCACTCCTACTCCTCCTCCACCCCTCTCTCTCCCTATCTATCTATCTATCTTTCTATAACCCCCCCCCCCCCTCCTCCTCCTTCACTCTGCTCCATACTTTGTCCTGGCACGTGATAAAGCATGTGCACATGGACCAAGAGTGTTAACATGCACACGCATGCGCACCCACACTCACACACACACACACACACACACACACACACACACACACAAACATCCTGCAATTCTTTATGTCTGATTTTGTTCCATCTTGTTCTTCCATTCTTTTCTATCACATTCACAATTCAGTAACGCTCTCAGTCTCTTTTCTTCTTTACCCCCAATCCCACCCCCCTGTCTTTCTTTTGCATGCTTTTATCTTGTGCATAGTCCCTCTGTCAGCATGTGAGGACTGATAGCAGTTTACTTACAGTACATTCCAAACCCAACCCAATCTTAACTGCTTTATAACACAGGATAAACAAGGGCCATAGACACACGAACACATGCACACACACACATGTTAGCCAATAGCTTATATATGGTACTTTTAAAGACTGCAATATAACAACTGCAGTAATATGAGAGAGATTAAATATTTGCATGTATGTAAATCCTACGAAGCCCTGAAACCTTTTAATTAACATTTCAAATCCTGCAACTGGAAACAAACCCCATATGCTCACTCCTGCCAAAGTGCCAATATCACAAACCCCCTCAGGATTTTATACACTGACAGATCCAAAGGGAAATGGAATACAGGTTTACTGAGCTACCCGTCCTGGAGCTTTTTTCCCTACCCACGTACACTAGAGCAGTCAAACTTCCTGTTTCCAGTTCACTGGGATATTTTCATTTAAAATGGGACCACATAGACCCCACATGGGACCAAATTTCAAATGTAATTAGCTACCGTAGGTTATAAATGCTGATGTTGATGGAAACCTATGCTCCTTCTAATCATCATACAGTATAGCAACTTCTGACACATGGATAGTATGCAATATATACTATAGAGCCTTACATTCCAAACATTCTATAGAGCCTAAACTATAGAGCCTTACATTGAAAATATTCAAATCTGTTTAAAAATTAAAAGATCTTCAGCTAAAAGATCGTATGTATTAATACTGCTTTTCGGTTATGACAGCATAATTGCAAAATACCAATATTATTGTCCCTTTATGCATTTTGGGTAGGAGCTCTGCAAAAAACATCAGAGTATGCTAGTATTATCATTTTAAAACACACCATTTCTTCACAAAACAGAGAAGAACCAGCTGACATATGAATCTGAATTGATCTGCACAGGTACAGTATTTTGAAACTCTGGGACCTAAGGAACTAAGGCTACGTTTACACTGTCAGTTAAATGTGACCCAATTCCGATTTTTCCTCATATAGAGACCCTCCTGTTAGCTCTATCCCTAAGAGCAGATTTTTGACTTTTGCTGCTTTTTGACAAGGTAAATAGAATATTTTTAGTTAGTTCATGTAAAATAAAATTTATCAGTGACTATTTGACTGAGCTAAGATTAGACAAATACATACACAGGCACGCAAGAAGTAAATAGACATGCACAGTTTGATATATACATATATACTGTGCAAAAGTCTTAGGCACCATATTATATGCTTTACCAATTTTGTTATATATGTTTATCATGTCTGCATAATTATGTACAAAATCATTCAGTATTTCCATATATACATTACAGCAGAATATATGCATGGCTGTAAAGAAAGAAATATAGTACAAGACGGACCAGTTTTCAGATGGAAACAAAAAACCTAAAAGCCCCTGGGATTTTCATAAAAATAGAAAGGAACGAGTGTGGCAAAGTTACCAGAAGAACTCATATTCTCCAGCAAGCTCAGTAAAACCTACCAGCTGTTTTCTTATAAACTGCACAAATCTGTGTCTAAAACTCCTGAGAAGAACTCATTTAACCAATGAGTTTTCACTCCAAATATTGACAGTTTATTTTATTACTCTTTATTGCTTTATAAACAATAAAGAGCAGTGAGAAACAGGTGCAGATGATTTATTTATTTATTTAATTTAATTTTTATTTTTTTTATTCTGTAGAGATTCTTTGACAATGCCCATTGTTAAAAGTGCATTATAAATTAACTGAATAAAACAGATGATCAGGCCGGCGATTAGTATACTAGTGATGCTAAATGCTAAGTGGTTGGAACAGTCGAGAGGGGAAATGAGGTTGCTGCTGAGGTTGTTTCATAAACAACCAGTTTATAAATTGTATCTTTAGGCACTTTGCAACCTGGCAGTGTAAAACATATGTTCCCATTTATTTGATTTAATGAACAGAATTTAATTTCTTTTAATATGAAGAAATGAGGGGTGGCTCAAGTCTTTTGCACAGTACTAGTAACGTTTAAAATATATATAAATTTGAAAAGAATTATCAAAGTGATACCTGCAGTTTTTCAGCTGAAAGACGAAAGATTTCAATCCAAAAGTGTTAAACAACCCTACAACAAATTAACTAATCTAATCTAATTAATCGTGATGATAATTAAAAAGTGATTAAATATCCTGTTGTGTTTTTTTTTCCTTTTTGATCTTCTCACTCCTGTTCTCCTGTGAGCAGCATCGACAGTGAAAATGCCAGACGTGCATAAGAACATAAGACAATCGATTTTGTGAAAGGATTATACTGAAATGTGCTCCTCTGTTTTTTTTCAATTGTTACAAATGCATAACAGTTATACTGTATTTATAGACATACTGCAGTGATACTGCAGAATCACTAAAAATCCACCATGCAGCTGTGTTTTCGTGATTGCCACAGTTCCCCACTGCACAGCTGATATTCTGATGCTCTTCCCTACTCTCCTTAAGCCTGAAATTGTTGCAATGCGCTTTTGCTAATCTTTTTTTAGGCTCTGGACAATTAAATCACTTTCAGCTATATTTGAAAATGGAAAATCCTGAGCATGGAAAAAATCAATATCTCATAAGCCTGCTGTGGAGTGTTGATTCTGTTGCGCCGTGAAATGACTTTGTTCTAAAATTAGCTGAATTATTGTGAATTATTATTCACATTATGTCTAAACACTCATGCTTTTTTGCAAGCCCCAACTCAAGGTTAAAGTCTCCCAAATTGCACCAGCAAAAACTGTGTCCACCAAACAAACTCACTGTGCAAGCAGCCGACAGCTCCCAGCATACTCTGCTGGACCTGCATGTCCAAGCCAAGTAACGTAGGTGGTGAGGCGGCGGAAGCTGAAGACGAGGAAGAGGAAGAGCACGGAGAAGGAGATGTAGAAGGGCACTGCGAGCTCTGGGAGGGAATCTGAGCTCCGTGCATTGCCATGCCGTTCTCCGTCAGGAACTCGCCCAAGTCCATGTAGTGTAGCTGGAACAAACCGGGATCGGACGCCACTGTCCGCTCCCACAGGCTCTGGAAGGTGCCTGCCCCTGTCCCTAAACCGCTGCCATCTGCAACTTGTCCAATACTGCTCCTGTCACGGATGGAGCAACGTCCCAGAGAATCCTCATCCATGTCCAGCCTGTCCTTATCTGAGTTATGGAGAGATGGAAAATATGCAATGAAATACAATTTGTATATTAGTGAGGAAAAAAATCTTATTAAACGAAGAAAAAAAATTCTAAAACTTTTTTAAAGGTTATGCTAAAGCTACATGCTAGTTTGCTACATCCTTGCATTTTTATTATTTTATTTACATTCTATTTAATTTCTTTAAGAGATTTTAACTGTCAGGCTTTACATAAATCCAGCTATGGAACATTATGAATAAGAGACCTTCTCTATGATTACAGCACCAGGTTTTTAGGTACATGCCCATATTATCCAAGTGAGTTTATTCACTGAAAATGAAGTGATGCTTGGTCATAGCTGATTTTCATAGCTGTGAGTTACAGTACTGTTTCTCATCAAAGCATGCAGGTCCCAATCAAATTTGAGATGTAATCCATGCTCTATTTAATCGCATTTCAAATATTTACAAACTTCAAAGTCAGTTAAATAAAAAATTATGAAGTATACATGCTGAGTTGAATTATTTATAACAGCATTTCTGGTCAGAGTCTTTATCAGAGATTCAATTTGTTCATTGTAAGCTACTAAAAAATATATTCATACACTATAAACAGAACACCATGAATTGACTGCGCAATATATTTTTTTCCTGTAGCACACATCACCCTTCGAGTTCTTGGTATATGTAAATTCATCTCAGTAGCTTATCTCTATTTGCAAGAGCTTGGGCTACTATAATGTACTAGACTTAAATGTCTAACGCCTGTTCTATAGGTCACTCCTAATGCACATGCTTGTGCTAATCTGCTCATGTGACTAATTTTGTCTCCAACTACAGCATACACTGCTACAAACACAGCTATCCCTAAAAGGTCTAAAATATGCATTATAAGCTTGAATCATCCGAATAGGCCACAGCTGCAGGCACAGACTGAACATGAGGAAGCTGCTAAACTAGAGCTTCAATCATACCACATTAGTCTCATACACTCTAAAAAACAGCAAATCCATTTCTCACAGCAGATGCTGATGCTATTATAACCCATACTATTAGAGCTGTCATTAGTAGTCTCCCTCCACTACTAATGCTCAATAGCGATGCTATAATAGTCCATTTGACAATTAAAACACCAATTCAATATCCTAAGTCGTTAGCAGCCAACTCCACATCACTGCCAGAGATATAACATTTAGCAGGGAAAAACCAAGCTCTTTTGAGTTATAACCAACCATCAACTGCTGTTTCTCCAAATTAAAAAAGGGCTAAAACATTCAGTAGTCAGAAAGAACTGCAGTGTTTATTGTGTGTGACATGATATCTATATTAGAAATAACTTCAGTGTCACTACAGCCACTGCAAAAAGGTACATATGTTTCCAGTAACATCAGCCTTTACACCATCCTGCACTAATCAGTCAAAGTTATAATAATTTGTGAAGTTGCAGTTGTATATTCAGAAAAGATAGAGGTTATCTTTATTACAAGTGGTGTTTATGGTAACACTGATTTTATGAATATGTCAATCCTTTTTTTTCTAAGCCTTGTGACAACTGATGATGCATCCAATGGCTATAAACATCCTGTATCGAAATAACCAGTGCCTTAAATTTCATTAAGCTTGTTAGAGATCCTTTCTTAAACCTAAATGGCAATAAATCCTATATGTTTGAGCAAATGTACCTAAATTCCTGTGGGTTGGCATTTGAGCTGCAAATAAACCTTTGGAATTAATGCAGCAGGTGGCTTTTCACTTGGTTTATAATCTGTCTAAGATCAAAATGCCTGATCCTTGACCAGGTTAATCATACACCAATTTCGCATAGTCACTGAACAAAAAAAAATCCTCCAGTTTTCAGTTTAGAGCAATACATAGGATCTCGTCTCATAAAGCTGATCTTGTGGCCAACAGCTGTCAACATCTCCTTCTGCAAGGGCATCTGAATGCGGGGCACTTTTTGATTGAGTGCACCAAAGCTGAAAAAATGTTCACTGATTGCAGCAGATTCTGCCTCTGGTTAGACCATTTGCTAAGGTCTATACTGTTGTGTATTCTAAAGTAGAATTTAATTCTTACTAGTTTAATAACACTTTACAGAATCCAAGTAAATAAAAACATGCTTTTTGCTACATGTTCTTAGATGAATGGCTAATGTAAAGCTAATCGGCAGCCTAGTTGCTTGTATAAACCTTATAGAAATTTGCAAAATCATTTTAAACCTCATTTTACATAAATAATGCTATTAAACATTTTATTTATATACACATTGATAGCCCAATGTGAAATTATTCTTTCTGTATCTCTAATTAAATGAGGCAAATCACAAAAACAATAATCTATTATATTATAGCTAGTACAGCATTAAAACTATTGCATTCAAATTGGTGGAGATACTACTGGGTTCCTAATAGTAGTTCATACTTTACGTGATGGTAGGTAAAGCAAAGATAATCAAGGAGTGAGAGGAGTTAAACTTTATGCAAATGAGATTTGAACTCCTCTCCTCTCAGATCCTCTCCTGCAACCAATCACGCTCATTTACGTGAATGATTCAGCCTGTGCGATGTTAAATTGATCCTTTCTGGCCTAATCTTGGCTACATGTCAATTTCAATGCAATTTTACATCTGATCTGACTTTAACCACTTTACCCACAATCTAAGGCATAGTTACTGAAACACTAAAGATTAAAAGGTAACTGAAGTTGCTGTTCAGTCATGATAATTTCTTATCCAGTCCTTTGTATGGGAGGAATCTGATGTACCTCGGGCTTCAAGAATGTTTTGCTGAATATCCTTAATAAATACTGTACTGTCGAATGCTGACAGCCTCAACCTGATTCATAAATAAAGATAAAGTGCTAGCAAATAGCTATGTAGTTTTTGCAGCCATGTCGCACTAGTCATGAGGTACCACGAAAACCATGGCAACTACCAACAACTCAAGACAGAAACACCAACCGGCAATTAAACAAAAAGCGACTTTAGCAAACTAAGCCACAGCGTTGGGTCGAACTCTGAGGTTACGGTACAGACGGCAGACACACATCCTTAATTTGACAGCGGTCTTTAAAACTCTGATCACCTTTGAGTGGGGTCTGTGGTGGTGATTTGAGGTCTGGCCCGGTGTTGACTGGTCCAGTGTTCAACGAGTCTGTTCCTCCTGCATGGTCTAAGCTCCTGAAGTGTGTTTTGGGTCCAGAAGGGGGCAACAGGCGCTGGGTAGGAGGCCCTGCCATCATCTGGTTTACTAAAGAGAGTAGGACAAGTATATGACAATATAGTAGTTAACACACACACAAGCAAATAACCAAATAAATCAGTGGAAACTGTACAAGCATGAGAAGCAATCTGTTGACAGATCATGAAGTGTAGAACTACCAAGGGCTATGCAAAGGAAAGCAGTGACAATCAAGACAAGCATTAGAAAATGATTAGTAGTCTTAAGCAGATATTTACCTTTAGTCGTGTCGAGAGCACGAAGAAAAGAGTGTCATTGTAATTGCATTTGGTGACAGTCCAGTGGATTAAACGCCTTCCTTAACTCCAAGGTGATAAAATATTTGTCGGCTTAAACTTCAAAAAAAAAAAAAAAAAAAAAGCTCAATTTTGCGACGTATATCTGTCCATACAGACCAACCAGCCTAAAGTGTCAGACAGCCGGAGAAACAAGTCTTGCAGTAAACAGAAAAGTTGCTTATAGGAAGACAAGGAGTGAAAATTCCAATCATGTTAAAAAAAACAGCGCAGCAGTAATAATACTAATAACACTAATAATAAAAATTCACATTAACTGAGCAAAGGAAGCAGCCTCGTCCCAAAAAAACAACAACGAATGAAAACAAAACCGATGGCAAAATAAAATATACAGGACACGGGTGCAGCTGCGCAGTGCCGGTTGGTCGGACCTCATCGCTTCGCTTTTTTTTCCTGCAGCCGTTTCTCCTCCTCCTCCTCCTCCTCTCTGAGCGAGCACGTGAGCTCCGCGCTCAGCCGGAACGAACCCGGGGCAGTCACGTGACGTCAGATCTCCCGCGAGCTCAGCAGACGCTTGACTGAATGGAGAGAGAGAGAGAGAGAGAGATAGAGAGAGCGCGCGCGAGAGGATGGCAGGCTTCCGTCCATATTATACTATACAAAGACAAGGCTAGATGTATGTGTACAATTTTACACAACACAAATGTGAAAATCCTGGATATACATCTACCCCTGTCTTTGGTCTTTGTGTAGTAACT
>JAQMYG010000033.1:11264353-11274466 GCA_030014215.1 Clariallabes teugelsi
ATATAATATGATTTTATATTTCTACTGGATCAGCCTACACTGGCCAGCCTTCGTTCCCAATGTACATTCAGGAATTCTTGGCCACCCATGACCCTGTAGCCAGTTCCCCAGTTTTCCTTCTTTGGACACCTTTTGGTATGTCCTGACCACTGCAACCTGGGAACATCCCACAAGGGCTGCAGTTTTGGAGTTGCTCTGACCCAGTCCTCTACCCAGCACAATTTGGCCCTTGTCAAAGTCACTTAAATCCTTATGCTTGCCCATTTTTTCTGCTTCCACATCAATATCAGGGGAAAAAGTTTACTTACTGCCCAACATATCCCACCCACTTTTAGCCACCTATGAGAAGGGTGTTTTTTCTATGAGAGCAGCAGTTTTTGGAGTTGCTCTAACCGAGTCTTCTAGCCATTACAATTTAGCTCTTCTAACAGTAGCTACATGTTCAATATATCGTTACAGTGGCAGCTAAAAGTAGGTGGGATATGTTATGAAGCAAGTGAAACTTTTATCCTGAAGTTGCTGTATTTGGAGGCAGAAAAAATGGCAAACATAAAGATTTGAGTGATTTTGACAAGGGCCAAATAGGGATGATTAAAGGAATGGGTCAGAGCAACTCCAGAACTACAGCTTTAGTACCAAAAATAATCCAAGGAAGGTAAATGAGTGAATTGAAACTGTTGCCCACATGGTCAGATCTGTACAAGTAACCAGAACATTTTACTGCTTCCTCAGGTCCAAGTACACTTGATTTAACTAATCAGCTAAGTTACAGCCCTTTCTGAATTGTGTTGTGTGTGTTAAATGAGGGGTCTTCAAGAAACAGAGTTGCGAACGACTGTATTAGAAAAAATAATCTGTTGACAGGGTCATGGATGGCCAAGGCTCACTGAATGCACATGGGGAGCGAAGGCTAGCCAGTGTAGTCTGATCCAATAGAAGATCAAATTGATGAAATGGTTACTGCTGGTTGTGATAGAAAGGTGTCAGAACACACAGTGCATCACTGTTATAATGGCAAAAAGCGAGGACCTTTTTAATATTAGGCAGATGGTAATAATGTTATGGTTGAATGGTGTATACACTCTTTGTAGATCTCATGTGCAAGGAAATTCCATGTATCATTTATTTTCAGAACTTGGTGTGAAATATCGGATGCATAGTAATGACACACCTCCGCACGACAGAATTATATATTTATAAATTATCTTAACAGTTGCCAAGGTGAGGCTTGTGATTACATTATGTAATATAGCTATAGGATCACCTAGACACGCCTGTAGTGTTTTAATACAAGCAGTATTTTTTTTTACCATTTATAACATGTTTGTGATTTTATTAACTTATACACATGGATATAACATCACAAATCACCGTCATAAGCCTTCATAATAAAAGGCACGTTTTTGCTCATAATCCGTGGACATGTTTGTCTCTCTCTCTCTCTCCTTCTCTCCAATGAGGAACGGGGAACAGCACAAGCGCTTTCCAACGCACGTGTACACAGCACGCGGAAAAGCCTCTGGCCGTGTCGTTGTCCTCTTTGCGATTGGTTAACAGAAACAATGTCTCCGCCCCCTGAATCCGCTCATTGGCTGCCGCCGTGAAATCAATCCCGCCCCCGTAACCTCGCTCGCCACAGCCGCGTGAGACTACACAGTTTAGACCTAATGTTGGTATGTGTGTAGAATGTGCATACTTATTCGGTGTGTGTCACGGCTACACATATTTCTGTTTGAAAAAGATTTTTATCAAATAAACTTCATATTGAGGTCATAATCTGATAAAACATCACCCATTGTCAGTTGTACTATTCAGTTAATAGTTATTCTGCTGTAGACATAACTCTGTTTAAATTAAACCTCCATGCACTCCTTAAGAACTACATACTTGCATGCTATCTACATTAAAAAAAAAACCTTAAATAAAATAAGTAATTGCTGCACAAATGACTGCTTTGCAGGCCTTCAGACTGAATTTCCTCTAATGTAAGCACACCATGCAAACATGTTTTCTTGGAATTTAACATCAAAATGAGAAACCCTTATTCTGCCATCCTGTGGTTAAAGTAGAGATGTGCAGCTCCAAATAACAAATAATGATCAGGGCATGTCTGCTGTGTTACAAGATAGTAAACTGAGACCAACATTGCTAACTGTTACAGATATGCATTAAATCATTGTCACTGGTTGAAGAAGGGAAAAAATGCCACTTCAAGAACTTTCTTCTGGAAATTATTACTACAGTCCTAGTAGAAATCTTCTTGTTGTGAAATACGTATCATCTGAGTTAAGAATGATGCGGAGATATGAACCTCGTAATAATAATAGTAATATCATAAAGTTCAAGATTCAAAGCATAAAGCAGAACATAAAGCTTATTCATCAGTACAAACAGAAGCATTGACATAACCATACACAATAAAATGAAAACTGTTGCCCACATGTTCAAATCTGTACAAGTAACCAGAACATTTTACTGCTTCCTCAGGTCCAAGTACACCTGATTTAACTAATCAGCCAAGTGACAGCCCTTTCTGAATTGTGTTGTGTGTGTTAAATGAGGGGTCTTCAAGAAACAGAGTTGCGAACGACTGTATTAGAAAAATTATCTCTACTAAAGGTAAATCATACTCTTTTCTGTAATAAATAATTCATAAACCTGGGACAAAACCTGAGCATATGGGTGAACAATCGATTTAGAAATGTATATTGGAAAGTGAGTATTTTATTCGACATAAATCAAATGAAATGCAGTAAACAACAGAATGAATAATGATATAAGATTTTAAAATTTTATTAAATGCTTGGGTATCATCAACAACCAGCTTATTATAGGTAAATAAAGTGATAGAAACATACTTGTTGATTTACTTATTATTCTCAAAAAAAACAACAACAAATAAACATGAGCTATGGGTAGTATGGCCTCACTACATAAGAAATTAAGAGAAAAGTATAAGGGATGCTTTCATAGTTGGCAAGTGAGCAGACTATGTCCGACACATAATACATTAAGTAAAAGATGAACGTGATAACTTCCACTATCATTCCAAACTATCTGCAGTGTACCTATAATAAAAAAACATATTTCACTTTTTTTTTTTTTTAAATCATAATAATAAAATATTGACACAATTTACATTACAGTACACTTGTTCCTTCCTAATTCTACCATAGACTCTATGTATAAAAACTCCATGCCAATAGGTGGAATTTCAAATTGAACAGGCTTTTTTGCCTCATTTTACTGAAATTTTGATACTGAATCATGTTATTAAGGTGTCTTCAAACCTGTTCCTCGAGAGATACTCCTGTAGAACCTTTTTCCCACCCTAATTTACTGCTAAACACAGGCATAGCTCACATTTTTCATTAATCTGGATGCCCTGGAATATTTGCTTGTTGTCTTTTGGTTGGTTAAGGAAATAAACTATGCATTCAAAGTAGCTCTCGATGAACAGGGCTGCATATGTTTGTTTTTTTTTGTTTTTTTTATCATTATATATTATTTCAGATGCCTTTCAAATTTAAGTGCTAATCCTACCTTCTTCAGGCTAGTGATGAAGATGGACACAACCCTGATCGTCTCACTAGCATGAAGATGGAGGTAAAAGTAGTGCTTATTCCGAGACTGTTTGAAACATTTTGCTTCAATTTCTTTTTTTTAAACATTTCCAATCGTACTTAATATGAAACCATCCCATAATCAACATTCAACCAACACATTAAGACCAGTGCTCAACATGCACAGATTGGAACAAAACACTGATCTTCCTAATACCTTCTTTCTTTTCTTCTTATTCTACTAATGCATTGTTACAAAAGATCAAATCCCCACACTTGTTCTAAGTGAACTACACATTATACATACCAGCGACAGAATAATTCTACAGAGCAACTGCTGACTTACAGTGAGTATTACCATTAAGGGAAATACTGTATTAGTAACATGACTATAAATTCACCTAATGTCAGTGAAGGATCCAAGATGTTTTCAACACACAAAACTGTATAAGACCATTTTGCAGACCGAGTTGGGATTTGTTATCTTGGTATCTTTATAAAAGACATCTGCAAAGCGTTTGCAATTTTGCTTGTAGCAGTTCAGTTTGGAAGTTCGGTTTACGTGAGGAACCTATGATGGTTAGATCGAAAATAATAAACTAAGAGCAATCAACCGACCTTCTGACGGTCAGATACCAAGCCTTAGTCTCTATTTTTGTCATGCAAAACACAATGTCCTTCTTGCTACTACATACTGAAGTCATTAACATTAACATTAAAGTGAAGCACGCTCAGTGACTGTACTGTATTTGCAGGGTTGAAATATTTCTTTGACTGTCTCCTCTTTTAAACATTTTTCCTGCTGTTAATTTTAAACAAAGAGCACTCCCCCGTGTCAGTTCTGTCAGTTTTCCTCGGCAAGTTCTTTTGTGTCTCGTGAGAAGTGCTGCGTTCCAGAAACGAGAAGGACAGCGTTTACAGGAAAATGCTCTATTTGATAAGTGAGAGCTTCTATGAATGAGGGCTGAAAGTAATTTGCGAGATTGTTTTCCACAAACTGCACATCTTAATCGACCCGAAGGGTAACTGACTCTTGGGCAATGTCTAGCTGCTATGTGAACCATAAGTGCTGCTCGTCGTGAAAACGTTGTGAGAAAACAGAAGGGACAGGGGAATCGTTTAAGAGGGACTTGAAAAGAGAGTAGTCTATATAGTTCCAGTCCTCCTGAAGGGCTAAGTTCATACACAACTCTGCTTCCCCCACTTCCTCTCCTAATCCGCAAAAGCATAGCCATTTTTTTTCTAAATTTACGTTGCCTTCTACGAAATGTTTTTCTCAGTCTTTTCTGAAGCTTTCTATTCTCATTTCTCTTCCTTTCCCCAGCTGAGAGCTCCATCTGTACCCCGTCCAGTTTTGTGGTCTGACCCCATTCGTAGCCTATCTTCTCTCTCCCGTTCCGTCTTTTTTTTTTTTTCTTGCGACGTCGTAGTTCTTCTTCGCTGTGAAAGCTGTGGTGGTGGTGTGGCTGGACATTAGCTGGATGCTGCTGGCTTAGAGAATGGTGCTGATGTTGCTCAGGTGGAGGCAGAATAAGGGGGTGGATGGGTAAGTTTGGGTTGAGTGCATGTCTTTGGCCAGCTTGGTACAAGGGTTCACCTTTTACTCCTGTGTGCTGATGGGATTGTAGAGAGGAGCTTGAAGGCAAAGGCTGGGAGTATGGTGTGGCATTAGAAGAGGAAGGGAGAGATGTACTGGCATCATAGAAAAGAGGTGAGTAACCAGCTTGTGGTTGTGGCGGCGCATGCTGGTGACTATGAAGAACACCACTGTGAGAATCCTCTTCTCCATGGTTTCCACCGGTGGGTGCAAGCTGGAGCAAAGCATTGGTGGCTGCTTCACTTTCAGATACTGAGCCACCAACACTGCTGTCTTCTCCAGTGACACTAACGCTCCCTTGAGGTGTTCCTTGACCGGTCCGGGTTAAGCCATGCTGAGACAGCCTGTGTCTTGTTAGGCTGTTAGAATATGCAAAGGCCTTCCCACACACTTCACAAGAAAACAGCTTGTCACCTCCACCTTCGTGCACTGTTTGATGATGTGCAGTAAGATGGAAGTGATGACGGAAAGACTTCCAACATATAGCACATGTGTAAAGTCTGGGAGGAGGATGGGGATTTGAACCTTGGGGTTTAACATCCTGTGGGTATGGATAGAATGAAGAATTACCTTGACCACCTTGGATCATGCTTCCACCAGGAGCTGGGTAATTATTAAGGTTGTCTCCTCCAGGTGTTGTAGGTACTTCCTCAATTTCTCCTTTCTGGTGTAGCTTTCCATGTCGCTTAAGGCTCTGGGCATATCCAAAATCCTTTCCACAAAGAAGACATTTATAGTTCTTCTCTCCGGAATGCACTGTATGGTGCTTACTAAGGTGAAAAGCTTCTCTGAAGTATTTGCCACACACTGTGCAGTGATGAGGCTTTTCCCCTGTGTGGATTCTGTCATGCCTTCGTAGAGTTTCTCGTCTCGCAAATCCCCGACCACAGATGCTGCACAAATACGGTCTGACATCCCCTAGACCCCCTGGTGTTCTCTGGGAGGACTGACGCCTTTTGGGAGGATCTGCACCTGCTGCCCCAGGTTCCTTCTTTTTACGAGGCTTCCGAGGACGTTTGGGCTTTCCACCTGCTGTCTGTTGGATTGATTGTTGGTGAAGTGCCAGGGCATCCTGGTTTTCGCCACCTCGAAATGATTTCTCCATTCCGGATGTTGAAGACGGACCACCGGGTGAGCCGAGAGGGCCTAGACCAAGACCTCCGAGTAGCCCACCAATTATATCTCTTCTATCGTCTCCTCGACTGCTGTTATTAAGATCACCAGTCATGCAATTTTCCGCTGCAGCAGTGATTGCAGAAATAGCATTATTGACAGAACTGGTAACATCGTCTTCAGAGTCCTCCAGCAGAGCAGAGAGGGGTAAATGTGGGTGCTGTTGGTGAAGCTGCTGGTGTTGGCTTTGTGGGTGTGGGTGTAGAGTAGGAGCTAAAGGTGCTTTTCTTAGTGCTGGCCCCAGTATGCCTCCACCACATGAGGATGTTCCAGCATAAAGGTTGCCTTGAGAGCGCTGGTCTTTGAAGGTATTGTAACCATCACTCCGGTAAGACCCTGCATGACAAATCAAACAGTATGAATGCTGCATATACAAATATCCCCTTAGCACATCATACAGCACAACTTTATTTGGCGCACACACATACTATCCTGTAAGATAAATATGTGACTCACCCACTGCACTAGTTACCATTCCATCACTGGAAGCCCCTGTCTTACTGTTCTTGCCACCAACTATAGAGTTGCTACTATCACTCTTCGGTCTTGGTCCTCTGCCTGATTTGCCACAAGTGCCTGAGGCTGCATGGTTCAACAAAGAGGTACTCTCACGGAAACACCGGCCACAAGCTGGACAACGAAAAGGCTTCTCTTCGTGTATCTTTTCGTGACGGGTGAGGGACTCGCGCCGATTAAAAGCACGGCTACAAGTACTGCAGGCAAATGGCCGTGCACCAGAGTGGATTACACCATGCTGAAGCAGGTGTCCCTTTTTTTTAAATCCTTTTCCACAATCTGAGCAATGGAACGTCTTGTCAGGACTTTGGCATAAGGATGATGCTGAACTATCCTGGGTTGAGTGAGGAATACTTGGATCAGCAGGATGCAAAACAGGATTTATGACATTACTTCTTGTGCCTGCTGTGCCTGCAGTGGTCAACTCATGACTGCGTAAGTGCCTGCGCAGACTGGACAGGTGAGTAAAGGTTTTTCCACACTCTCCACAATGATAAAGTGGTTCAGGTTCAGGATGAGATGAGCGAGGGTGCATGGAACTATGATTGTCAGGTTTAGAACTGTTTGTCACCAGAACGGATGCGGATGTAGAAGTGGGAGCGGAGGAAGAGGATGATGACACGACTGAAGAGGAAGATGGGGGGGTTAGGTGGGAAGGGGGATCTCTACCAAGTCCTGACATACCAACACGGCCTTGGTGGAGGGGGCCAGGTGTAGTATCTTGGCTAAGACCCCCCGAAGTGCTACTACTGCTGGAATTATGGTTTGCAGAGCCATGACTATTGCTGCTGCTAGTGTTACTGCTGCCATCAGTCTTCCGCTGAGGCAAATACCCAGCCATTGCTTTCTTTCTCCTGCCCCCTCCACTTCCCCCTAATGCACTGTCTACTTTCCCGTCATCCTTGGAGAGGGACAAATGTAAGGGCAGAGGAAGTGGCAAACCAGTTTCCTGTTGCATCAGAGATGCCAGCTGGTTTGAGGAGAGGACAGGGATCCCTTGAAAGTCAAAACTGCTTAATGAGGAAGGTTGAGATGAGGAATGAAGAGGGTGATGTGGATGGGGATGTGACAGAGTGTGAGTGGGCAACTGTTGTTGTTGTGGTGGTGGCTGCTGTGGCTGAGGCAAGGTGGTTGAATGGCTATGCGTGTGTGAGGAGTGGAGAGCAGGGGGTGGAGCAAGACCTGAACTTGGTTCAAGACCTAGATGGTTGTGGCTCCCTTGCTGCACCAAAAATTGCTCTAGGCTGGAATTGGCTGGTACTCCTGACAGAAAATACTGATTAGCAGCTAGCATGCAACTAAACTGTTGATGCAAGCTCCGTGCATCAGACTGAGCTCCTGTCAACTGGTGACCAAGGGAAGTTACTGCACTATTGCTAGAAGGGTTATTAGAGCTAGAACTTGAAGGAGATGGGGAAGAGGAGGATGGTCCAGGGGATGCTTGGGGAACAGTGAGGCCAGGATGTAATGGGGGAGGTGGAGGTGGAACAGATGATACTAGTCCTCCAATTCCTCCTGCACTTCCTCCACTTCCACTACTGCCTGAAAAATGGTCAAATCGCCCAACTCCTGGATGTAGCTGTTCTTGTGCAAGGGCTGCCTCAGCTGGATGAAATGAACGCAAAAACTGAGGATACCCACTCACGTGACTTCCTCCACTGCTACTGCTCGCAGACATTTTGCTTGACTTTCTTGAACTTTGTGATGACGAAGACAGTGACTGCTGCTGTAGAGGAGGAGGGGGTGCACTCATTTTTGCAAAAATTGATGCAGAATCAGAAAAGGCACTGTTTCTAGATCCTTGCAATGGGCCTAAGCCAAGTCCAGACAAAATAGTACCAGAGGTTTCAACTTGCTGCTGTTGTTGCTGTTGCAACTGGTGCTGGTGAAGCTGCACTTGCTGCTGGTGTTGTAGTTGTCGCTCTAATCCAAGACCTTTGAACTGATGGGCTTGGTGTCCACTCAGCATCTCTATGATGTCCACATTGTATTTTCCAAACTGGAACATTTCCCAGTTACTGAAACATGGGTGTGCAATGGCAACACCGTCTGCTCTAGGAGCAGTAACAACAATCACACTAAAATTGCCAGATGAGGTGTTACAATGACAATCACTGTTGATTCTCTAACCTGTTTCAACTCACCCTTGTGTATGGCCTGCTTTGAACTGATCTGCAGTTAGCGGACAATCACCAACTGTTCCCACTTTAAAGCCAGTTGTGCCAAGCAGATGCTGCAGCGTAGAATGGATTTTCGGTATGGATAGTGATATTCCAAAGTTCTGCAACACACAATTCAAAGGCTGGATTTGATTTTTGAGTCTTTAACAGTTCTGTGGTTTTAGTGCTTGATGATAACTTGAGTCATTGTCTTTCTTTTTCGGTTCTTTTCTTTCATCAGTATCCTTGTCAGTAATGTTTTCCTCGAATTGCAACAACGGTCAGTCCGTCATTAATGTAAATGGATTTGATTTGATCTTTAATGTAATGTAAGTGAGAAGATGTGTAAATCACAAATGGTGACACTTTATTTTCACATTTTTGAAAGTGCTTAGTGATGCTTTTGTTATGAAACAAAACCAAGATGACTAGATAAGACTTTTCTTGGTTACATACTTGAGTTCATGACCATCCTAGATATGGACAGATTTCTCCAAGTGCCATGTGTTAGTTCATAACAGTCAACGACTGCTAATGTTTATTCCGTTCAAGCCCAAGTGATATGCAATTCCTTTTCCGTGTTTCAGCAAATATGCCAGGCATCTTTTCCATTGTTGAAGAAATTACTCTCAGATGCATGGGACGTTTCTCCACACCACTCCTCTTCTCACTGTGAGACAGAGAAAGAGCAAATATAAACGTAAATGTGAGAAGACCCTTAGTTTCCCGCTGCTCTGTGCAGTTTAAAAAGCATTAACTACCATAAGGGTTGATTTATCACTGGACATGGTATGATAGGGAAGAAAATATACTGTATACTAGACTTGTGAGTGGAGTTTTGACAAGCAACTAACTTATGAATATGTGAATGGAATTGTAAAGATATTTTTGATCATGTGTAAAACAATCATAATGTTTATTTTTTTTATTAAATATGTACAATGCAAACATTTGTAAAATAATGCATGTGTTTTATTAAATCTTAGTCCATACAGTATGTTGTACTGTATGAAGCTGTTGTCTGTCCCATTTTTTTAAAGCATGCATTGTCAAAAAAAAAAAAAAATGAAAGGGGGGGGGGGGGGGGGACAACACAAACCCACTG
>JAQMYG010000033.1:11274566-11288007 GCA_030014215.1 Clariallabes teugelsi
CCCCCCCCCCCCCCCCCCCCCCCCCCCCCCCCCCCCCCCCCCCCCCCCCCCCCCCCCCCCCCCCCCCCCCCCACAACACAAACGCACTGCTAAACCGAAATGCATGCTTTGCACCTTTGAATACTGTTTGTGTTTATCATGCCTCGCATAGAGTTAGTTTTTTTTTTTTTTTTTTAGGTAAAATATATTGCCCTATATCTGCTTTTTACATTTAATTTAAAAAATGTGGCTGGTTTATTTAACCTAATGCAGCAATCGCATCACAGTCTAGCACCTACTGTATATATAAATATAATGCATATGTTTACCATTTGCTTAACGCTTGCATACGAGCTTAATCTCGCAATGCAATAAAGAAATACGCAAAAAGGCAAAAAAAAAAATTTGCACATAAGTTTTATACACTTATAATATATGAATGCGTTTCTTTATGCATCGCGTGCTGCTCGCATTGTGCAAAAAATGATGCTGAGGAGCCGCGCGAGCGGGGAGAGGTGTGAATTTCAAGTAATTATTCCATCTGCTGATACCTCTGTATGTCACACAAAAGGGGGGAAAAAAACACGCAACGTTTGGAGACGCAACGGGGAGCTCACGAAACGAGGAAATCGACAAACCGAACGCTCACATGCATGATACACCTTGTTAGAAATTCCGGATGCGCAACACTAAGGAAAACTGTCTCCGTAGTTAACACGTCGTTAGCATGCAAAACATCTGGCTAACAGCAACACATTCGCCTAGCTTGCTATGTCATCAGTCTGTCCATGATGCGCAAGCAAACATCTGCAAGCACGGATCACACACGCGTCGACAGCAAACGCATCGTTACCGAAGACAATAAAACAGGCCGTTTTTTTACCTATGCATCCATCTTTTAGATTGGGAAAGAGATGAACGGGGCCTGCTACACTCTCCCACCCTGCCCCTCTTGCTCATATGCCCCCTTGTTCTGCGTGCTGTTTTCCAGTCGTTAGCCAGATAGCTAGGACTTTATGTTAACCGCAACCTAGCGTTCTCTCTCGCACACAAGCTCTTTGTCCCTCTGCTAAACATACATGATTAGCGTAAAAAAAATATTTCTATTTTAAACGACACCAAGCCTGGTTCCTGGTTTAAGGCGATGCATGTTTTCATTTTTGTCGGCTAAAATATTTTAGGACCGTTTTTTTTTTTTTTTTTTTGAAAGGAACGAATGACGTGTGAGCGCGTTTCCATCAGGCGTTTCCGGTTCTTTAGAACGTTTCCGGTTAATGCGAGTGCGCCATTTGCTTATAGTTATTTTGCGGGTTGTGTTTCATTCTAAATATATATATATATATTTTTTAAGTAATAGCGTAGTAATAATACTGTAAAAAAAAAAAGTTTTTCAGGGTTTTTTGGTAAAATATGTAGTGGAGTTGTGGAGTAGCCTCGATTTGCTGTTCATGTAGCCGCTAGCAAGCTGTATAACTAATGTTTATTGCGCTGATTAGGATAAGAACGGAGGGTTTGGAGAGGATTCTCGAACATTTTTTTTTTAAATGATGCAGTATATAATTTTCTATCATAACCGGATATATTTTTTGTGACACCGTGGTATGCGAAAAGGCAGTGGCCATTTTATTACGGTGTGACAGCTCAAAGTAAAAGCCCGTGTCCGCATCAAAATGGCTGCCTGAGTTTCTTGGCAGCGGTTCTGTCCAGGTGGACAATGAATCCAGTGGCACACAAACACAACAATGTCATGTTGTTTTCTAAGACAGTAATCCCAAAGACAGTTTTCATCAGTTGACTTTATTTTACAAAGGTAAACAATCATATTTGCCTTATGCGTTATCGAAGAGGGATATAGAAAACAAAGTGCTGAGTAAAACAATGGTGTGATCTGGGTAAAATATTTCACTTTTGACCAAACCTCTATTCTGTTGCTTTTTGTTACATTTTTTACAAAGGTACATTTAAAGCTATTCGGTTTAGGAGAACATTTTCTTTTCCTCCCAGGTATTCAATTCAGGGAAATTTATATATATATATATATGAATGTTTAGTTGTTTAGTGCACATCTGAATAAACCCTGTGCTCTAGGGTATGTAAATGTTGACAATTTGTAAACAAAGCTTAATTACTTAAAAACCAACCCAAATAAACTGGGAGGGGTTCATCAGGAAGGGCATCCAGCATAAAACCTGTGCCAAGTTGTTGTGCGGATTGGATGGTCTGCTGTGGCGACCCCTCGATGGGAGCAGCCGAAAGACCAACAACATTACTTAAACACCATATAAAACATATCCTATAAGGGTCCCGAAGACAAAAAAAATCTACCTGGAGATTCTTCTTTTTTCTAACGTGTGTCGGATTATATTTGTAGCCTATTTTTTAAATTACTTTGATTATATTGCCGAAGGCCTATGTCAGCACAACTGATGGTTATCTTTGCAGTTTTAAGTTTAAACATCTCATAAAAACTTACAGTTATGGCTTGTGGGTACAAAACCGAACAGACGTTGCTACAGACTTTTTAAAGACAGAAAGAAAAAAAAAAAAAAAGATGCTAAATCAATTTAGCTATTCTAATATTCCCTGAAATAAACATTCAAACAGCTGAAACTGAATTCAAATCAATCTATTTTTCATTTACATACACACTATGACATCATATCAACCCAGTGGGATGTCATTGCCACAATGACACTGGCAAGCTTCTGTATGATGGTCACACTATGACATCACGCCAAGGAATGTTTCAATGCACTCATCAGGATGCACTGAGAATCTGTAAAGAATGAGTGCCTGTTTTTGTGCTTGTATTTTGTACTTAGAATGCAAAATAATTTAATGAGAAATATAGATACCTAAAAACAAGTTAACACTAAAACCACAGAAGAAAATATCACCATCATAATGTTAAGATAATAGAGAATAAACAGCAAGAATAAATATCACCAATAACCATAATATTAACTGTCATATTAATGACAATAACAAACACGTATGTATAAGAGAGTCTGTAGGAAGATTGTCTCTAAGTTTTGTTTGTAACGCATCAAGATCCATTTTAATTTCTCTCAGAAATAAGTGAATGTAGTCTACTGCCACCACATGAAGAACTTCTTTCACTTTTCTGCCCCAAAAGTTACTAGGAAATTTACTCTGAACTACTTGTACTGGGAGAAATACATTTAAAATAACTAGCTACCTAATACTAAAATGTTTACCATTACTTGCTGTGGACTTTTAGAAATGAATGAGAACTAAAATGGTTTTACACCATAGCCTGTCCTGTAGGCTAGACTGAGGTCATCTTTACCTCACTGCTTTCTTTTGCTTCACAGGATTTATATCTCAGTCTATATACATTAATATTTACTGTCGTCAGTATTCTCACCACCTTTTAAATAACAATTAATAAACTGTGCCTAGGCAGTCTACCACTGACACACATGTAGTATAGCCCTTAATATTGATAAGCATTATTGATTATGATATTGGGTGTGACGCTCTGTCCATTTCTGGATGAAAGCTGATCAGCGGTGTGAGATGACTTGGACTCTCCCCGTGTTCAGTCGTCACTTTAACAGCGCAGACACATGGCTTTAGGGAGATTTCAACAGCAACCCAGCAGGCTTGTTAGTAAGCTCATTGAAGTGTCTGTGCACACCTGAGCTAAATTCTCATGTTGGATAAACCTTGCCAACATTTACTGTGCTATGCTGCCTAATGAACATAATAATCCTTAACGAACTTCTCTCTATATATATAAAACTGTGAACATCTGGACTCTTCTCCTGTTTTCCTCATATAAGCCACATTGAACAGTTTGAGGCATCCATATATATAAAACCTTTCAACAATACATACAGCATACATAGAGCTTATAATGACACAAATGTGTCCACATCCTTACAGAACTAGTTTTCTTGCAAATTCGTTGCCATTGTCCTTCAGCCAAGGCAAAAAAAAAGTCATTTTCAAGTCCCTGCACTTGGACATCGAAGAAAACCGTTGGCTTAGAATCCAAACAAAGTGCCATTGATCAGTAATGAGCTGAGTTCAGTTGGTGAAAGTCGATGATTGTCAGATACATTTCTCTTTTTTCCCCCTCTGGCCTGGGCTGTGTTGCCCAATCAGAATGGCTTTTGAAGATAAATTACCTACCCCCTTCATTGGAATTTTTGGGTTGAAGGGACAAAATGATGATTATTGGTTTATCTTATTCCACACATATATTGATTTCTGTGAACATTATGAAAAACTTGCTCCAACAAAGCAGTCTTAATCTAGAAAATCCACAAGCAAGTCTTCCAGAACTGGTGATGCAGTGTAAGGTGTGTATGAAAAAGGCAATAATAATCATGGGGCTATCCTAAAGCTGATGCAGTTTAGTTTCCCTTACTCTGTGCAAAAAAAGTCATTTTTTGTTTTTTAATCATAGCAATCATTTTTGGATCAACTTATTTCTGTGACAAGCCATGTCATCACCATGTATTCTCTTGTTATGTGACAGTAGCTCTGATATCCAGCATTTATGTTGAGCTCCTTTTGTACATTGACAGGTTATCAGTATGCCGATGTATTTGTTTTAATACTCATTTCAGTTTCCAATCTGTAGCAGCACAACCGAACAGCTGGAGTAACCCATCTTCTGATGTAAGCAAATTGTTGGCGTGCAATGTTTCCTTAAGTTTTGTTCTTTCCTTTCTGTTTCTTTTTTGATAAGATGAATGTTCCATTGGACATTACTTGAACATATGGCTCTATAGTGGCATTAAATGTCATGTAATATCCAGTAAAATAAAAAAGCATGACACAGTGACGTGAATTTATCTTTCTTCACCTGGTTACCCAGGCTCTTCGTGTACAATATTCGTTTCTGACAATGTTTTCTAAGGTGGCTATTATCAAACTTATAAGAAAATTACTATACTGTAATTATGGCTGAAATTTTACAAAGAGAATAAAACAACAAAAAGTTTTACACTTGTCTACAAGACATTGTGTTCTCTCTGTATTTACAGCTTCTGTTTCCCTTGTGGTTTCCTCTACTTCTCCATCTGTTATTCTTCCTTTCATGTCCTCATTCTCTCTCTACTTTTTTCCTTCATCCGCTCTCTATCTCTATATTCTTTTCTTCAGCCATTCTCTTACCTATACCATCCTCCCACTCCTTTTACACTCTCTTTTACACTTTTCACTCCCTTGTCTGCCCACTCACTTACTCTTTCTTCTTTAATCCCTCCATTACCATCCCACTCATAGCACCCTCAAACTCACCCCCCATATCTTTCAATTTCCCTTAACTCTCTCTCAATCCCCTCCATCCTCTTCACACAGTCACTTCATTTTTGCTCCCCGTCCGAACACCCTGGTTTGCAGCCACCCCGCTTCCACTGCTTCCTCCTCCACCAGGGATGAAATGTAGTTGCTCAATGGTATTTTGCCTTTTTGCAGCAAAAGCTAGCCTCCTGGCGCTATGACCTGATAGTGTTCCTGTGCCCATGACAACCCCGGTTCCTTGCATTTCACTCCATCCCACACCTCCACTTCCGCTGCCTCCCATGTGACTCGGCATGGCTCCTGTGTTACGCTCTTGATCGCGGCCCGAGGTCGGGTGTGAGTTCATCTTGATCATGTGATGGCGATCAAGAGAGGGGGTGGCACAGACATTCTGCTGTGATTGAGCCTTCTGGTGGCTCACGCGGGGTAGAGTGGGCACCATGCCCCCTCCAACTGTGTAGTCGCCCATTCCCATGCCCATACCACTCCCGCCACCTCCATAATCGACTCCACCCATGCCCACTTCCTCCTCTAGATGATCAGGGGACATCAGCAGCCTCTCCTTAGACTTGCGCAGGGTATTCTGGGTATTGGAGTTTTTGCCTGTTGTAGTATTCATGGCTTTGTAGTACTGGTGCTGCTGGTTCTTGGGGATCCGTGATAAGGTGCTGCCATCCCCAAGGGCAAGGAGCTGATCTGTTGATTTGACACGGCGAGGAGGTTTGGAGAGGGTGTCATAGTTCTGGTTGGGCTTGGTTTCTTTAGGCTCCAAAGGATAGGGGTTAGGAGTATGGCTGGGGGCAGATTGAGGGTGAGGTATGCGGGGACGAGTGGCATGTGTGGGTAGTGTGCCTCGTCCACCTATTGTATAATCACCACCCCAAGGCAAGTGGTGCTGCGATGAGTGGAAGGACGGAGGGACATTGTTGGGTCTCCGTTTAGTGGTGCAGTAACCTGAATATTCCTCCAGACCTCCTTTTTCTGTGATTGGGAAGAAAAACAGAAGTTTGTTAGAAAAATGTCTACTATTAACAAACACATAATAAATAATGACAAACAACATAATGATAATATAAAATAATGTCTGCTATAACAATGGAAACTGTTTTATTGTTTGGGAGAGTTTTATACAATAAAAGCCTACTGTAATATGTACTTGCTTGTAAATAACATTTCCTTGACCCCCTGTGCTAAATCAAGGTGAACAATAATGTAACACATATTTTAGCATAATTGTAACTTTTAATTAATAAATAAATGGGTGGTATCTAAAGGCAACAGTATAAAATATAATCTCTATGAAATATCAGACATCAGGCATAATATAGCTGGTGATATAAATCTTTCCTGGTATCCACTACTGGTACCTCTTCAGACAAAACCAACAATCTCTTCATGAAAACTGAACACAGATGTACAGTGCATTGAAAAAAATTAGAATATCATGAAAAAGTAATATTATTTTTGTGATGTAATTAAAAAAGTGAAGTTCAATTAAATTTTATTTGTATAGCGCTTTTAATAATACACATTGTCGCAAAGCAGCTTTACACAATCAAATGAATTATTTAAGTTTGTATGAATGTGATGTGAATGTGTATGAATCAAAATGAGAAGACTGTCCCTGATGAGCAAGCCGAGGACGACAGCGACAGTGGCAAGGAAAAACTCCCTGAGATGGATATCCCTGAAAGTCTCATATATTCTAGGTTCAATACACCTCAAGTGAAATTTTCATGCCTTTACAGTATTTTGTTTTTAGGAGAAGGTGCACAGGCAACATGGCTGACTATAGTCTTAAGAACCTTGTGAAGAACAGATGATTCAAGAACTTAGGAGAGCTTTATGTGCAGTGGAATGAGGCTGGAGTCTATGCATCAAGAGCCACCACACATAGATGTCTTCAGTGTTGTATTCCTGTTATCAAGTAAGTCCTGAACCAGAGACAACATCAGAAGCATCTTACCTGGCCTAAGGAACAAAGGGAACGGACCGTTGCTCAGTGGTCAAAAGTCCTCTTTTCAGATTAAAGTAAATTTTGCATTTCATTTGGAAATCCCAAATGGAAAGTCTCAGAGGCTGGAGGAAGAGTGAAGAGGCACAGAATCCAAGTTGCTTTAAGTCCCATGTGAAGTTTTCAGATTTTGTGATGCACTGGGGTGTCATGTCATCTGCTGTTTTATCAAAACCAAAGTCAGTGCCGTCTGTGACCAGGGGATTTTAGAGCACTTCATGCTTCTGTCTGCTGACAAGCTTATTTCCTTTTTCATAAGGACTTAGTACCTGCCCACAGTTGAAAACCTACAACTAACTGGTTTGCTGACCATGATATTACTGTGCTTGATTGGCCAGCCAACTCACCTGACCTGAAACCCATAAAAAATCTCTGAACTATTGTCAAGAAAAAGATGAGAAATACCTGACCCAACAATACAGACCAGCTGAATGCTTTTTTAATCTTAAAAAATACTAAAATAAAGTATTTTAAAGTAAAAATACTTATATTTTGAGACATTGGTTATTTATTATTTGAGCTGTTAGTTGTAATCACCATGAAAACAAAAAAGACTTGAAATATTTCACTTTACATGTAATTAATATATAATATATGAGAGTTCTGTTTTTTTACATTAACATTTCACATTTTTTAAAGTAAAAATTTTTTTTTTTACAATATTAAACATTTTCAAGATATATATATTGATTTATATATTCCTTTTAGTTTTAATTCTGATCAGTGTCACCGTGGAACACTGGGTGTGAAACAGGAATATGCCATTTAACGTCCATGCCAGGGAACCTTGTACACACAAAGTTCACCCTAGCAGCAATTTAGCATAGGAAGTTCAAAGACTGGTATGTTTTTGGGAGGTAGGAGGAAACAATAGAACCTGTAAAAATCTGGAAATGCAGTAACCAGAGCTCAGGATCGACCTTGGAGCTGTCAGGTGGCAATGTTGCCTGCTGTGTCATTGTGCTGCCCACAGGAAAACCTGTGTCATAAAATTATTATTCTTATACCTATACACACTTGTACATCAAAAAACTTATAGAACATAAACTGTTTCTCTTGAAGCTTTTGTTTGATTGTTTTTGTTCATTGTATCTTGTATTAATTCTGTTGTTCTTTAGTTTTCCTGCCTGTCTTGCCACATCCCATCAGGCTGCAGCTTGATGCCCATATATTCTTCAGGCTAAATATGCTTCCATGCTCTAATCTGGTCTCATTAAAATGACCATGATCTCATACTGAATTGGATGAAGTTATGTGTGTCTATATTTTTAAGCAAAGTGGTGTAGAGCTATGTCCAGTTACGCTTAATGGTCCCACCGCACAATAAAACAGCTGTTTTAATTATTCTTCCAATCCAACAAGAAGTGTCACAAACCCAACAGTGTCAAATGATGCCAGTAAGCTTCTGAGAACTGTTGCATGTCCTGCCTTTAGTGAGGATGTTCTATTAGACTCACCGAGCCGTTTAAGGGATGAGTATCTGTTGAGCTCAGGCTTCATGGCAGCCTCATACGAGGGTGGGAGCTGTGCCAGGTTATGAAGTGACTGGTGAAACGAGGGCTGCGGCTTCATGGCATTAGTATGCTTATTTGGTTTCAGTGTTCCACCAGCGGTCATCTGCACATTGTTCATACGTGGTGCACGCTCTGTGAACAGCAGCATACACACTTTAGTTCAAATAGCAAAACATGCAAATTTATGATTACACATATTTGCTTATAAAACTACAGGTTTTTGTTGTAGTATTTTCCCCATGTACACATGAACTAATGAACTACAGAGTCTAGGCAGTTAAGATCACCACTTGGCCTGGATCAACTTCTGCCACCTTTTTATTCATTCTATCTCATCACTAGCTTTTTGTCTATTAAACCATAAATGCATGAGGAGTGCAATGCATACTGATGTTTCAGCAGAGGGACAAAGGAAACACATTCATTTGTACAGAATCCCTGCTGAGTCGAACCCAGACCATAAAGCCAGGTGGAAATTATTATTCCTGCCTGTTCAGTATATCCAACCGGAGGTACTGAGGTTGATATAACTCTATTTTATATGTGATTTTATGGGTTCCTTTATATATTTTAGTCATTTGAACATTGTATGCAATAAAAAATATCTGACCTGTTCTTATATTGTGAATAGATGCAAATCCAAAGTTGAAGATGATCACTTTTCCACTATTGTCTAGCAGACAGAAATCATCTGCCAGTTCAAGTCACTGTTTATTTTATCACATGTATTTATTTAGATCAATATTAAAATTGCAGCAAGGCTAAGGATTCTTTCGTCAAATCCTGTGATAGTTTCAACATGGAATCCTTGCTGCTAGAAATAGCTGGACCATCAGTGGTGAGGAATGGCAACATCCAGTCATATAACTGCAAACACTCTATAGAAATACAGACATAAATTGACTTACCAATGGTGGCAGTGTGCTTGGGGCTAGAACCTGAGGTATGGATAAAGTTGTGCTGCAGATTTCCCACTAAAACAGAGTAAACCATGACATGTAAGTGACAAGCGCATTGTGAAATGCTGGTTTACTAGAATAAATTCAAGAACATTGGTTATTTATGTATTTTCACAATTCGCAAAATCTTAGTTAAAGTTTTACTTTGAACCCATTTCTGTAAGTTACCAAAACCTAAACTTCTAACAGCACAAACCATAATAATTAGAACAGTTGGCACAGCTTCATCTGTTTTGGGAGTGCCCCCTCATTGTGAACACCCCGGGTGAAATACTGCTGCTGAGATGACTGATGCCATGAGCATCTGTTCCCTGTAAATGATTGCTTGTAAAAACTGTCTGCTGCACTGAGAAAATCTTGCCAAATCATAGCAATAAAGAAGATCATGTGCATGAAGAGCTTCTGATTCATGGGACCCAAAACTATATAAAAATACATATTTTTATATAGTACATAAACTAACACATAAGTAATAAAACATCTCATTAAATTACTGTATCCTCTGGAAGGAGATCTGCAGAACTAGAAAAGCTAACTTTAAAAAAGAAAATGAAGAGGGAAAAAATATCATCTCACATCGGTTGTCTTTGCTCTGCAAGGTAGGGTACAGGTTTTTAGGAGGACGTCCAAGAGTTCCCTCTCCACCTCCACTGCCCAGGGCAACACTGTTGTTTCTTTCTCCCTGTTGGACTGGGCTAGACTGATGCCGCAGCATGTCCACCAGAGCTCTAACAACATAGACGGAAGATCAAAGGAAGAGAGAAATTCATATTAGATTACAGATATGTTGGTATGATCACTTGATCCTTGATTCATTAAATTAAATATAGCTTACCTGGGCATATTGAGCTCCCTGTTGCGTGCCTGCCGAGAGGCCTTGTTAAATGCCACCTTGATGGCCACAGCCACAGCAACAGTGAATGAGATTACTCCACCGATGACATATATGGTATTGTTGCTCTGTTCAATGCGACTGAGGTCAGGGTCAGTAAGGTGATGGGGTGGTTTCGTTCCTGGTGGCGCTGTGTTGGCCCATACTGGTGAGATGTAGTTATGGCAAATGTTCTGGTCGAGCCGGCGGGAACGATCTGGACAGCAGAAGCGGTAGTGGCATGTGCCGCAGCAGTAGATAAAGTCATCCTTGGAGCAGTTGAAGGTAACGTCATACTGGCCCATGACATCATAGTATCCCCGGCACACATCCACTTCCACCAGTCTTCGTGGAGGTGGGGCCACCTGTGCTGCTCCGAGTGGAGGTCCCAGGGCATCAGCTGTGGCATTTTTAGAAAGCATGACTTGAGCCTGGGGTCTGGGTGGTGTCTCTGGCCATCCCGTTGACCCCTTCCCTCGCCCATTTCCTCTCCCATTTCCTCCACCTCTGGACTGCAGTACTAAGAATCCCCAGCTACTGGGCCTGGGGCTGACTGTTGGGCTGCTGGTGGGTCTGATCGGTGAATTTCTGGCTTTGGAGGGAGCAGACACACTGGCTGAGGACGTGTAAAGTGGAGCGGCGATTAACAGGAAGAGGAGGATGACACACGTTCGGGCTCCTAAGGTGGCCGTCATTTTTATGTGACTAACACGACTATTTTCTCTTGCTGACTCAACCCTCTGTTCAGTACAGAATCCTCCTTTAAAACCACAGTCCCTAACAGCGCATGTAAAAATGTAAGTCATGGGCTTCCGACATAAAAGATTTGCTTAAACGTCTGTAAAAAAAAAAAAGGGCACTGTGTGTGTTTCGGGAGAAAATAGGGGGGCAGTGACGATAATGTGGTCTCAGACTCCAGGGACACTCAGATCCTCAGCAGAACAAAGGAAGCCTGAGTAACTGGCCTAATGGTTCTCCCTTGAGGCAAAGTAAGCTGAGAGACACTCACTTCTCACCTTATCTTCAAAAATGCTTTAAAATATCCAAAAGTGTCTTTATGTCTCTTATGAATAAAATGGCTTCCCTTATTAAACAAGCACTGGTCAGGTAGAGCTAGTTAAAAGGCTTTTGAATTAAGAAATGTATGTATGTATGTCCATTTAGAACAACTTAGTACATAATATATTCTCCTTGTTTTGGCACTTATTAAGATGATTTTGCTTAGAAGCAAAGGACAACTGTAAACACCATAAAATGTAAACTAATGCACTGTCTTTTTTTGTCTTCTGTATGACTTTTATACAATTTGGGCACTCTTTATGTTCAACAGTGGCACTTAAGTCATTAGGAATTTCCCTGACCCGTAATACTCCCTGAATGCAATTTTCTTTTAATCATTTAAAACAGTTTAAGAACCAACTATATTGTTGAGATAATATTAACAAACTAACACTAATATAGGTTTACGTCTTTAGAGGACTACTTATGGTGGTGAAATCTTTGGAATGGTTAAGGTCAATGTGGTGGGGAATCATTTTGACTGCACAGCCCTTCAAAGGCTTTCCTCGCTGGACATCTAACCAATGCTTTTCTGCTTAGAGCAGAGCAGCATACATTTTACCTGCTTGTTCAAAAAATGGTGCGTCTACTAATCATGTGCACTAAAGAGTGCAAATGTGTGGATGAAATAACACATAGAAAAAAACTTTCTATATCTCTAAGAGATCATCTATAGCTTACTTAGACAACTTACACATAATAATTCCTTATTTAGTCGTGATGTTATTATAATTACTGCTAATTTAAAAATGTAAAAAAAAAAAAAAGGGAGTAAATATTTATTTTACTTATTTAAAAAGAAAACGGGAAAAACGAAGAAAATGTCTTTCAGATGTTGATTCTCTGACTATCTGAAGAATGTCACTGTAGTTGAAAGCAGCACTTGGTTTGATTGCAACAGCAGATTTGTGGAGCCAGAAAGAAAAAGGAACCTTCATGAACTTTTGCCGCATGTAAACAGTAAAAACAACACTGAGATCTGAATCTTCAAACGTTTCGAATTCCGACTGGTTGACTTTGGAATCTGATGATCCTCATCAGCAGTGCTGTTTTCTCAGGGATGTGTGAAGAGATTCTAAAATGCAAAAAAAAAAAAAATGTCATTACAAACACATCCTAGACAGAGAGACATTGACAGATAGACAGATATAGAGGCTTTAATTCAAGGCTGTGGATCATGGCCATATTTTTATTGCACAACCATAGCCAAATAGAATGTAAGTATACTGTACAATAGAAACAGAGCACTGGGTATATTAACGACTAACATACAGATTTAACCAGTAAGGCAACAGATGCATTTGTACCTTGCTAGGTTCATGAGCGGAGGGGGGAATGGCAATGCATGCTTTGTGAATGCCTTTCAAGCATTTCAAAGCCCATTAAGGATAATTGGTGTTCAGTTGATTATCCCGAAGAATATATCACAAACATTGCAGGTGTAAATTCCAGCATACGCTTGGAGACAAGAAAAGGAATGGTGCATAATAGTTGTGCTGCATGGTGCAGGGAAGGGTAATGGCGGTTTGTTTAATGTGTTACTATGTGCCAGTGTGAGTCAGAGGCATTGAGAGGTCTGAATAGTAGCGATGATCTGAACAAGCAGTGATCAATTCCTTTCATAAGGCACATGATGAGGCTGCTTGTGGGTGCATTATTATATGTGTCAGTATGTTTATGCGCCGTGCGTGTGCATGCGTGTGAAAAAAAAGAGAGCAGGATAGAGAGAGATAGGGTTTTTTTTTTTGGGGGGGGGGGGGGGGGGGGG
>JAQMYG010000033.1:11288107-11309436 GCA_030014215.1 Clariallabes teugelsi
GGGGGGGGCTACTCCTGAGATGGCTAAATTGTGTTTGATTTTTGTTTGTTTTTTATTTTCAGGGCAGAAAATGATGAAGGAAGACAAAAAAAAAAAGAATGGAGGAATCAGAGCAGCAGGAACAAACAGAGCCAGAGGTATGGCAGAAAAGCTCTGTGTGTGGTGATGGTGAAGTGCGTGTGCAAATGTGTGGGAGTTCAGCGAGTGGGTGGCAGAGAATGGAAAGCTTTCTGTGACACCGCTTACCAGCACACACATGCACACATAGTATCCAGTATGTTCCTGCAGCATGTACAGAGCAACCAGAAAACACATTTAAGCCACGCACCAAAACAATCCACAATGGAACAAAATTAGGCAACACATGCGTTGGAATGAAGCGCAGAAGCATATGCGCAGCTACACCCAACACAGCTGGTGTGTAAATGGTTGCGTGTTTTGACGAAAAACTTCTGCAGATACACAGAGCTTTTGTTTTATCACATCTGTATTAATTCCTATATTGCTGCTTAATTGTCACGACTTAATTACGCCATCCCTACCAACGACACTCGTCATAGTGATGATGTTCAGAGTTCAGCTTGTCATATAAGTATAATACATATATAAATTTTCATACATGAGCTGGACAATATAATGAAAATAACATATCACGACACATCTTTCTACGTTATGATACAAGATATGCAGGTGTCCTAACAAATTATCAGCAGAACAGTAGTGTTTTCTGGTTCATTTAACAACCTATGGGTCCCAAGATACCATTAATAACATACTAGTTACTGTTAACATAATAGGTGACACGTGAAGTGAATAACATTGATTATCTCATTACAATGGCACCTTAACACAATGGGTGTTATATATATTAGGCGGCAAGTGAACAGTCAGTTAACGATGTACTGGAAGCAGGAAAAATGGGCAAGCAACTGAAGTTGAGCAGCTTCGACACGGGGCAAATTGTGATGAGTCAGAACATATTTAAAACAGCAGGTCGTGTGGTTTGTGTTTCCAGTATGCAGTGGTCATAACCTACAGTACCAAACAGTTTCCAAGGAAAGACAGCTGATAAATCTAATTTTCACTGATGTGTGTGGGATGCACAGAATCCCCTCTCTGATTCAATCATACAGAAGAGATTACATGGTGCAAATTGCTATTAAAAATAATGCTGGTTAAGATAGAAAGGTGTCACAGTGGGTCACACCTTACTTCGTGTGGGACTGTGTGGTCGCAGACCGCTCATGGTGCCCATGCTGATCTTTGTCCACGACTTAAAGCACCTAAAGTACACATGAGCATAAGAACCAGACCATCAAGCAATGGAAGAAGATGTTCTGGTTTGATGAATCACATTTCCTTTGACATTATGTGAACGACTGGGTGTATGTGGGTCGCTAACCAAGAGGAAAAAAAACAGGAACAGATGCAATATGGTAATAAAGCAAGCCAGCAGAGGCAGTGTGATGTTCCGGGCAATGTCCTCCTAGGAAATATTGGGTACTGGCATTCATGTGGACATTCTTTTGAAATGTAACACCTACCTAAACATTGTTGCAGACCAGATACACCCCTTCATTTGAGGAACACAACGTAGTGTTCATGATGTTGACTTGGCCACTACATTCTGCAGATTTCAGTGTGACAGAGCGTCTGTGATATGTCTGATCCATAGAGTCCCCACCTCTCAGCTAATTTCTTAGTTGCCTTCAGAGGTCTTGTGGATTTCATGCGATGGCTCAGAGCTGATTTGGTGGCACACAGGGTGAATGCAATATTTGGCAGGAGGTTTTATTGTTACAGCTGACTGGTGCATTTATATATAACCATATACACCTATTAGCCATAACATTATGACCACTGACAGGTGAACTGAACAACACTGATCACCAAACCTACACCAGCAAACTGGCATCAGGATCATGGGCTTCCAAGGCTCACCCAGGTCCACGGGGAGCATCCCATCTGGTCTGATCCCTCAGAAAAGACAATACTGCACAAACCACTAAAAAAGTCAATGCTGGCCACGATAGAAGATGCCAGAAGACCCAGTACATCACAGCCAGGTCACCTACAGGACTCAGCACTCAATTAGATCAAGGCTGCTTACTCGAAATCCCCAGGTCCCAATCCAAATGAGCACCCATGAGATGTGCTGGACAAACAAGTTCAATCCATGGAGGCCCCACCCTGCAAACCAGTGCACCCAAAGAATATGCTGCTCCTGCAGTATCCATCCTGGTGCCAGACACCAGAGCATACTCCCAGAGGCCCTGCGGAGCCCTGCTTGAATGTATGTATAGATACATTAAATCACAAAAAGTGTTCACAAAGACACACACACACACACTCCTAATAAAAATACACCTATAGTTTTATGATGCATGAAATGCATCAAAATAGTTTAGCTTTCATATATTGTAAATACTTAGTTTCCTTTACTTTAGCGGCTCCCTTATAATAGGCAATAAATCACTCATCTGTCTGTTTCAAGCCTATAACCTAACTGACTGCACCACTGCTGGGCTGTTGCAATGGCGCAAAAACAATCATCACCGTTTAATTTGTTTTCCACTGGTCAGATATTTAGCAGATGCTTTCATCCAAAGTGACTTAAAAAAAAAAAAGCACCATGTTTTGCCCAGAAATCAAACCCAGATCAACTGTTTATAACACAGCAATCCTAAGCGCTGTACCATATGCATAATTACAGTGTGTCACAGACCAGAACATCTCTGATAACCAGCCAGATATGTAAATGTGATGGCATGGTAAACATTCTGAAAAAACTCACTGATAACCGGCGGTTGAAATGAAGATTATTGACAAATGTTTGACTATCCATTTCAATGGGGGAAAAAATATGACAAAAAAATAAATAAATAAATGACAGACTGCATTGTAACCATTTTTTTCATGTACACTGCAAAAAAATCATTCGAGAGTTAGAGCAGTGTGGTTATATAAACATTATATAATCTTATTAACATGGTAGACATCGCAGCATATACTGGCTGGCTAAATAGTCTGTGTTTAAAGGCAAAAAAATATTTACAATGATAAGTTATAGCGCAGTATTTAATTCGACAGCCTCTGATTTCGCAGCACTTGTGTCTGCACTGTATACAAGAATGTAAAAAAAAATATATTAATGCATCAGGATTGGTGTTACATGCAGGAATGATTATGTCCTGTAATGCAATGCTCGTTTTGGGCCCATGCCAATAAAGTACTGAGTTCAGATGACCCCAAAGAAAAAAGTTGTGAGTGATGTTAGGTCTTTTGAATTATTAAGCCTTCTTGGGTCTAAAATAAACAAAAATAAAAGAGGATCAAATAATTTATTTTTTATATGTAAAACCCTATGAATCCAGACATTTGGACCACCATATTGACACACACACATACACACACGTATCAATATAGACATGATAGCATTAATTAGTTGCTGTAGATTTGTCGGCTGTACATCCATAACCAGAATCTCCCGTTCCACCACATCCCAAAGGTGCTGTATTGTATTGAGAGGTGTTGACTGCGGAGGCCATTTGAGTACAGTGAACTCAATGTCATGCTCAAGAAACCAGTTGGAGATTATGATAGCCTTGTGACATGGCATGATATCCTGTAATGAAGGAATAGAAAAGGTCATCAACAATACTCACGAAGGATGTAGCACTTAAATGATGCTCAACCGGTACTAAGATGTGCCAAAACATCCTCCATTCCATTACACCACCAACAGCTACCTGAACTGTTGATTCAAGGCTGGATAGAGCCATATTTTCATCCTCTGCTGCTTCAAGGTTCAACAAGATGTGTGTCCAGGGTTGCTCCTCGGCATACTTCGGGTATATCAAGATATTATTTGAGTTACTGTTGCCTTTCTATCACCTCGAACCAGTCTGACAATTCTCCTCTGACCTTTGGCATCAAAAAGGCATTTCTGGCCAGAGAACCGCTGCTCACAAGGTATTACTCTTTTTTTCAGACCATTCTCTGTAAACCCAAAAAATGGCCTTGTTGGGCACAAACAATCATGCCACATTCAAAGTCAATTAAATCACCTTTCATCCCCATTCTATTACTCACTTCAGCCGATAGTCTTGGCCATACCTAAATGCATTGAGTTCCTACCATATGATTGGTTGGTATTTGTGTCAATAAGCAGTTTAACAGGAATGAGTTTAACAGTACCTAATGAAGTGGCCAGAGCATATATGCATTATTTGTCCCAAATCCTAAATACCTTCACATAATATAAGCACTTAAATCTAAACAAAGGTTCACACTATTTATCCAGCAGACAAGCTCTGCTCTTTTTGCCCTGATCCACAAACGTCTGCACACTCAACAATGCTGTCCACTTAGTAGTCAGATATTCCGACTATCAATGAAGTGGTCCAAGCTGTTAACACAAGCTCTCCTATTAAACAGACCAGCCTATTTTAGGCTTTGTGATCTATTCAGCCACCATAGGATAAGTGGTGGTGGTTGAAAATAATCATGAATATAAATAATCTTATCCTATCCTTTTCACTATAGCATGTTTTATAACTATAATCTACAAGTAGTGCTTCAAAAACAAAACAAACAAAAAAAGCTTTAAAGGCCGTAATACACTATTTGCGCCTAAAGATACTCCTGGGGTTTATTAAATGTTCAAATGCAATTAAAATTCCTGTGGAACTGTAAAGCTATCTGTATGTAAGGAGTTAATTTAATAGTACATCATGTCCCAAAATGTCTGCATAATTTTTGTTCCTTTGCAACACTCAGTGGAAAACTGATCTCTTATATACAACGATCATATTCAAGGCACTCACGTTTAATCTAATCCAGCACGCTAATAAAGGAACAGCTCACACGAGAGTTGAAATCCGTTTTGCTTTTAATTTGTTCGTCAGTACTGGTTTTATTTACTTCATTAAAACAAATGTAATTTAGGATCTTTATTGACTTCCATCCTCTGTATTTGCATTTTGTTAAAAGTACATTTTAGAAGATTGTCTTTGTCCACACACAGCAATTCACAGCTAAATTTTTTGATCAGCTAAACTTCCTAATGTCTAAACTATTCAGTAGTGTCTCACTGTCACCTATGCAGGATTCGTACTCATTCTAAATATCCATCTTTTTTAGCAATAGATTCAACTGACTCACTGAAATCCAAGTTACCGCAATGGGACATGCTTGCATTTAATGCATAAACTGCTCCCAGCTAAGAATTTGGTGCACACTGTATACATTATTTAGTTTATGGCATATAAGTCACTACCTATCAGGTTTAAGATTCATTTACATTTTTTATTTAAAAAATAATTTTAAAAAAGGAAAAGAAAAAAAACATAGTCAACGATATTCCTGAAATCCTGTTTTTTGTTTTTTTTTTCACATGAAGAGTAAAGCATAGAGGAATGGCGCTAAAATGCGTAGGCCATTTCGACACCTTTAGAAGCTGTGTGGAACAGTTCACCCTTCTCAGCAAACTGGATTAGCCTTTCTTAAGCACAGTACCCGTCAGCAAGAGACTGTGGGCGATTTGAGAGAGATGTGCCACTGAAGACGTGGCGCACTGACAAAGAATTTCCAGAACACTCCGACTGCTGAGTTTATCAAGGAGCGACCATCGGATTCCACTGCAGTGTCGGGAAATGTTGGCGTCTTTCTTTATTCCTATCTACTAAACAGCACATCTGTTTTGGACATTCTCTCCTTTTTCTCTCTGTTGCTCCCACCCTCAATTTCTCTCTCACTTTCTCTTGCTCTCGCTCTCTCTCTTTATGATATTCAGTGCGTGGGTTGAGGCAGCTAGCTCTCTCTCAGAATAGCACTGCAGCAGTTCATACTAGTGTGGAGGGAAAGAGGGAGAAAGAGAATGACAGGAAGGACAAGAAGACCTTTGTTTCCCCTCTGAGGCGTCTTTTTCCGTTCGGAAAATGCACTCTTGTCCATTTTTTGCACAGCACAGTTGGATTTTCTTCTAGAGGTAATGTTATCGGTGCTTGCGTAACAAGCAAGATTTCTTTCGTTCCAACCCAACAGATGTCATCCACTTCGACACTTCAGCAGTGTCATTAGGTTCACGCCACCAGTGCAGTCACAGGGAAATTTGCAAATGGGTTGCTCGGCATTCAGTGTCCCTTATCTCACCATCCAGTTCATCACCCA
Organism: Clariallabes teugelsi; assembly: GCA_030014215.1. NCBI lineage: Eukaryota > Metazoa > Chordata > Actinopteri > Siluriformes > Clariidae > Clariallabes > Clariallabes teugelsi. Next base: position 11,294,279 of record JAQMYG010000033.1, read on the forward strand.
AATGGCGGAATCATTTCACGCCATGCGCTCATTTGTACAAAATGTTTTTAGAAGCATTCGTTCCGTTTTCATTGGATCCGTTTTCATAGAAATACGCAGATGAAAATCTGTCTGATTGGATTGCATAAGAGATCAAATACATTGACTGTAAGACATTGTAGAAGCAAGGGTTGAGTGAATCACGCTGTCTACACTTGACTGGCATTGATGTGGGATAACTCTTCATCTGGTGGGAGTAGAGGGCAGTGGCGCAAATTATGTAGGACAGCATGAGTCTGTGTTTCTGTGTTTGTGTGTGCGTGTGTAAGACAGAAAGAGAGAAAGAGAGACAGTGAGTGAGAGAGAGGGAGAGAACGTTTAGGTCAGGAAATGTTTGCCAGATGGTGGTTCCTCTGTTCTTTTGCACTTGACAGGCCTAAAATGGACATTTCCTCTAGACACAAAAGTGTGGCGCAAAATTCCACAACTTTTCCCTTAGCACACAGTCAAACGAAGAGTGTTAAATTAACATGAACAGCACTAACAATGTGGCCTCACCTTTCTTTAATATACACAGTAGGAGACAATTTAATGTAGAAAGAGAAAGCGTGCAGCTAGAGGTCCATTGATTATATGCAGATACATAGCAACCAGCTGACACATTCAACAGTCAGTGAGACATGCAGCTCCAGAGACACGAAGCACAAGTGCAATGTGAGTGCAGAACTGAGCAGGTGAGCTTTCACTGCAGTAATGTGAGCGTCATCCGTTTCTCTTTGCACAGATGTAGCTACCTGAGTGAAAAAAACTGATTAGTAGTTATACATGGTTTATACTGGATGTGGAGTTGCCCCGAACATATAGTATCGGGGAGCGAGTAGGTGGTTCTGAGCGCCAGTGAGGCTGCACTGAATGGCCACCTGCGTCGGCGTCAATGCATGCGCGGATGAATAAAGCGGCTGCTGCAGCTTCACTACACTTTTTACACGGATGTCTGGATTCTTCGCAGCGTCTTTGCATGCTGGAATAAAAAAGCCTGATCAACAGCATTCTGGTTCTCGACACCTGACTACACCCTGAGGAAAAGATGGTTGCTGTGGTGATAGGGGGAAATAAAGTAAAACTCATGGAAGGGGGGGCACATTTCCATCATTTGATCAGATGGCAAAAAAAAAAAAAAACTATATGAAAAATATAAGGGTTAACACTTACCTGAGTTAGGGTTCTCTCTATGGAGAGATGCTGAAGCTGAGTTCCTCATCACTGCATTTTATTTAACCCTGATATCACGACGCAGTTTTTTTGTTTGTTTGTTTGTTTTTTGACACATGAATATAAAACTTGTATTGAGAAGGTGGCAAAAATGCTTACCTGTTTACGACAGGGGTTCGCTCTTATCTAGGTAGAGAAGCTGTCTCCGTGCTCGTGCTGAATGCTGAAATGACGCCTGGACACATTTTAAACTTAGCTGTATAGGCTTAACAGTTTGTTTATTTGTTTTTTTCGGATATGGCACTGCGAAGGTATTCCGAGTGAAAAAAGAAAAAAATGCTCCAGACTGTGTCCTCGGCTGTTTTTAAAAGGCAAAATAACGCAGTTTCGGTCGTGGTCTAAAACTGCTGACGCGCTTGAACGCGCTTGTTTTTTTGCGGCTGAGCGTTGGATACTCCTTCAGGTGGCGCGAACTCGACGCAGCACCGCTGTATATACGGGTGTATATCTGTATATACAGTGTGCACCGGGAACAGTGGCGGAATGAAGCGGTGCCGCTCTTCTCACACAGGTCCGCTGGTGGACTCAGCAGTGCGGTTTAATTCTCTTTCATGGCGCGCTCAGTGAGTGCCAGATAAACCACTTCTGCACCGTTTTGCCTGTTTCCTATCTCTCACGCGTTTCTTTTTTTTTTTTCCTCCACGAATATGGCTGGCAAAGCAGTTGGGGGAAGGGGGAGGGAGAGAGAAAGAGAGGGGGGGCTTGGTTGCCACAGCAACGGTGTCATTTCACTGGTGACCGTCTCGGGGTGATGGAGGACCTGGACAGTAAAGAAATAAATAATCGATACCTATAATCAAGAGACTATATTCTTAATGGCATATGATGTGGACAGATACCTTGTTCGATTGCGCAACATGATAGACACGATAGATGCTTTCCCCTTCTCAAATCTCAGCATGCATCATACAACATCCAAGTGGCCATGATGTTTTTCCTCCTATTAAAAAAAAAAAAGTAATATAATTTGATGTAATGTGCGCCATAACAACGCTGCTATCACTCAACCAGTCGAACAGGTTGCAAGTGTTCCTTAGCTGATCGCAATTAGAGAAGGGTCATTTATATTAAATAAAGCTTAACGTGTCAGCTCATTGATTCAGCTTTAAAATAATGTTTTTAAAGAGGTCTGGAAGAAAAAAAAACAAGTGCAAAGCTGGCAGCAGTTATTGCACTTTGGGAAGGGTGATAGATCTGTGCAGTCTACATTAACAATAACTATACAAATACAAAAATAATAACAATAATACAAACCAAAGCCCTTGTTCTGCAGAATTATGCTACCTTATTATAAAATGTTGACGTTATCATAGCGTGCACTGCACTACCCTACTGAAAAAGCATGGTGCATGTGGAGCATGTTTTGGTACTTTATTCTAACATATATTTGTCTGGTTATTTAGGGTAGCGTATTCTGATATCAGATGAATATTCTCATCAAATAATGTCCCAGTACACAATCATCAAAATTAATAAAACTGTTAATTAGTCCCAAGAATGCACACAACCGTTATGTAGCAAAAAAAAGTTTTATTTTATGATTATCATATCAGCATTTCTTATTGAATTCGAATTTCGTGTGTACATAAATATGATCCAGACATATAAAAGTTTTTTTTTTTTTTCGTTTTTTGAAATGTGCATAACTTGCACCATTTGCACAAAACCACGAATATGGACGAATATTAATGTGTGTAAATATATGCAAAGTGCATAGAAATCACGTGATTTCTTTTTCACGTGATCACGTATGCCTTTAAGAACGGTTTGTGGGGGGGAATCATGTATCATTGTATGTGGTACTGTTTAACTGAACAGTATGAATGTTTAATCATTCATCCATTAAAATGATTTTACATTTGTTCTAAGTCTTTGAGGTAAACTATAAGCCAAATACATCTTTAAGGATAGTCTCTAGATTTATGTTTGGGGGAAAAAACTGAGCAGAAACTGATGATTGGTTTGATTGCAGCTAAAATGAGAACATAAACAAATGTCACAAGATACACTCTCTCACTCACTTTGAGGAAGACCTCGAGCCTATCAAAGGAAAATCGGAGCACACTATGGGTGCACCCTGGCCGGGGTACCAATCCATTGCAGGACACAGGTGCACACACACACACACACACACACACACACACGTAACTACTGGGAATTTGAAAACGCTAGTTAGCCTACTCTGCATGTCTTTGTACTCTGGGAGAAAACCGAAGCACAAAGAGGAAACCCACCTCAGGCACAGGGAGAACGTGCAGCCTACACATACTGTAGACCCAAAGTTGGGACTCGAACCTTCGACCCTCTGAGGCTACAGTGCCACAAGATACACTAAACCCCAATTATGATGAAGTATCTACAGCCACAGTTAGAGCTGCATGATCAGTCGTTCATGTCACCATTACGACAGCATCATGGACAGCGCACGGAAAAAGACTGACAGCACTTGGATCAGTCTGGCCTGTAGGCACACACTGTATGCATAATGCTTGCAGCAGAATATAAAATGCAGATCACTGAATGACACATAAAGTTGTGACTTCCTGTCTACGGAATCAGCACACTCGCAGGCGCCGAGCAGAAAATCAGAACATAAATCAACAACCGCGCAGTTTGAGATCTTAAGTCAGAAAAAAAAGAAATCAGCGATAATAAGGTTCTTGGAAGTCTCAGCAAAACACAGCAAGAATTCGTGTGTGTGTGTGTGTGTGTGTGTGCATATTTGTGTGGAGGGAGGGTTTGTGCTTGTTGCTCTGTGTGCTGCTCTCACTCAGGTCCGCTCAGCATAGTGAGAGGCTCGAGCGCTGCTTCTGCGCCTTTTTCACTATTTCCTCATCGTCATTTATTCCCCCTCCAACATGACCGATTTAATAGTTTTATTAATTCGGAGCTCCTTCGATTTCTGTGTGTTTAGAGCAAAACCCTCCCCCAGTCTGAGTTTTTTTTTTTTTGCTTCCCACAGACAGTAATTAGGCAGTGCGCTATAGTCTGCTATTCCTATACAGGTGGGTGGGCTGCTGTTCGGGTTCTCTCTCTCTCTATCTCTCTCTATCGCTCTCTGAGAGAGAGAGAGAAAGCGCTCAGCCGTTTCTAAGCGCCTCAAATTACAGCCTGCGCTCACACACTCCGGCGATCAGCACGCCACAGAAAACCGAGATGGAGAACAAAACCGAAAAGTCGTTAAATGAAAAGAAAAAAAGAAAAAAAAATCTATTAACGTAATGCTTTTTTTTTTTTTTATCAGTATTTTTTTAGTCTGCTGGGCTATAGCATAAATAAATCAGGCGGTGACTGATTGCTATTTTATCATCACTACAATTCACAATTAAATCACTACATAAAACATTAACAATAAAAAATATTGTTTTTGTCTACATATTTAACTGATTCCCTTGTCTATAACATTGTCAGTGGTGTTTAAAATGAACAGTTTCCCAGTTTTCTGATATTGTACTTCCTTACACATTCCAGTGACAGTAGTTCTTGTTTATCAAAGTTAGCTACAGTCAAATCCACTGGCAGATCTAGACCCTGTTTATCCAACCCCAGTTTCTTTTCCTGTTTTTGCAATCCTTTTTGTCTCACACATGCAGATCTCTCTCTCTCTCTCTCTCTCTCTCACTCACACTCACACACACAAATCACTGACTCAATAGTATGCAAAAAGTAGGCCCCTTCATCATATCCGTATAATCAGATACACACAAAATGTTAAAGTCCCAGTGTTGAAATAACACCCTAGAGTGTTTATACAGCTCCACTTGGACTCACACGGACTCTGACAGTGTTAAATCAACACTGGAGAGGTGAATATTTCCACAGTATTTTTTGCTGTCTTCTCATGGTAAGATCTGCTACCTACAGTACACACAGTCCCAAAGGTGGGACTCGAACCCATTACCCTGGAGGTGCAAGGCCACAGTGCTCACCACTACACCACAAGATGCACTAAACCTAAATTATGATGCTCTATCTACAGACTCAACTGTGTTAAATTAACACGGGGAAGTAAATATTTCCCCAGGTTTGTTAAACAGTTTGTTTTTTGTTTTTGTGTTCTCACGGTAAGATCTCCTACTTAAAATTTCCAAGCTAATTTCAGACATTTTCTCAAGAAAATATTTGTAAAAGCTTTGCTGGAAGCTGCCCCAAAGTGTTCAAAATTAAATGTCAGCTGCTGTGATTGTGATGATGGAGAAAGCAGAGTCAGGAAAGCCAGGACTCAAGTGGTCTAGCCTAGCTAAATAAGGCAGATTAGTTAAATAAAGTTAATGAGGCTTATTAAAAAAAAAAAAAAAAACACTCCAAGAAAAGTGTCTGGCTAGTCTTTAGTCTTGTTGCGACAATCCTTAAAAGATGTGTTCAGCTTATCTTACTGATTTTTTTACTGTGTAAGATTTTCTCATATAGGCTAAATTAAAATCAAATGTTTTTGAGGGGACAGTAAATGAAATATAAAATAAACAATACATGCATATAAAAATTTTTATTAATCAGAAATACAACCATACACAGTATGATGTGCAGTGAAATGCTTACACAATTGTTTGTGGCCTAAAAAAGGAAATAAGAGAAGCAAATGCCAGTTGAAAAGAATGCAAAATATAAAATCTACAATATGTAGTCATTTTGTTACAATACAATATAAAATGGACAAATATACACATGTAAGAAGTGTGAACTGTATAAATAAACTGTATAAAGTATATACTGTATGTATATACAGTAAATATATAAAGTAGAAATGTGCAATGTGCAAACAGTAGCAGTATGAGCGGGCAAGGATTGTCAAATAAAAAGATGAGCAGCAGTGGCATTGACGATCTTTAAAGTGCAATAATTAGTCCTCATTTATGTGTAAATAGAACCAGAAATGTGCAAAATATGTCCTGTGCAATGTGCAATTGTTCAGCGCGGTTGATATTTTGGTGTGCGGGAAACATAGCAAGTTCAATAATTTGAGTCTTATGTGGAGTTCTGATTATGATGGAGTTTATTAATATTTTAAGTTCATTACCTGAAATTTACAAATACATTGTTTTGTGGGGCACTGTTAAAATATTTAAAAGCATCGAACTACTGTAAACATACACTAAACATCCTTTATGTGAAAAATATCTGTTACCTTTAATTTCCACATTTATATTTATGGACTGTCACTGTGACACAAACAGCACTCCAGTTGAGCAATCACCTGAAAGACATAGTAGCACTACAACTTCATGGTTCCACTTTCATGCAATATGTATTTGCGTCTTTGTTCATCAGTTTTGGTGGCCCAAATACTTTGGTGGGTACTTCAAATTTTTTGTTAACTTTTAACTTTCTGAAAAAGGAATACTAGTGCTAGTTGATTAAATCTGCTTATCTCAGTTTAAAGATCAATCAAATAAATGCTTTATCACATACATTGTTGACATCTATATTAAAAGAAAAGAAAAAAAACATAGCACTGTGCCCTGCCTTGTGCCCCAAATCCTCTTGGATAGGGTCCAGGCCTTTCGCAAACCTGTACAGGATTAGAACGAGTGACTGAAAGTATTTGGAGCATGTTTAGCACTGATGTTCTTTTAAACATCATTTAGTTCAACGGTCATTATATATTATAATTAATATTTGGTTGATTAATTTATTACATCTATTAGTTTGGTTAAGCAAAGATAAGGCATCAGAATCAGAAATTGGATAACTTCCTCAATTACTCTATATTATGGCTATGGCCAAAATTATGTGGACACCTTACCATCGCACCCATACATGGCTCTTCAGCAAACCATTGCCACAATTGCATTGAACACCTTTGTATGATGTAGCATTGCACTTTTCCCTTCACTGGAAGGTGCTCAAAGATCTTTTAATACATTGGTACAGTGATAGTGTATTAAACTACAAGATACAAACCAGTTATACATGTCAGGAAGAGAAAAGCCTGTTTGCTAAAAAGCATAAAGGTTGGTATTGCATTTTGCTTAAGCCCAATGGATATGACTGCATTCGAAAGATACCACCATAACAGTTCTGCAGCTTTTCAGAGCTAAAATGAAGAGCTTTAACCAGAACAAACCCAAAAATGAGCCAGTATTTCACAAAACTAAAAGCCCTAAAGAGTGAGCAGCACTCAGAAATGGCTGTATTGCTTTCCTGGCAGGGTATCAGCCAGGAAAATTCCCCACATCTGCTGATGTCTTTGGGCAACAGCCTTCAGACACATCCTCTCCAGATGGCCTGCAACAAAGTACTAAACAGGACAAGCAAAGAACTAATTCTCACTACTAGCACAATAGTTGTAATCCTATAGGGGAAAGCTGTTTTAGTTTTTTTTTTTTTTTTAATAGTGGTGAAACTGACGGCAGATACACCTAAGAGATGTTCAGCACTGTAAAAAATAATCTATTTTTAGGAAACAGCATATATTAATGAGGCTTATTCCTACTGCTTGACATTTCAACCCCAGCTGTGTCAGGAGCAACCTAGAGTCAGACATCTCAAGAAGACTTAGCTGCCATATGGTCGTACTGTATTTAAAGGTGAACTTCCTTTTTAAGATACATCAAGGTTATTTATATTTCAGGTGGGTTTTTTTCTTTCAATTTAAATTGTAATTTAGACGGGAAGAAATATTTGAGCTATTTTATGCATTGCGGAACAGATGTTCTGTGAAAGCTTCACCACTCCTGCATATGTAAATTATACATTTTGTAATGACTGAAATAAATTTTGCTTAATATGTATGAAATGAACATTGATAAAATGTCTTGTTTTATCAATGAAGTGCGACTTGTACATTACTAAGTCATAAGCAACAAAATCTTTAAGAAAATAATTTATATATATATATAAAATTATGTATATACTGTATGTATACACACAGGCACTGGGCAATTCGGGAGCACAACGTAGCCTAATCTGCATGACTTTGGACCGTGGGAGGAAACGGAGTGCCCAAAGGAAAGACACCAAGCACAGGGAAGAATCAAACCCTCAACCCCAGAGGTTTAAGGCTACAGTGCTAACGATCACGCCACCATGCCACCCCTCGATAATAGGTTATTAAATCATTTTTATTCCCCACTGTTAGACTACCAAATGTGAACTTGTATTCACAGATGAACACAGGGTCTTAAAACTTGGATCATACAGCACACACTGCTCTTTCTAGTCTTCTCGTGATGTAAACATCAGCCATGTCATCTGACAAACAGGACCCGTGATGCTCTTGATTTGAATCATAATTGTTCATACATCTGTGCTGTTTTTTTAAGAAATGTAATCATTCAATCACTACAACTTTGTCAAACACCATCTGCACAATGTGAGTGAGTGAGCAGATAATTTAACAGCTGGTATTTAGACCTTTAACAAACTTAAATTATTAAGCTCATATCCAATTCATTATGGCATGTAGCCAACAAATTTAATCACCGTGAGGGGAAAGCATGCAGAACTAGCAATTAAAACAACTTTAGACGAACAAACTGTTTTTTAAAACCTTGTTTGTTAAACTGACTAACTCATCACAATCTTTACCAAAAGTCACAAACTTCATTCTTTTTTTTTTTTAACACAGTTTAAAATAAAATAAAAGCTTAAAAATCTAATTCCCTAAAGTTTTGAGAGTGACATGACTTTTACCTGAATTTAGGTACAGCGAGATTGAAGAGGTCATCCCAGGCAGTCACATATTTCAGTTGCAATCTTTTTACAATAAATTTGCTATATGCTATAGTGTACATGATTTATTCCTCCCCACACTGACATCTAACATTTACACAGATTTATTTCAAATCATAGTAAGGGGGAGGGCTTAAAAATTTGAAGAACATCTTCAAACTACTATATCAAAGTCTTGTCCTGATGAGAACTCTACACTATACAGCCAAAATTAACCACACGTTTCCCTTACCCAAAACCAAGAAGCCCGAACTTGTACCAGCACAGCAAAGCCCAGTTGTATAAAGAAAGTTACCTAACAGCACAGTTGGCCAAGATGGGAGTGGAGAACTCGAGCGACTCAGTCCCACTAAACACCTTCAGAATGAACTGCACATCAGACCACGTCACCTACCATCACGGTGCCTGGGGCCAGCAATACTCCTGTGGCTAAATGAACACAAAATGCCCTCGGACAAGCTCCAAAATGTAGAAGAAAACCTTGTGAAAATATTAGAGGTTATTATAACAATAAAGTGGGGATGAAATCTAGAATGGAATATACAGAACAAGTCTAGACACAAATTTAGACTCTTCTCTTCAATCTAGAACACTACTGGATTACTTTCAAAACTATGAAACATGGATTTATGTAATAAAATAAGTCAGTTCATTTAAAAACAGTTTTGTCAAGTAACACCATCAAACTCTCATGAAGACTATCCAGTGAAAGCAAGACCAAGATTTACCTCTGCAGCAGAGTTACTTTGAGTTACAAGCCTAAAAAATTAACAGCACCTCAGATTAGAGCAGTTATAAAGCCTAATAAAGTTAAAGTAGCAGACACATCTCAATATCAACTGTTCAAATAATTACATGTTTTGGATGCCTTCTGCATGGTTTTAAAATGTAGAAAGAAATAAAAAATAAGGAAAAACCATGGAATTAGAAGGTGTGACCAAACTTTTGACTGGTAGTGTACATACAAATGTGTTTGAACATGGCCAGATTGGTCTTCCAAAAACCATTTGGCCATATTTACTTACCAAACATTCACACCCAAGATTTCATAAGCATGAAATAAAGGCCTTCTTAGTGATTCACTATATCAATGATTATGTGCTTTGTTAACTGCTTTTTGATCAGACTTTGTTTATATAGGCCATCCACCATACAAGTTATTTTAAATGAATTAGATAGAGAACACATTAATATAACTCTATAATTCAAATTACAACTGGTACTATTGTCAGTCACTGAATCAATAACTTCATATAAAAATGAAAACAAATGTAACAGCAGCATAAAAAAATAAGGTATACAACACAACACGTACGTAACAGAAGATACTTTATTTTTAATTTAAATAACTTAAAATGGACAACTGCCCCTAAGCCCACACCGAACCTCACAAAATGGTAAAAAGTTACCCGTATGCATGGTCTTAGCAGAGCTCAGAGCCATTAAAAGAGAGCTTTCGTGGGAACCATAGGCCCCCCACAAAACGGACATCGCTGGATGTGCACTGAACGCAAATGCAGCGATACAAGAGTGACAAAAATGAGACATTCCCTCACCAAGAGCAACATCGCTAGAAATCAGCTCTAATTTACACACGTTTAAGGGGCATTATAACTAGAACATTTTTAAAACAAGTCACATTATTGGATTAAAAATTAAAGAAAGGTGTACAAGGATTGTGGAAGAGCACAAATGCTTCTTCAGATGAAAAGGGACTGTCTCATTCTATATATATATATATATATATAAATAAAAATGTATGAGACCTGACCCTTGAGGTTCATGGGCATGATCTCTGACAAAAGCCAGGGAGTGAAAACTGGTAACACACCAATGGTTTAAAATGTGAAATGTGTAAAAATGTGTAGAACAGACAACATAAAAGCACAAATACATGGAAAAAGACACAAGCACATTTTAAAGTTATATTCAGACCACATCTTAACCCATCCTATGCTTTCCGAACTTCATCTAATAACACACTACATTGCTGTGAAATATTGTAAAGGGACAAAGTTGCACTTCATACCTAATAGATATTACAAATTAGATTAGCCTTAGAATGGTATAACCATGGATTCACCTATAAATCACTCAATTTAAACAACCAAATCTATAAAAATTACTCCACTTATTGATAGAGGGACATTAGACAGTCTTGAATGCTATGCAAGTAAAGCAAATGAAACTCTTTAGACCACTTCATAAACCATCGACTTACTCACCAATCTAGTGCCTTAGACATTCCATTAATTTCTTTTTCTCGTGTTTAATTAAAGATCCGTGGAGCACGTAGAGACCCTTTGCCTGATAAAGTGTGCTACCAAAACTTAAACAATGAACCCTGGCAGTACGTTTCCACTTAGACAATCAATGAAATTAGCCATTTTGTCTACCAACTTCTGTTGGAAGTGTCCTATGCATGGCATACTGGCACTACCCCAAGTATTGGCCAAATAACAAAAAGGTTGATTGATATCTAGAGAACTCCTTTCCCTTTTTAAAAGCTGGTGTGATTTTAATTTGAAATAATTTTAATATCTTAGAACTGTGAGAAATTCTTGTTCTCCCCTTTAAAGAGGGACATGGGGCAAAATACTGATATATTGATAAAAATGTTCCTTATGAGATGATCAGGGGACATAAATACATGCTTGAAAACACACACACACAAAAAAAAAAAAAAAACCTGTTCCTTTTCCATGTGTAATCTACATTGTCATCATGAAAGTCATAAACCTGAGAGCAGAGTGCGGATGAAACAAACCGTAATGAAAGGAATTCGTGTACAACGCTATATCACAAAAACAATAAAAAGCAGAGATTATTTTCTATAACAGAAATCATAAAAAGGAGGAAAATATGGTCTCAATTCAATATTTATATTGACAAAAATAAAGAAACAAAAGGATTATTCATTATTATAGTCGCCTCAAAGCTCGTTTTTTGTCCGTTTTCTTTTTAGCGACTCCAGTATTATTGCTACTGCTTGTGCCACCGGCACTGCTACCGTTTGTGCCGTTGGCTGTAGCAATTGTATTTGCAGCGCTAGCTGTAATTGCACGTTTGCTCGGATCTCCTGCATGTTTCTTGGGCTGTGGTCCGTCGCCTGGCTCCGGAGCTCCCGAACTTCCTCCCATAGCATGGATCTCGGTCAGCAGGTGGGCACGTGAGGCATATTCTGCATAGTCCTCCAACAGTAACCTCCCGGCCTCTTCATTCAGAGCCGACTCTGGATTTGGGTGGATCAGTAGGCATTTAATGGTCTGAGGAAGAGAAGAAAGGGGGAAACAATATAATTATTTTTTTGAAAAGGCAGCTTAGAAATGTGAAAAGTTTTGCAAGCATTTTGATCGGCGTCACCTGAGAACTGTAAGCTGCAGGGAGTCATCAAACAATGCAAACAGTTGCAAATGGTTTGAAAATGTGGCAGGCAATAACAGGGGGGAGCCATGTGGTTCTGCTAATAACTGGGAGGGGTGGGGTATGAAAGCACCACAGGTCTCCAAATTCTATCTTAAAATGATTTTTTCTAAAAATGCGCTTTAATTACAGGCTACAGCCCTGTTTCCAGTCACAATCTGTAAAACTTATTCTCCTCAACATAATGATCATTTAATTTAGAGTAACTCAAGTGTTCCATGTGAAATCAATTGGACCCACAAGATTGTCTTATTCCCAGCCCGCACTTTTTACGATAAGAAAATTCTACCCAACCAACATGTTGACAAAGTTACTGAAATTCCCAGCGTGTCCTAGAAATATTAAACGCAGAGGGAATGGGGTCAAAATGGAAAAATGTGCATTTATCAAGTTCATGCTACTTCCTAGCCACATCCCTGTTGGGATCTCAATGCGTCATTATGTTGTCATTAATTTCACACTATGCACAAGATCACGACACCACTCTCTTACCAGGTGCTCATCACACACTTGCTACGTTGTCATTGGTAAGTGCATTCACATAATTTGTGTCATGGCACAGGACGAGCCTACTTCAGGAAAAAAACAACAGTTTCAGGTTTGTTCCAACAGAACATTGGTTATCTGTACTACTTACCAACAGTACATGCCTGAGGCCGAGTTCTGCCTTCCAGTCTCTCTTTAGTACATTGACACAGATCTCACCCTTGTGTCCAACATTTGGATGAAAAATCTTGGTCAGGAAATAGCCCCGGGGTGGTACAGCAGGAAAATCCTTGCCCAAGACCAAGCGCATTCTGAACACTCCTCCTGCATATGGTGTCCCTTCTGTTCGAGCAAACAGGAAATGCGCAAATGCTAAACCTTTTCCATATTCACACTAACTAACACTAAAGTGCGCATCATGACATGACAAATCATGACTACCTGGCCCCTCGATGGCAGTGTGTAGTTCTGTGATGTCTTCCTCACTGGGGTAAATTTTGATACCCTCTGGCGGGTCCGCTGCCAGTGCTGAAACTTCTTTATACACCAGTCTCAAAACTTGGGGAGGCAAGTTCTCCACATTCGAGTTCTGCACAAGCACACAAAAACAGACACAAAATTTAAGGTGAGCAATGGAATCACTCGTAGGTTACCAGACCAAACATTAAACTGACGTCCAATCACACTGTGCATACAGCACGATTTTTTCAGTAATTTATAACTTTGTACCCAAACTTTATAGAGATTATACACACAAACACACATTATGCTAAAATCAAATAATGGCATTAGAAGTAGAAGCATGAAGGCTTATGACCTTATAGCTTATATGGCTCATGTGTTTAATGGTTTCTGAAATCCTTACTTCACAACATAGGCACCATGTACTGTACTTCCCATGTGACAAGTGCTTCATGTCAATTAATTATATTAATATTCCAAAAAAGCACCCAATTTGCATTTCCTGATCAGAAAAACCACACACATGCAACTACATTAAAACAAACAATGCTCTGACGAATGAGGCTTTTGAATGGCCAGTTGCAGCAAGAGTATTTGAGTCTATACGTCATAACCAGTTTACTTTTGGCAAAACTCCACAGGAATTACTGACTATGCGTGCATTCATTACCTGTAAGAAATTGCATCGTTTTGTGGTGAGATAATTGCACGGGTTCATATTGCGATTTCAATTTCTAAGCGATTAATTGTGCAACACTAAATAAAACTTTAGAGAAATGCTAGAATTTCTGTTGAACAATGACCTCAATAAATAAAAAATAGACAAATGCATGAGCTTTTTCTAAATAGTAGAGGCATCTAAAGCACTTTTGCATTTCAGTCACTTTGCTTTAAGAAGATATCACTGGGAATCCTGTCCCTTTCTATCCCCAGCTCTGTGCTGTAGTACGAAGAAAAAGATCACTGCTGGTTTTTAAACAAAAGTCGTATTCATGACTTTGTTAAGAGAGCGAGATGACAGCGATGTGTGATATGAAAATTGCTTCCAGGTGCAGTGGTAGGTGCAGCGGTGGGCATAGCGATGACAGCGAGGAAATTTCCAGAAGCTTGTTTGAACTAGTTTCATTTCCAACTGAATCAGTGTTTCAGCTTGGCGATAGCTGGATCAGAGGGAAGTATAGATTAATCATTATCTCCACTGTCATGTGCATAGTGTAGACACCCACAGTTATTTGGGCATGCCATGTTATCCATCTGTTTACATGCATCACACCGGAGCTTGACTTATATGTTTCTGACATCTCCAGACAGGATAGTAATAAAAATGCCATTAAAACAGGGACAATACGTCAAGCTCTATAGTATATTAATATCCGTCCAAAACCGTTACAAAACAAAGCTTAATATCTTCAGCAAACACAGTCAGCAGTCACTTTATTAGAATCATGTATACATTCATGCAGTTACACTATATCACCTAAAGTTTGACACCTGATCAACAAACTCGTATGTGGTTTCAAACAGTTGCATATATGAATGCTTGGTAAATTGTAATATTTCAACGTTCCTTCACTGGACATAAGGAGCCCAAACAGGTTCAAACAATGGCTCTGTGCTCAAAGCAAAGTGCACAAAAACGTTGTTAAAAGCACAGAAGACACACAGTGGCAACTTCCATTTGACTTGTATGGTCCCACACAATTCTGATCAGACAGAAACAAACATGCACATTTCACACCTTTTCCCATTTACAACGTGACATCAAATCAACATTTGCATGCTGTAAGTCAGTGGTTCTCAAAGTGTGGGGCGCGCCCCACTAGTGGGGAATACAGACATGACAGGTGGGGCGCAATGAACGGGAG
>JAQMYG010000033.1:11309536-11322331 GCA_030014215.1 Clariallabes teugelsi
TTGTTGACAAGTGGGGCTTGAAAATTCGCTCACCCCCTTAAGTGGGGAATGACAGAAAAAGTTTGAGAACCACTGCTGTAAATGATGACAGTCCATTTTTATTCTAAATTAGGTTGCAGGAATATTGTTCTCAGTTGTGCTCAGTTAATATACAGACAGGACTAGGCTAAAGTCATAACCCTGATCATACAAATCACTGTTTTAAAAAAAGCCAATCATCAACATTTAGAGTTGTAACTATCGCTACCTGTCTAGCATGTTTCTAACAATTGGGACGAGGGCAAACACTCCCTTTCCATTTTTTCCCCTTAAACCCAGATAATAAAAAAAGCAATTTTCCTGTGTTTAACGCAATGTCACATTTGTCAGCCGTTGAGTATGGATAACTACATTCTGTTTAAGGAAAACAAGAGGATTATCTTCAAAGAGTAAGATGGGATTGCTGATATTTCATGGATAAAACCTGCACAGAGTTCAAGAGAGATCGCTTTATTTTGGGGTTTTTTCACCCGAACCCTGTGCCGGATTCTCATCCAGCTGTCTTCTAAGCCACTTTGTGCAAGGAGTACAGTATCACCCAGGAACTCAATTGTTAAAAGACATGGTGTTGAAAAATAGTTAACGCTAAATGTGCAAAAGCCACATTCATAAATACCCTGACTACTCCTGCTTTCATGCTTGTAGTGCGGCACCACAAAAGGTTAAATGTTTTGCTTCCTTAGCCTAAATGTCACAAAGACTGGAATGCACGACAGGGAAAAGCACCCCCCCACACACACCAAAAAATGAAAAAAGTATTGACCACAACATATAAAGAAACAAGTAAAAACCTCTGGGTTACGCCTCTTTTGTCAGAAGAAAAAAAAGCACTCTGGTTATCTATTATTACCATTGTTTAATTTGATCGGAAATACGGTAATTGCATAGGTTCATATTTCGCTTTCAATTTCTATGTAATTAATTGTGCAAAACTAATTTAAACTTTAGAGAAATGCTAAAATGTATGTTTAATAATCTCCTAAAATAAAAAAAGAAGGGAAAAAACGAACGTTATTTCAATGTCTTCAAAACAAAAACAGAAAAAAAGTAGTTTTTATTTTTATACAGAAAAACTAATAAACTGGAGGAACACTGACCCACCACACCTGGCGTGCGGTGGTTTTATATAACAGAACAGTGGATCAGTCCTTCTTACTTGATGTGCAAATAACTAATACAATGAACATGCAAATGTCTATATGGCGTCATCTGGCGACTTTGAGCACACAGTATCTACTTCTCCCCTGAAAAAGGTTGGCAACCTGGATACTCCAACTCTGATCCTGTGTCCATTCAATAGGAGAAAGAAATAGGAGGAAAAACGAAAAAATAAACACTTTTTTTTTTTAAGTGGAACTATGATTTACTTAAAACAACAGAGACACCGGTTATTTAGCCTGAACATACACAAAGAATTTAAAATATTACACACACACCCACACACCCTGAGAAATAAGTTTATTAGTTAGTCCTGTTGTTCATTTCCTCCGGTCTCGACACCGAGGTTCTGAATTCATAAAGTTACCACTGGAATAGTGTTTCTGCTAAGAAACAATAAAACATAATTTCCTAAGTTAAATCATTTAGCCTGACTTGCTACACGTCGTCCATCACTCAGCTAGCTAAAACTAGCAAAGTTAGCCACTGCTAGCTGTCCGGGCTAGTATGAAAAGTAGCAGACTTGAAAAGGAGTATGTAAATAATTGACTTAAACCGGTAGAAAAAAATAGACAAGCTTACCATATCGCCTGTAATTAAACTACGGAGAAGCTGAATCCAGTCCAAGCAGCAGTTTGTTCCGAGGCCGGTGGGGTTTAATGCTAACGCTAGCTAGCTGGACTAATAACTCACACTTAAGCTAGTACCACTCCAGGACAGTGACAGGGTCCAACATAACTCAAATTAACTACAACCTTTAAAATGAATACACGAAAAGCATTGTCTATTTAATTAAAAACAACCCCAAACTCAATGAGTCTGTTTGGCGAGCTAAAGTTAAAATAAAAAAAGCAGCTAACGTTAACTTAGCTAGAACAAGATGGCCAACGCTAACTTTACTGTTGGCCTGGTTAGATTCTCGCCTCTAGAAGTTTATTATCGGGTTCAGTAATGTCGATAAATGTCAGTAAACAAAAATATTACGTCTCTTGTAATGGTAGCGTGTTTCAACCAAGGATAGCTAATAAGCCTGGGTATTTAACTAGCTAGCGGTTTTGACACAGGAACAAAAATACGAAGACGAAAAAAAAACCAAGATTTAGCCAATCAGCGTGTGATGTACTATTGCGCCTTTAAACAACTAGAACAGTTAAGCCAATCATATCATTCCTTATGGTTACGTAACCGCGATGGATACCCTGATGAAGCGACCGAAGTGGAGAATGCAAAAAATGCTTTTATATGATTGGTGCGTTTGAAAAACTCGAACCCTCCCTAAAATGCAGGCACAGCCTACTACAGCATGCAAGTCTATGGAACACGGGCAATAAAGTAAAGTAGAGCAAAAGTAAAGTAACAATTGACAGCTGAAATCTGTTTTAAAAAATGTGTAATTTAACCCCGGTACATTGTTAAACATTTATGAGAAAACGGAAGATATAGCACACAAATGTCCTTTTCGGATGCAATAACATTTATAAGGGGTTTGTAAGATAATCTTCTGTTGTATGTGCTTCTTCGAGATGTTTATTTTCCAGACATACAGGAAAAATTTAACAATTTTCCCATTTTCTAAATAGATGTGACCTTAAATCTCAAACAAACATCCATAAAAACACGTGATCATGTGTATCTGTGAGATACACATATCTATCTATCTATCTATCTATCTATCTATCTAGATAGATAGATACTTCATTGATCCCGAAGGAAAGTCAAGAATATGGAATTAATTATGGCAGCATAATTAATATATATATGGAATATTATTACATATACTTATTTAGTTAAAATTATTTGCATAGCATGAAAAATCACTCACAAAATAAAAGCGTTCAAAACATTGTATATAAAAAATAATAATTTTTACGAACATTCCCGAACGTTTCCGAAAGGCGATCTTAGTCACGTGACTAGGAGAATATTGTGACGCGCAGAAGGAAGAAAAAAAGGGACGCAAACAAACAGCCTTGGATACATGTGTATGGAAATTTGGTTACTGTAGATTAGGACTTAAAACTTATACACATCTACATATATATATATATATATATATATATATATATATATATATATATATAAATTTTTAGAGGGTTAATTTAACGTAGTTCACTTATTGAAGACTGGTTGTTATTTTACTGACTAAACTGTTTGTTGGACTTTAGCACGGTGTGTAATTGGGATTTGGCATGTCGACCTCATGGGGGCGTTTTCATGAGTATCATCATCATCGTCATCGTCATCATTATCAACAACAACACTGCTGCTGCTTCCGGTTCACCATTTTGCGGAAGAGACTCCAGCATCCCAGTTGCATGGAAACAGTAGAGTTGTTTATTTATTTTGTTTCTTGAGTCGTGTAGAAGAGTTTACATCTGATTCACGGCAAGCTGGTGTTTATGTTTAGTGTACTCTGTGATTAGAGGCAAGTAAACTAGATACTACTGCTAACTAGCTAGCAACTTAGCTACCCAGGGGTAGGGGCAGTATGCTTGTTTATAGGCAAGGTCACGTGATGTCTTCAATACGTACTCGAGATAGTTTTTGAAGATCAGATCATTTTTTTGCTGTAGGAGTAAATTAATGATTACATATTACCTGTGTGTGTGTTTGTTTGTAGTGTGTGTGTAGCCCCTCTCCAGCTGGATTTCAGCAGTGTGGAAGTGTGAGAGTATGAGTGGGTTGGAGGTGTTTCATGAGAAGCAGAGATTGGAGCTGTGTGCTATTCACGCCCTGAACAACGTGCTGCAGGAGAGAGTGTTCACCAAAGAGGTTGCCGACGACATCTGCAAGCGGTCAGAGCACGTTTTATTCCTTTATTTTTGACTTCTAACCTATTCTGTTTCTGTTTGATCATGGCATTAATGTAGCTGCCCACTGGGTCTAGTATGTGTGCGTAGAGTTTGCATGTTCTCCCCCTGCTTGGTGGGTTTCCTCTGGGTACTCTGGTTTTCTCCCACAGATTAAAGACATGCACAGTAGGTTGATGGGCATTTCCAAATTGCACAAAGTAGTGAATGTGTGTGCTTGTGCTCTGCAATGTGTTGTCACCCCATCCAGGTTATACCCTGCATTCTACCCTGAATTCCCAGAGATAGGCACCAGGCTCCCCATGAGCCTGCACAAGATAAGTCGTATAGATAATTCATGGATGGATGAATCATAGGGCATTTTCACAATAGGCATGATTGACTTGTACTGTGCCCAGGAACAATTGTTCCCCTCCCCTTACCTTTGCTCTTAGTTCTTGGGTACACGTGCTTATTTACACTCTCCGATACAGTATGCACATACTTGGTTTGTGAGCTGCCATTAAACACAAGCGAAGAAGAGAACGAGGCTGTTAACCTTTGCACAATTCTAAACATTAAGATATTTTGAGAAAGATGTCAAGTCCTTCCTACTTTATCCTCTATGGCTGTGTAGGTCAGAAGATGAGTCGCGTGCTATGTGTACACTGAGATTTCGGAGGAGACCTAATACCACTGATGATATTAGCCTGATATTGATGATATTAGCATTCATTTCCATATTTGATTCGATCTGTGCCCCAGTACACTGTAACATTCTAAGAACAAACATTTTCCAGCAGATCCGGCACGGAGAGCAAAACTAATGTGAATGCCAGAGGGGAGTGGGGGAGCACCCGTTTCTGGACACGGTTGTGCCTAATGTGATGATGCCCTAAGTGAAAACACCCTTAGTGAGTGACGCAGTGTATAGGCAACAATACATAATAGTTTTGTTTCATTCTGGTCAGCAAAGCCATGTTGTTTTGTATGTTTGATAGCCATTGTAATAAAATTCTGTACATGGTAGGAGTGATGTAAGAGGTAGCAATGTAATGTGTTTACAACAGAAGCAGATTGCATGGCTAAAGGGTTTTCAGAGCAGTCTGCATCCCTACAAAAAGGAACATTTTGCTGGAGTGAGGTTTATTAGGGAGCCGTGAAATCCAGCCTAAACCTCTGGGCAGTTGCACTGAAGTAAGGGAATTGATTTAAAAAAAAAAAAAAAAAAATGACTTGCATTTTAATCTGCTCAAGCATTTACCATGACACTGTAACAACCCTAAATATCACTAGTGCAGACTGCAGATCTTTTTATCTCTAAAATTAATTCCAAGCAAATCCTCAGTTCAGATTCTTTTAATAACCCAACTATTCATATAATTGGCTCATTATTTAAATGTATGCGGTCTTTGCTGTTTCTTAACATATTTATGAACCTTCTACTGATAGAACGCATTAGGACCAATTATGTTTTATCCATAATTGATGGCATGGTTTTAAATTAGGTTATAATACAGACTAACTTATAGTTTCTAAAACACCAAATGACTTATAAGTGAAAGTCTGCATGCTGCAGCCAAGCAGAAGCTTTTTAAATGCCAGCCTTCATTTCGTATGCTGCATTAGTGTAATTTCAATCAGAAAATGGAATTTGATGTAGAGTGTAAGTGTCCCCCGAGGCTCTAAAAGTGGCCTAGCCAATGCATTTGCATACATTGTAATTTATAAAATGTAATTTATAGCAATACATCATTTTGTTTTTAGGTTTAGTAGATGTTCGTTCATTATTGAAAATAAATAAATTGGTCAAATTCATTAAAGTAATTTTATTTCAAAAGTTTTACTCCCGTGCATATGTGATTGCAACTATTCACTAATTACGTTTATGTGCACCTGTTGCATTCATAAATACCTTAGACTAAACTGCTTTGATATCATCTAAATTAGATTCTTTAAACAGATTGGTTAGCCTATAATTTAATATTATTATTATTATCATCGTTGTTGTTGTTAATATTAACAACATTATTATTATTATGTTTTGGATTGTTATTATTACTTATGAAGCATTTTTGATATTCCCCCCTCACATGAAAATGTTAACTACGAATAGGAAAGTACAATATTGGATATTTTCTGAAATTCAGCAAATAGATAACAAAACATTACATGGGTCAGTTTTCTTAATCTACTACGCACTAGAGACTGTGCTATAACTGGTAGTGTTCACATATCAAAGACTAGTATTGCACAATATTGTACTGTGTGGAAATGCACCAATCAGCCATAACAATAAAATCACCTGCCTGATATTGTTTAGGTCCCTCTTCCCTCACCAAAACAACTTTAAATCACCAAGACGTGGACTCCACAAGACCTCTCAAGGTGTGATGTGGTATCTGGCACCAAGGTGTTAGCACCACCTATAAGTCCTTTAATTTGCGATGTGGGAGATTCATGAACCAGACTTGTTAGTCCAGCACATCCCACAGATGCTAAATCAGATAAAGAGTTGGGAAATTTGGAGGCCAAGTCAACACCTAGAATACTGTGTCATGTTCCTCAAACCATTCCTAAATGATTTTGCAATGTGCATTATCCTACTGACAGAGGCCACTGCCATCAGGGAATACTTGGTCTGCAACTATTTTTGGTATGTGTTACATGTTAAAGTAGCATCCACATGAATGCCAGGACCCAGGGGTTTTCAGTAAAACTTTGCCTAGATCATCACACTGTCTTTGCAAGCACGCCTTCTTCCCGTAGTACATCCTGGAGCCACACCCAGCCATCCACACAGTGTAAAACAAACCCTGACCCATCTTCTTCCATTGCTGCATGGTCCAGTTCTGACATTCATGTGCCCATTGTAAGAGCTTTCAGCAATAGACCCGAGTCAGCATGGGTCCGCTGTACGGTCTGTGGTTACACAACCCCCTACACAGCAAGCTGCTATGAACTGTGGTTTCTGACACTTTCCTATCCCAACCAGAAATAACTTTTTCAATAAATTGTACTACAGTGGATCTTCAGTGGAATTGGCCCAAACAGGATAGCTTTTGCTTCCCATGCAGATTAATAAGCCTTAGACACGCATGACTTTGTCACTAGTTGGACTTCTTCAGACAACTTTTGGTAAGTACTAACTACTACATACTGGGAACACCCCAGGAGACCTGTCTTTTTGAAGGTACTCTAACCCAGGTTTTTAGCAGAAATGTATGCTTGCCCATTTTCCTTCTTTTAGCACATCAACTTCGAGAACTGACCATTCATTTGCTGCCAAATATATCTCACCCCATGCAGGTGCTTTTAATGTTATGGCTGATCAGTTTCAATGTGCTGGGGCTGCAACAAATAATAATTTTTTTAACCATTGAATAATTTGCTAAGAATACAAAAGTGAAGAAGAAATTCAGAATGCAAAGGTTAAAGCCTTCATACAAACGCTTCCTACTGGTTTGAAGCTGTCATAATGAAACTGGCTATATATTATTAACCTTATTAAACAATGAAATTGCTATGCTATACCATAACATTGCTAAAATGTCAACCCATTTCTGTGAAGTACAGTATTAAAATTGTCAAGAAATTGTCATTTATGGATTTTGGCAGTTTGTCATTTGACAGCAATCCTTGCCTTGGAGTACCGTACAGGAAGAGACAAAAATACATTTATTTAAATATATGTGATCTTTAATGTTTTCTTTTAAATGCCCTTCCAATAGCCTTGCTCCACAGTGTATGGTGAACCCGCACCGCTCTGTGCTGGGTACAGGGAACTATGACGTGAACGTGATTATGTCGGCCCTTCAGAGTCGTGGTTTGGCTGCAGTGTGGTGGGACAAACGTAGGTCAGTTTGTTCATCAAATACACAAAACAATAAACTTTTCTACCCCTATAGCCACTGCTCATCTGGTTACAATTAAAACTGTAAATATTATCATTTGTTGTGTCTGTACACTTCTTCTCATCTTAGGTCGGTGCAGAGCATATGCCTGGAGAAGGTGCAAGGTTTTATTTTGAACGTCCCATCCCGGGTGTCGCTGGGACTCGTGTCTCTCCCACTGAGACGCAGACACTGGATAGCAGTTCGGCAGGTCAACGGCCAGTACTACAACCTGGACTCTAAGCTTAAGAGTCCTGTTTGGATAGGAGGTGAAACAGAACTCAGGTAAATGAGTTTGACCATCAAATACTATCTTGTAGTAACAGAAATGGTGAAAAAACTCTATGTTTGAAAGCAAGCACATGAGCTTATGAGGTAGTTTAACTGCAACATATTGCCTTTGCCCAATTGTTATTCCTGGAACCTGGAGTGACTGTGTGCATGACATTGTTTAGGGTGATGTGCACGGCCTTGTTCTTGCTGAATAACACCTGTTCTTTTCTTGTACATTTCACTGTGGTATGGACAGTGACAAAATTGTGATATTTATCAATGGATCCACAATGGATTTGAAATAAAGCAATCATGCAATTGAAGTGTAAACTTTTAACTTACCAAAAGTATTGCATTTACTGTTTAGAAATTACAGACACTTTTTACAAAGTGCATCTGTTTTTAAAGGGTTCAAAAAAAATCAGACATAAAACAGTATAATGGCCATTTTTTTTGTGGTCTGTTTTTAGTTACTTTATGATTAATTAAGGAGCAATGTACAGAGGCAAAATGTAGAAAATTTTGTCACTGTGCCCAGGATGATATACCCTCCCTGGTCAAATATAGGCGCATACTTTTCTGTTCGACCGCCTTTGCCGTTGTTTACGGTGCACAATGTAGTAGTCAATTAATGTGCAGAAATGATTCCTCTTGCTCCCAGAACCACTCTTTGATAAATTGAGTCCTGGAATATGCCTGTGCCATCAAGGAAGGAAAACTCTATTGATGTGATAACTTGGTCATTCAGTACATTCAGGTCATCAATTGATTTCATTTTATTGCCACATAATATTGCTGAGTGTAGACTTGACCAACTGAAGCAACCTCAGATCATAAAACTTCTTCCGGAGGCTTGTACAGTGATCATTATGGAGGATGAGCGCATCACTTCTTACCCATCACTCTGAAATAGGCTTAGTCTAAACTCCTGCAAGTCAAGTCTTTATGCTCCATAACAAACTTCGTTCTCATTGTATTATACATGTGGAAATGCTCTTACCTTTACTTTTAAACATAGCTATAATTTCTACTGATTTCAAAAAAATATATATATATTTTTTATGATGCAACCGTTTTTTGGACCACACATGTTCCATGAAATTGATCATCATTCCATGCTTTGGACATTTCTTATTCCAATTCCAGTCATTTCAGCAATCTCCTTGGTTGTTTTCTTTGCTTGATGCAGGTCAATGATTTGACTCTTCTGAAACAGTGACATTTTTTTGGCAAGGCAGTGTATGTGCAGTTAATGAAAAAATTGTCTACCAGTGAAATCTGTAGATTTACCCTCTTGTTACTCTTATTTTCATTTAAAGCCCTATTAGGATCTATAATGGATTCTCAAATATTCCACAAGGATGTAGGATTCCATATTTACCTGATATTCTATATAATTTTTATTTGTCTATGGTAATAATGGTGATTTACAGTGAAACTCAGTGTAAACCTCAGTGTAGTAGTGCATATCTATATCAGCTTCTATAATTATTGTATTGTGCACAAATGTCCATGTATCCATGTCTATGCCTCCAGGTCATTTCTCAGTGAGCAGTTGTCTCAGGATGTTGTCGAAATGCTTCTTGTAGTCCAAAGAGAAGTGGAGGAGGATGGAACATGGCTTATTACAGATGGCTGTGAGAACTGAAACCTCAGGACAGGAAGTTCACTCAGACGGTTCATCCACGATGCAAAAAGTTTTTTTTTTATTTTTTTTTTAAATCTTTTAAACAGTATGGTCCTGAGTGGAGCAGCACTACCAAAGAAGGAGACAGCAATCCCAGATGGTCAAACCTACACACAGAGAAGTCTGATCGAATGGTTAATATAAGGGACGACATTGCTGCTGTAATGGACGCGTTTGTTTTTTATAATCAATGTTTGAGCCGGGATAGCTGTATGTAGTACAGACTTCTACAGCTGCATCACCTGCCTTTTTTTTTTTCTCCACTCTTTTCATTTCACTCAGGATAAGTTTTTGAGTTTTAAAAAATAACCTTTTAGTGTTATTTATTCTGCATCTATGCACTGCACTGCTGAGGTTGATGAAGGTGTGTATCTAACTATGCACAGAAATACTACAACACAGTCTTTGTAAATATAATTAAAGTTGAAAGTCGTTTCTGTTCATCCACCTCTGCATATTTTGGGGAACATTTTCTCCTTGCTTATGTTTTTTTTTCAGTTTGTTCACATAAACATGGAATGAAATATTACACTAATAAAGTGACTGTTGTTTAAAAAAAAATTCTGTTCCCTCAGTCTGTACAGAGTTTGCATTATAGATATAAAGTCCATAGATATTTACATTTTTTTTGTTGTTGTCTTTGCTTCTGCTAGCATTTTAGAATTGTTGAAAAAAAGAAACTCCAGGTAAAAGTTATCAGATGATACCAATAGGCTATGGCTCCTACTTTAAAAGTATGAGCTTTCCATTTTGTGTTTCCCCGCAGTGTTGGATTTCAGAATTAACAGCACATTTTATTAGTTTTTTCCTGGTAAGAGGTCAGGAATTGCAAGTCTTGTCAAATACAGAAACGTCAGCACAAAATCAATATCTGGGTACTTAGCAATCAACCAAAACCGTTAAGACACAAACTCATTGTTAAGTCCTCGAGGAAGGCATCTGTCAAGAAATTTTTTGGGAAGTTTTTTTTTTTTTTTTTTTTTTTTTCACACAATGGTGTGTATGAAGTGTGTGACAAAAAACATCATATATATAAAACAGTCGTTTCTATTTTAGTTTCGTTTAACGTCAGGATGAATAATCATGTTCGTCTGTGCTGACTTTTCACCCGTGTGTGTGTGTGTGTGTGCACGTGTGTGCCATGAGTGTGTGTGTGCATGTGAGGAACAGGAAGACGGCAATTGATTCCCATAAGCTCTTAGCGGTCATGTGCCGTGAAAAGAGCAGTGTGTAGCTGCGCAAGTATCAACAAATCCGAGTTGAAATATTTGGAGTGTAAATAAAACGTGTTTCGAGCCTCGTCGAACTGGAATAACTCCATTACGTTTATATATATATACATATATATATATATATATATATATATATATATAACGTGACCTTATGTTAGTTTTGTACGCTAATTTTCTGAATTCATACACACAGCACTGATGAGCTTAGCGACAATTAAACAGACGGAGAAATAATAATAAGTACGAATCGGAAATGAAGGTTTCGAGTCAGGCTGCCATTTGTTGTGAAACAGCGATCATTTGTTCAGATCATCCTAAGCGTGATCTCCGGTGCCAGGATGCCAGTCTCCAGATGCTGCACGCTCTTCCTGTGTATGTGTGTGTGAGTGAGAGAGAGAGTGTGTGAGTGAGAGAGAGAGTGTGTGAGTGAGAGAGAGAGTGTGTGAGTGAGCTCTGCAACCGCAGCCGATGAAATGAATGGGTTTGGCTCCCCAGTGGCAGTCTGCAGTGGTATTTATATCTGTGCGGTGGAGCCGTTGTTCCAGACTCCAGCTGACATCCAGAATGGAGTCGTGGCTCTCTCGTGAAAAAAAAAACGCCGAAAAACAAACTCGAGACGAGCCTGAGCTTTTAACGCCGCTCTGTCTCGGAGGTCTCTGATGAGACGCGTGAGGGGTATGATTCCTGGACGAGTGGCACCGTCAACACTGAGAGAGAGGAGAAGGGAGGACACGTAACACACGTGCACGCCTTCACACGGAGCGGTTTAGCTCAGTGTGTAGACCAAGTTCACGTGAGATAGAGAGGGTGGAAGAGACGGGCGGGATGAGAGACAGGGTGAGAGGACGAATGGGAGACAAAGAAGGGTGGGAGACGGACAGGGGTGAGAGACGGAGAGAATGAGAGACGGACAAGAGTGAATGTTGGAAGTAGGGTGGAAGACACAGAGGGAAAGGATGAAAGAAAGACACAGGTGAGAGGGTAAAAGACATGGAGGGTGGGGGACAGAGCGATAGAAAAGACAAGAGGGGTCGAGCGAATGAGACCGAGAGAAAAGGGAGAAAGTTTCAAATGGAAAGGGTGATAGAAAGTAAATTTTTAAGCTTTAAAGCGACAAAGATAGAAAGAAAAAGACAGAAAAGGAAAGAGAGAGGAAGAGACATGGTAAGTAAAGTGAGGGGAAACAGCGATGAGACCTAGAGGGAGGAAGGAAGGAAAGAAAGAAAGAAAAAGAAATGACATGAGAAAAATAAAGAAAAAAAATTGAGGACAAAAAAAAATGAGAGTGAGAAGAAATAGAGAGGGAAAGATGGAAAAGATGAAAATACAATGAAGCAATGAAGACAAAGAGGGAGAAACGAAAAAGAGGGCAAGACATCAAAAGACAGAGACAGACAGAGAGAGAGACGGAGACGGACTCAGAGGAGAGGAATGAAACATGACAGATGAAGAGAGAGAGAGAGAGAGAGAGAGAGAGAGAGACAGAGAGAGAGAGAGAGAGTAAATGCTGATGAGAAAGGACGTGAGACAGTGATGAAGAGAGAGTGAGACAGAGAGACAGAGAAAGAGAGAGAGAGAGAGAGAGAGACAGAGAGAGAGAGAGAGACAGAGAGAGAGAGAGAGACAGAGAGAGAGAGAGAGAGAGACAGAGAGTAAATGCTGATGAGAAAGGACGTGAGACAGTGATGAAGAGAGAGTGAGACAGAGAGACAGAGAAAGAGAGA
>JAQMYG010000033.1:11323920-11352891 GCA_030014215.1 Clariallabes teugelsi
TGCTGGGCCGTTTTTGGCTTTGTAGGCAAGCATCAGGGTTTTGAATTTGATGCGGGCAGCTACAGGAAGCCAGTGCAGAGAGCAGAGAAGTGGGGTGGTGTGGGAGAAGAAATGGTGAACCGGGGCAGACCTGCCAGAAGTGAGTTGCAGTAGCCCAGTCTTGAAATACCAAGGGACTGAACAAGCACCTACAGGCAACCCAGATCCTTGGTGACATACTTGAGGGATAGCACCATAAAGGAAAACGGGAAAAAAAAAAATAGTGGTGTAGTTGTTAAGGAATGAATCCAGGTTTTGCACCAGTGGAGCAAGACACACAGTCAGTTTTGTGTTCTTCAGTGGTGTGGCTGAATGACAAAGATTGTCACTGAACCCAGCTATTCTGTGATGATGTGTGAGCCTTGCTCCCTCATCAGGAACATTAGGCACAGTAGGGGTAAAGACCATCACTCAAGAATTGTTATGTAAGATGAAAATTTCAAGTCTTGCATGTAGCATACCTAAAAAGTAAACACAGTTCTGTCACAAGCAGAGCAATAAAGACTCTCCTTGGTCTGTCAAAATTTCTCAATCCCCGTCACACAAGGATTTTGTAGATGGTAAAGACTGGATTGCATTCTGACTGATTTGTCATTGGGATGTCACTGTGTTGTTGCTACATCAATAGAGTTCCTACAACGACCTCTTTAGGCTTGTGCTGTGACCGTAGTAGGTCCATACCACGTTGTAGAAGACCGCATTAAGCTCATATTACGTTCTTCCGGTGTTTACAATGTTTACGACACACATGCAGCAGGTTATCAGGACGTCTATGTCACTTTCAGAGAAACTGGAACCAATTCCTTATACTATCACCTCGTGATGAAAAGCACTGTGCATGTTGCGGTATTTATACCAACCCGCCGGACACAATGACAAAGTAGTAAGCATGTGATAAGTGCCTGGTAACAGTGTGGTGTGATCCATCAGACATAGTAACAACTCAGTTCGTTCTCAAAGGACGTGGTGACCGTGTGATAGGAAATTAGAGACAACATGATAGACGCATTCCTGGTCTTTGACGGGGCCTTACAGATCTCAAGGCCTCTAAAGAAGAGCAACAGTTCCACTGCAATAGCTTTAATTGCAGCTTTGCGTGGGGCTTCTGTCTCTGTATAATGCATAACGTAATCCACTACTAATGGATGTGTGCTTGTGGTCTCAAGCAGCGGCCCGGCCAGGTTCATTCCACTTAACCTGAACGGCACTTTGAGAAAGTCAAGCGTGAAGTTGATGGCAGATCTGCCAGTAGGTGTCTCAACTCCAGCTTAAATTCCAGACTGTCATGAGACAGCCAATGGAATCATTCCAAAATATGCCTTCTCTCATGTGACTGTTGAGGGTGTGGGTGGACCAAGTGAATGACAGGATTGTTCTCTGACTCTTGCCACCACCAGCAGCTCAACATGGTCCCCTCCATTTATGGTGTCATTGCCATCCCAAATGAGATTCAAGATTCAAAGAACTTTATTAATCCCTATTAATCCCTATTAATAGGAGAACCTATTAACAGTTACACATGCTGTTCAACTGCAGAGCAAAAGAGGAATTTTGAATTCCATTTTCTCTTGTGGTATTTTCTGCTATGCATTTAGAATATTGATTACAGGGTGGGGCATGATATGGCAATTCTCATAACAGCTTGTCAAACCTGGGAAGAAAAAGTATTCCCATGAACAGTTCCCAATGGCGTGGTATACTATACTGTATATGCAAGCAAGGGCTCATTCTGGAGAGGCATATGACCACAAAACATAATCCTGCTACTAAAAGACCTCAAAAGCATGCTTTTTATATTGTGCCTGGGGGTTTCTACCTCAGCTACACCTAAATTAATTCATTGCCAAATGCCACCCACTAGTTAGTTCACCCAGTGATTCTTCTGAGCGTGGGGAGCGGTCACTTCTGCTCCATTTGACTAACCTGAGGAGTGGGAATTCACTGTTCAGAATGATTTTATTTTTAACCTCTGTACATTCATGCTATAAAATGGTAAACATTCATGAACACCTCCGTTTTCTTAAGCATCAAGCTAGGCAGCTAACTGTGATGAGTGATGTAGGAGGGGGATTTTAAGCAGGGAGTTTGATTGTGCAGAATAACAGAACAGTTATGAGAGTAAAAACGGCGTTTATTTGTCAATGTAATCCCCTGCTACACTAATGCACTTAGTGTTAGGATACCATCAAGGTAGAGTTTTATCAGTACTCCAGAGCTATGATCGGACTACCTATCTGAAACGCTGGCCTACCAGGAACTCCTTTAATGGCCCAAATGTGGAAATGGCTTGGAGCGAGGTCAGGACTGTACGGCTGATTTGAACGCCCCTTGTATATTCTCCAGTCAGTGATATAGATTTAATGAGTCTGCTTTTAAATTTTATGTTTTAAAAGCAAATACTCATTTTAAGATTAAGAACTTTTATTTAACGTTTATTACTGACATTGTGTGCAGCCATGTAGATTTGATGTTTCTTGTTGGACTCAAATGATCTCTGAGTTGAGATGACCACCTTGACTTGACTTAACCAAGTAGAATTGATGGGATGTTTCATTTTTTTTCTGGTCAAAGTGGAGAAAGTTCCAAGCTCTAAATTTAATGCAAGATTCCTTCTGTGGTGCTTGTATCATCGATCATGTACCCTCATCCACTTTGGCTTCAAAAATGCTAAATCATAATGAAATATCCAGTAAGCACGTAATATATAGTATATCTATGAAATACCTACAGTAACAATCTAGCTGATTTTTAGGGTACCATGTGTGTTACATTATTTAGTAAGTCGTTTTTATGGTAGAAAATGCCTTTTAAAGTTTCATTAATATAAAACAGATTCCCATAACAGAACTCAAATGGCAATGGTTTTGGTAGGTAACCAATCGTTAACCAATGAGTAGTGATATGAGAATTGCACAAAAACATAGTGTAAAGCATTGTATTCTTTTCTATGGCATGCCACAAATAAAACAAGACAAAAAACACAAGAGTCTGGTGATTTCATTTTCAGTAGATTTATTTTATTTATATTTAGTCTCAGTAGTGAAAAAGTAGGCCATTCAAAGGAGCATTAAAACCATAGAAACACAGGGCTACTGGATTAATAAGTGTAGGATAGGAAATGGCAGGATTAATGCAATGGCAAATTGAGTATATTTATATGTGTATACATACATACACACAGAACATCTCGTGAGGACCCTGAATCACCCACACACAAACATAACACACAGTGTTTGTTCTTACTTGTTTCAAGTGAGAGAACAATCCTGCAAATTAGGGTGGATACACTTGAATCAGTCGGCACGTTTATCTTTCACAAATCTTTGTGATTACAAATTTCCACTATAACTTCTGATGTTACAAAAACTTGAGGGTTACGTTGTTTGTTTTGGACTGACATTATCAAAAAAAATTAATAATAATAATAATAATAATAATAATATTGCAGATCATTAAATTTTTAATTTCTCAATCTGCATAATATTTCTAAAAAAAAAAAAGTTGCAAAAACATAAATGTAAAAATAGGCACATTTGCACAGATTTGTGCATTTGTACTACAGAATAATTTCTATGGTAATATTATTATTATTATTACATAAGATAGACAAACTATGTATAATTTAAACATTTGTTATTAATAACGTACATATTTATATATAATATACTTTATATTCACTTATTAGGAAATAATCTCCTTAGAAATAATATTTTTTAAATCATTGTTATGCTGTAAAGTACAGATATATTGTTTTCAGAACATGAACCCTAATTTGCAGATGTGTGCTTTATCAGTTATTACAGTATTATTGCTGTGTACATTATGGCTACGACACTGCAGTCAGTGGCAGAGCTTGTTTGGCTGCAATTCTGTCAGGAAACTTATTTCCACACTGTAGCCAGCTGAGAGACTAGAAAAAAACATAGCTCTCTTTTTTTATTGTTGTCATTTCCATACTTTAAGCATCAATGTGCATTAACACTCAAACATCATTTACAGTGAAATATACAGTATACAGTATATGTATTTCATATAGTAATATTGTATATTATATAGTATTAGAGGGTGTACAAGGTAATACACAATTTCCATCTATAAAAAGGTACAGTGAAATATTTCAAAAATAACCAAAAAAAAAAGAAATTAAGTGTGCATTAAGCTGTAAGGTCATACAGAAAATTGTGCCATTATTCTCATGTGACTTAGTATACAATATAAAAACTTCCAAACAAAGTAGTAATACATTTAAAAATAGAGTAATAAAGTAACATCAGTCTGGTAACGTCAGTACCATTTCCTGTTTCGAGTAAACACGACTCGGATTTTTTAACTTTCCTTCTTGTTCTTTCTTCCAAATCTCAATGGTCCTGACGTTCCATTGTGTTTTTACACACCTAGCATTCCAATGTCTTTCAAATTAGTCTCTCAGTAAAGTGTCCATCCATATTAAAACTAAATAATTCCTATATTTATATATCTTTTTTTTTTAAAACACTATACATACAAATTAGCGCGAGTACAAGTTCCTTGAATGGGCAGGGTTGGGGCGTGATTGACTACCCGTATAGCCTGTCAGCATGCTGGGAGAGTACTGTACTTTCACATGACCACAATGGGATTGGACAGACATGGCGCCACACAGACAGACAGATCCAGGAGGAGACGGATGACAGACAGGAGAAAAGACAAGAATAAAAGCAAATGTCAGTACGCAATGAATGAACAATCAAAGTTGCAAACTGTATAAAAGGAAATTATACTTGTAGGCCTTTATTTTCGTGTCAGTGCAAGAGGGCTTTGCTTGTTAACGCCTCAGTGTTGCTATTTTCACTGTCCACAAGCCAATCTGCATTTGTCTTCTGTAGCTACTTTCATGATTGTGAATGAAGGGAGCAGCGGGGAGGACTAAAACATTCAGAATCCACCAATGCATTGTTTAATTAGTTATTTATGTATTTTTAATATTTTATCCTTCTGAGGTCCTGTCTTAACAGATACAATGGCAAAACTGTCCTTTCTGTAGTTGACATGTAAACCTCCATGCAAATTCGTCTGGATACAATTATGCTACAGTACTAAAAAATTATGCTTATTACACTTATTATACTATATCAGTGTTGTTTGGACACCGATATCAGTTTTATTTGCCTTTGCTGAACTGTGTCACCTGACCTTATACTTTCGCATTATGTTTTTTTTTTTTATGCTCCCAAAAGATAACTTCAAAACCATATACGAGATATATGAGGGTGAGTCAAAAATTATCCGCATTCCGATTATATAAAAACTTCTGTTGGCCTTATCAGTGCTTTCCGTTCAAGGCTACTTTCTCCCCAGCCACTGCTGTGCTGGTGTGAACATGTTGCTGCAGTTCATTTGTAACTACAGTGTGAGCAAAAAGGGATGGTCCACTTGTGATTTGGATGAAAGAAGAGCAGTCGGCAATTATTGTGTATACCTGGTGCCGAAACAAGTCAGCATTTGGAAATCTGTAAACAAAATTTGCACCGATACTCGATGGAAGGCGAGAGTTTCTTAAAGAGAATTAGTATTGGGGACGAGATGTGGATTCATCACTACGAGCCTGAGAGTAAACGGTAGGGTATGGACCGGAAACATCCTCAATTGCCAAACAAGAAAAAGTTCAAATGTCGTCATCCATCAGCTGGGAAATTTATCCTTACAGTTTTCTGGAATTCTCAAGGGGGAGTATTAGAACATTATCAGGAAAAAGGTTCAACAATTAACCATCCTCATTAGTGAGGATCACGGTGAGATGCTTATTGAAGAGTTGAAGCCTAAACTTTGGATTAAACGCAGAGTACTGCTATCCAAGGGTTATGTGATCTTGCACATGCGGCACACTTTAGCTCACACTGTTGACACACTGCAAAAATTTTGTTTTGAAGTGTTAAAGCATCCTCCCTATAATCCTGATCTTGCTCCATCAGACTTTCACTTGTTTAGTCTCCTGAAAGCAGCTGTACGAGGATGAAGATTCACTTCTGATGAAGAAGCGAAGACAGCGGTGCATACATTTTTTTAATGAGGGAATATGAAAGCTTGATGACAGATGAACAAAATGTATTGAAAGGCAAGGAGATTATGTCGAAACATTATGTATTTGATTTTTTCTAAAAGTTAATCAAAATAAATTCTACAGCCAGAGTTCAAATAATTTTTGACTCACCCTCATATGATCAAAATCTTTATGTCATTAAATAATGAACTAGGCAACACAGTGGTATAGTGGTTAGCACTGTGGCCTCGCACCTCCAGGGTCGAGGTTTCAATTCCCACCTCAAAGAGAATGTGTGTGTACGGAGTTTGAATGTGTGTTCGAGTTCTCCCCGTGCTTGGTGGGTTTCCTCCAACAGTTCAAAGACATGCAGAGTAAACCTATTGGTGTTTCCAAATTGCCCGTAGTGTGTGAATGAGCATGTGAGTGTGTGTTGCGATGGATTTGCACCCTGTCCAGGGGTGTTTTCTGGGATAGGCTGTGAGTGAGAGTGTGTGCCATGCAATGGACTGGCACCCTGTCCAAAGTGTTCCCCACCTCGTGCCTCGAGTCCCCTGAGATAGGCTCCAGGGCTCCAGAGACCCAGAACAGGATAATCAATATAGAGAGTGAGTGACTGAGTGAGTAGATAGTGAATTATTTGCTGAAGACATTCTGCTGGATGTCCTCGACGTCATTCTGTCTAGAGCCTATTTAAGTATGTTTTACATTTTGAGTGCAGCATTCGCCCGACTTTAGATGGTTGGAATTTCAAATAAAAGCTTGTACACTGAAATCCAAGTCTCCAAGAGATAATTACACTACTAGAACAATAATCAACATAACATCAAGTGACAACCCGGTGAGAAAGCCCGTTTGCCGTAAGATACGCAGGCTACTGATTATTTCATCAACTAAAACGTATATGAAATCTGTAACCAAATTCTCACATTCGGGTGCTCGCATACTGTAAATACAGAGATGGTACAATACAACACTATGATCTCATGCCTTGATCACGAAAATAGGGCCTGTAATGCCTTGTTGGAACTCATGGCTAAATCATAATAAAATTCATTCAATTCATTTTGTATGTATTGTTTTACTGAAAGAGGCCGGAGAAATAAAAACATACCAGAAATCAGTGTTCAAAATGAACAATTATGTCATTTTTCACATTTGATCTGTTAATATCAAAAAGGTTTCATACTGTATATAACATTATAGATTTCAACTGGGACGTTGAATACATATACCACCAGGACAAAACCTATCGAACACAATTTGTGCCAATTTCAAAAAATACTGTCGTTTCACCACCACAGTCCTAAAATCTGGCAGAGATTTAAAACAAAAAAAACAATGGGAATGCCATGAATCATGATGATGGCACACAGACAGGGGAACTCACAGAGGGGGGTGGGGACTGCCTGTCACTCAGAGGCAGGCTCTC
The DNA here is from genome assembly GCA_030014215.1 of Clariallabes teugelsi. Classification (NCBI taxonomy): domain Eukaryota; kingdom Metazoa; phylum Chordata; class Actinopteri; order Siluriformes; family Clariidae; genus Clariallabes; species Clariallabes teugelsi. The sequence continues at coordinate 11,331,411 of JAQMYG010000033.1, forward strand.
ATAACCAGGGTTGCCATTGGAGGAAGTGTTTGGAGTCCTGCATAGAGACACAGAAAGAAGGACAAAAAGCAAGGAAAGAGGGAGGAGTGGCAGGAAGGGACACAGAGAAGGGGACATGCCACATACAGAGAAAAGTAAAGGACAAACAAAACAGGACCAAGGATGGATAAAGAGAGAGAAAGGGTGGAGGAGAGTTAAAGAGATGAACACATATCTTATATAAGACCTTATTCATAACAATAATCTGTTTATGAGGGTTCTGGCGGAAAAGAAGCAGGGTGGTAGCTTAGGGCAACAGGGAGCGCATGAGAGTAGTGCAGAGGGCTCTAAAATCTACAGGTTAGGAATGATCTTATTTTGGCACAATATTATCTACCCGCAAGCTCTCCTAAGAACATAAATGCACATAAAATAACCGCAGCCCGAGCAAAACACAAATCGTGCGAAAGCAGCATAGCCAAGCATAATAAGAGAGAGTGTGAGAGATGGGAGGGCGGATTGTGGAAGCGCAAATTTGATTTGGGAGAAAGTACTGGAGAGGGTGGAATTTTACCTAAAAACATTCAGTCTGATCGCCTCAGGTGGATTACTGTCTGTCTTCAAAAGATCGACAGACTGATAGACAGACACACAGACAGACAGACCTCTGGCCTTGTGTCTGTTCATTTGACTAAGCTGCACTGTAACTTGTCCACCTGTCTGTGTGTCTGTCTGTATGTGTGTGTGTGTGTGTGTGTGTGTGTGTGTTTGTGTGTCTTAAGGGACATTTGCAGCTATCTATATCTGTCTATGTAGATTGGGGCAAAAGTATAGTACTGTGCAAAAGTCTTAGCCAAAACTGTAAAGATAATAAATTAATGAAAAGATTCTTATTAATTATTATATTGTGGGTTACGCCTCTGATCAACTGCCTTCAAGATTAAAACAGCATATATTCTACCTGGAAATCATCTAGCAGGTAGGGCTTTCTTTATAGGAACTCAGCACAATCTGAACAATTTATTATCTTTAACAAGAATTATCATCCATGATATACAAAAGAAAAAACAAATGAAATTACTTTTTTTTTCCGAACTGTTTTTTTCACAGATTTTCTGTGAATCTCTATAGAAATATAGGGTACTAGATAATATAGGGTACTAAGGCATTTGCACAGGACTGGAGGTTTTTGATTGTCAGCGGTAAAAGAATTAACAGTTTGACAACAAAATGTGATACTCGTTTTTGCACATGATTCTCTGGCACACAAGATTGTCTATAGAGAAACATTCAATTTCAAAAACCACTATATAACTTTGTTGTAGAAAAAAAATTTTTTTTTTTAGACAAAACCCACATTCTAACAAGTCACTCGCATTCCATCTTTCTTTCACATGATCAGTAAAACAAAACCACGAGCTGGGAAAACCAGTGGTTGTTGGGAGTGAACTAAATGGAATTTTCGAGAATGTTGGAGTTAAGTGATAAATCTCTGCTACTGCTATTGCAAGTTAGATTTTATGTGGACACCATGTTAACAAAGCTATAATCCCTGTGGTAAAGGTACTGTTGACTTTCGAATCATACATCTCTTTTTTCCTCCCTTGCTCCTATTACTAGCACTGTTTTTTTTTTTTTTTGCATCCAGGAGCTAAAATTTAATAATTTGAAATTTAAAAATGTAACAATTGTAAATTTAAAATTAATAATAATTTTGCATTTAGCAGAGATATTAATATAAGGTTACAGTATTCTAAAGATGTGCAAACTTTGTGTACAAGAGACATACGATGTACTTACTGTGCGTGGGAAGCTGCTGGGTTCATTGCGTTTCCTTTTGTTCTCTACTCTTTTCCGTATTGGGGTTTCTGAATTCTGTTATAACCTTAATGACCACAGATATATATGCAGTTGGTTGATGCACGTTAAACATTGTATACCTGTACAATGATACTGAAACAGGTCGAGGAAGATGCTGATGATGCTGTAAACTAAAGTTTTGTATCGTTTATTATGCTTTTCACGATCTTCACCAATCTTTGTATTTAAAAAAGGTTTAACAAAACTTATGCTAAAAAAGCATTTTTCCCCTTATCTAATTTGCTTCGATTTGTCTCGATGCAAAATCAGAATCAAAGCTGATTTTTTAAATTTAATTTTATTATTTTTTTAATTAAAACTCAATCAACATATTATTGATAGTAATCTGCATACTTAAATAACCACAAATACAACTGCAGGCAGATTTATCCGTTGTGAAAAAAACTGTGGGAGGTGAAATTATAGCTTTTTTTTTTTTTTTTTTTTGCAAAATCACACAGAATTCACACTTATATAATCCAAACAATTTTAGCTTAATATTTTGGCATTTGTGCTTCTTAACACCCTTCTGACTCACAAAAAAAGAACAAAATATTCTCTACCAGTGTGCAAAACTTCTTGCTCCGTTTGAAAATAGGAATGTTTTAGCCGAAGCTGTAACAATTGGAGTTATCTCATTTTGCTGTCAAACTGTCCAAATACTGTATGTTTGCGATTGTCAGTGATGAACACATACACAGTATGCCTGTGATTGTCAGTACATCTGTCTACACGCTATATGTTCTTAAATCGTTGAACGGAGTCTTGACTATTAACATGCTGACGTGTTGATGTGCATAGCGCTCGACAATCGATCAAAAAGCTGCTTAGCATCTACTAAATTCTACACTAGTTTCTTCACCTCTCTAAAACTAAATGACATGAATTCTACAGATATGATTCTATGTACATGTATTAAACTCGCACTGCATAAAGCAGTGCATTCTAAGGTGTATGAATGTACACGTTGTGATCCGCTGGCTCATTCTGTCTGTCTGTCTGTGTGTCTGTGCATGTGTTACTCACGGCAACGGAGGTGCACTAGAAAAGGGGGATGTCCAGCCAGCCCCCTGGTAACTATAGAAGGGGGGCAAGGCCCCACGCTGGGACCCCCTGGCCGTCTGTCTACGTGCCTGATGGGAAGTGAAGGGGTCCTCGCTCTCGCTGTCCGAGTCGTCATAGTCGTCTGAGTCTCTGCGCCATGAATCGGGGAGATGGGAGAAAGACATGAGTCACAGTACACAAAGACAGCATGTAGCATAATGAGTGCAACATAATGCTCAAAAAACAAATGGATTCCTAGACATACTGGAAGGAACTGCACAAACTACGCATTTAATGCTTCCGATTATGCATAAACAGGTCATTCAGAGTTGAATGCATTAATCTATCTTTTATAAGCATGGGAAAAGAGTCCCACACATTTATGGATTCCTATACAGTCTACAGAACCAAGAAAAATTAAAAGCATTCGTTTTTCCACATCTGGTTACATATACCCACAGTGGCCACTTTATTAGGAACACAACACTATTATATTAATAATATACTATTAATAATAAGTAGAACCTACCTTTGACTCATAAAAGCCTCAGGTTTGTGGCATGGATTCAGGATTCGTGTTAACATGGATCATTTTTATCATACTCCCAATGTGTTCTATGGGCTCCATAAATTCATTCTGGCGATAACAAATTCTGACTGTACCATCTGCATCAGACCAGGCAATGTTTTTTTCCACACTTCACCTGTTCAGTTTTGGGTGATCCAGTGCCTTCTGCTATTGTAGTGCCTCCACCTTAATATTCAACATGTTGTGTGTTCTGAAATGCGTTTTTGCTCACCATGGTTGTAAAGGGTGTTTATTTGAGTTTCTATGTCCTTCCTGTCAGCCTGGTCATACTCCTTAGAGGTTTCCCCACTGTACCTTCATTGTACGTTTTTTTGCAACATTCTGTGTAAACTGTGGACACACTTGTGTGTTAAAGCCCCAGAAAATCAACAGTTTCTAAAATATTTGACCCAGCCTACCTGGCACCTAACAAGTAGCTCTCCACCTTTATCTGCATTATTTTTAATTCTTTGCACTGTGACTGGCTGATTGGATAAATGCATGAATTAGATGTTCCTATTATAGTGACCAGTGAGTGTATACTGTACATACTTGTTCAAATCAATGTGTTCTAGTTGTTAATGTAAAGTGTTCAGTATCATACTGACATTTTGTTATTTTTCGTGCTTTAATTTACAACTAATATATATATATATATATATATATATATATATATATATATAATTGTAAATTATAGGTTTATTCTGTATCTGAATGTCTATATCTATATACACTACATCACTTCTGAACCCAGCTGAAGATTAGCCCAAAGTAACGCTGCATCACTTAACACATTTATCACAAATAACGCTTTTACAAAAACATGTCATGTTACCTGGAAAAGCTCCTCCAGGCTCCAGGAAGGGAGCAGAGGATGGCTGTGAAAGCCAGAGCTGAGAGGAACGAGTACAGTGAGAGATAGAGCAATCCCTCCATCCCATCATAGCACAGGCCTTTCAGAGAGTCAATATAGTCCTGAAAGACAAAGACACCGAGAAAGAGAAAGACAGCAAGCTAAATCAAGATGCATGAGGCTTTCATCTAAAATGCATTTTATGTCAAAGTAATCTTGGGGAAAGGCAGGTTGCTATGGTTACCTTGTTGAGGCTTCGGCAGTTGAGCAGCGCCACCAGCTGGTGGAAATTTCCCTCGGTAGAGTTCAGCATCTGCTGCACCTCCCTCAGCGGCTTCTACAAGAGAAAAGAAGTACGCAGTTACAGACAGCGGCCATTTTCTCACGCTTTGGTTCCATGCTTGCTTTCTGATTTCAGATTTCAGGACAGCGATTTGTAGTGATGTGGCGATTTAAGTGGCACATGTTCACTCACGTCTGCTTTGGGGAAGCGTGGGAGAGCATCTCTCTCTAAAGTGAAGAGGTGGGAGTGAATGCTAGACAAAGCTCTTTGGGACTGGGTCAGCAGCTACAGCCAGTTTAACACAAATGCATACACACACACACACACACACACACACACACACACACACACACACACACACATGGTTAGAGTCATAGAAAAACAATCTGGTCCACAACCGTAGCAGACAAAAATAATACAGTGCTTTATTTATACTGCTGAGACACAGGACCTGTCCACCGGCCTGTATTTATTTATACATTATTATATCGATTATTAACGATACGCATTTTCTGAAGCTAGCTTTTCATTTTTTATATGAAATACAAATGCTTGTACACATTCAAACAGTTTAAGCAATGGTGTGCCTGAAACTACTGTAATATTTAATAAGAAAAAAAAAGAATTTTCTCCATTAATTTACATTATGTCTCTTTTTATAAAAAATAAATAAGCATTAATATACACCAATCAGCCACAACCTTACAACGCAAAACAATAAGTCTGATATTGTGCAGGTTTCCTTTGTGCCACCTGGGCAGCTCTGGCCCCTGGCCGCATGACTCCACAAGACCTCTGGGTGTGTGCTGTGGTGTCTGGCACCAGGATGTTAGCAGCAGATCCGTTAGATGCTGTAGGGTGTGGTTTGGACCTCCATGGATCAGACTTGTTTGTCCAGTGCATCCCACAAACACACTGGGGAATTTGGAAGCCGGGTCAACCACCTTGTCCTTTTTGCATTCGAAACCCCAAACACAGCATACTGTGATATAGTGGGTGTTCTGGTGTCTTTCTATCATCTCCAATATTAATGTTTTTCAACAATTTGTGCTACATTGGCTTTTCTATTGGATCGGACCAGACGTTGGTCCCTGTGGGCACGGCTGAGCCTTGAGCGTCCATGATATTGTCACCAGTTTTTTGATGTACAGTATAGTTGGTGATCAATGTTACTCATGTCACCTGTCAGTGGTCATAATGTTATGGCTGATCGGCGTATAAAAAGACATGCAATAAGGAATTCAGGTTTTTAGTGCATTTTCTTTGATGAAGCAAAAAACTGGCATTGCTATAACCCCTACATCTCATCCTGTAATGTGTAGCAGAGGTGTAATGATCTTGGAAATCTTGGTTCACACCTATATTCTCAGTTTGGTGCATACAGTGGCTTATTGATTAGCACTGTCGCCTCGCACCTCAAAGCTCCGGGTTCGATTCACGGGTCTGTGCATGGAGTTTGCATGTTCTCCTCTGTGCAAAGACATGCAGATTAGGCTAACTGGCGTTCCCAAATTGTATGTGTTTATATGTGCTGTGATGGATTGGCGCTCTGTCCAGTGTGTACCGCGCCTTGGGACAGGCTCCAGGCCCCCCCTCGGCCCTGTATCCAGGATAAAGCAGTATAGATGATGAGTGAGAGAGAGAGTGAGTTTGGTGCATATTGACTTCCCTCTTCTTTTTACACCACATGGCTTCAATAGGTGTCAAATATTTACTGTACCAATATGTGATATGGAAAAAAAAAATATATATATATATATATATATATGTACAAATACAATAACAAAATGTGCTCATGATTCCTGAAAGATCTACTTTATGGTAAAATGTAAAGTTCATAGACTCAAAAGGTTCGACCCTTCAGTCCTTCTATTATAGCATCTCGATAAGTCAACATCAGCTGTACTGTAATAGAGCGGCTACCTGCTGGAAGGGGCTGGTCATTTTTCTGCTGCAGGTCAAGTAGTAATCCAGGATTTCTGGTGACAGAGACATCTGTTAAGGCGTGTATGTGTGTATATGTGTGTGTGGGGGATGTTTTCATACTGGATCTACAACTGTGGGTACAAAATGGCACCTCAGTGATTCAGATATCTTACAGTTTTGACATTGTGGCTGGACCCAAAAAGGAAACCGTTTGCTTTTTCTTTCTGCAAGCCTTTATTTGAAAAACTAAAGGAGCCTAAATGTTTCATTTCTAGGGCAAAAAATTCAAGTGCAGGCTCATCGTTAGTTATGTAAAATAGCACTTGTGTCAGTGGAAAGGCCACATAAGCATTGTAAAAATGTAAAATGTGTGATAGAGAGTGAAAGAAAGTGGTGACAGAGCATAGCACCTGTACTTGTCCCGGCATTAAAGTGTGTAGAGTTGAGAACAAATGCATTTGGGTCAAAGCAAAAATCGCTGAGTGCCTGCAAAGATAGAAAAATATAAATATATAAAGAGAGAGAGAGAGAGAGAGAGAACAACAGACAGAGAGGAAGAGAAAACACAAGGGAAGATGTTAACGATGTGACACGGTGACCGAATGACACACTTCCCGTCGCTGTCTCTGTGACTGTTATTGATCTCCAGCGCTCACTGACATAGATACCGAACATCTCTTTCTCACTCTCACTCTGTATTTCCCCTGATGCTTCCACACACTCTCCCTCTCCTGGAGCGCTCCAGTTTTCTGTTCCTCTTCCAATCACGCTGTCATAGCTGTAGTCTCTGTATGTGTGTGTGTGTGTGTGTGTGTTTTTCATACTTGCTCTCCTTTGTGGTATGTGAAGACATGTAATTAATCACTGTTATCTTTAAATAGGACTCAGCACAACTACAAAAGCCTGCAAGTACAATAAGAGGAGGGAGAGAGAGAGAGATAAAAGGATTGATACAGTAACACAGAGAAGAGAGAGAGAGAGAGAGAGAGAGAGAGAGAGATGACTGTTCATGTCAGCTGCCTTTGGACAGTGGGACTCTGTGTTAAGAGCCAGCTACTGACATCTCCTCCAGTCACTCCTTCTTGTCCCCCTGTCCCAGGCCTCTCACTGCCTGATTAACAGAGTGCTGGTCCACTGGGCGTCTTTCTCTCACATCCCCTTCTCTCTCTCTCTCTCTCTCTCTTTGCTCAGCCTTCCTTGATGTCGTTGTTAAAACCTCTCAGTCCCATCTTCAACTCTCGGCATGCCTTTTTCCCCCACGTTGCACAAAGAGCCACTCAGTATGACACACACACACACAGTCTTTCTCACTTGTAACTCTGGCCCCTTTATTGCCTTTTTGGGACAATGCCAGGACGGCAAAGTTTTCTAAAAGGACAAGCTTTTCGCAGTTTAACACACATAATATGTACACCAGTAACACAGAAAGACTTTCCTCATACCCTGTCATTTCTACACCCTGAACTTAACTGTTGAAAATGTTAAAATTCATCTGATCTCGATCACTTTGGTTAAACTTTGTTTTTTTTAAACTTTTTTTTTCCTGTTTAGGACAAAGAGACACTATTATAATTCTGAATACCCCGCCTGCGGAGAGCTGTTTTTCAGACTAGAAGTTAGAAACGGGCAGCAGGAGCCTCATCATGAATACTCACCACCACTGTGGCTGTCTCCAGGCCAAGAGAACCCCAGCTCAGAAACAGAGCCAACCAGGCCAGTACTGTCATCCTGCGAACACACAAACACGCATGCAGAGAGAGAGAGAGAGAGAGAGAGAGACTACAGTCACCATATGACATTGGATGTCAGCTGACAAAATCAAAAGCCTGTAAATAAATAGACTTCTGTCTATTAGACTGAGCCAAACTCTGTATATGTTAGTCAATTTAAAATCTGCCATCGGAATCATTTAATATACCAAAAGTAATGGACGGAAAATCAACCGAACTACTTGTTTCTGTAAACTGTTTCCTGTTTGTATAGTGCTCTGTCTCTGTCACCAGAAATCCTGGATTACATTAGTTGTTTCAAACCCTACCGTGAGTGTATTAATGATATATATTTTTTTCTTTCTAAGATTATTTCATGTCAAAGTGTATGACATGGTCTCAATAAAATCTTGTTCTGAATGTACACCTGTGGGCGGCACGGTAGCTTATTGGTCTTGCACCTCCAGGGTCCAGGTTCGATTCTCGGCCAGGATCGATTCCCGCCTCTGTGTGCATGGAGCTCCCACAGTCCAAAGACATGCCAATTAGGCTAACTGCTGTTCCCAAATTGCCCGTAGTGTGTGAGTGTGTGTATGTGTGTGTGCCCTGCGATGGATTGGAACTCTGTCCAGGGTGTACCCCGCCTCATCCCTTAAGTCTCCTGAGATAAGCTCCAGGAGTAAGTCTCCCCAAGACCCTGTATACAGGATAAAGCGGTATATATGATGAGTGTATAGCGGTATAGTGAGTGAGTGTCTGTGAATGACTGTCCCGGCTGAGGTGGCTTGGAGCCCACTGCAGTCATTCCAGTGAGCATTTAGAGAGTACTTGCAGAAGAGACGCATGTGTCAGTTGGAACTGTACACACAATTATTCAAGAACACCATTTGCGCATTACAGGAACTCGGCTAGTTATTGCCACATCTCGCATACAGTCCTGACCTCGCTACAAGCCTTTTCCACATGTTTGGGCTGTAAAAGGAGTTCCTGGGAGGCCAGCATTTTATATGTGAAGCAGGCAGTCCGATCATGGCTCTTGTGTACTGGGAAAACTATCTATCTTGAAGGTATCCAAGTACTACTGAAACATTGGGATAAGTGCATTAGTGTAGCAGGACATTATTTAGAGAAATGAAAGGAGTTTTTACGTTATTCTGCACCATCAAAAGTCCCGGTTTGACTTAAACGCCAGCCATATGTAGTAGCACAGAGTTGTCAGATTATTCAATTATATATTGAAGACCCTAAAATTACTATAAAGATAAATACTACATTCTGCTCTGAAATTTTAATTAAAATGATATGACACGGGGCCTCCGAGTGGCGCAGAGGGGCCTCATCTGGGATCGCAGGTTCGAATCCCGGTGATGCTGTTTTCCTCTCACAGCCGGAGGCACAGTTCGAAAATATGCGGTCGGCTGACGTCACGTAGTTCGGAGGAAACACGTGATAGTCTGCGACCCTCCCGGCTGAATGGTAGTAAGCAGCCTTAATGTGGGAGCCCCGCCCCTAGCGACGGGGAGGAATTGGACACAATTAGATTGGGGAGAAAATCGGGGTAAAAAGAATTGGACAGACTAAATTTATTTAAAAAAATAATTAAAAAAAAAAAAAAAAAAATGATATGACACCGCCACAACTTTGTCATTCGGCTGTCTTTGGTAACAACGGTACAAAATTAACTGCCAGTGCATACATCACACTCTGCACTCTAAGACCCACAATTTTGACAAGAATTCTTTTACGCTGTATGACTTTGAGATTATTCGATAACTAGAAAATTGTGGATTGTATAGTGTAACGTCAGTTTAAGTTTTAGCATTATTATTATTATTATTGTTTTTTTTTTGTTTTTTTTTACTTTGTAGCTCAAATGCATAGAGCCTGAAATTCACAAATGCAGCAATAATTCCTGCTCTGACCACAATAATAAAATCTGAAAAACATGCCTTTACTGTATGTCTTTCTTCAAATATGTAGTCTGGGCAGATTTTTGAGCACAAATGCTTTTCTAAATGTAAATATGCTGGGTGGATGAAAAAGTCAATAGGCCCAGAATCTTCCCAGATAGCACCTGGATGTGGGCCACTTCTGGAAAAGATGTGGCTCAACAATAACAACAACAACAACAACAATAATAATAATAATAATAATAATAATACCATTTCAAAGAACAAAATTCTAGACAGGTTTAACAACATGCTTCGAATTGTTTTTAGATGTTTGTTTACCCCATAAAAAAAGTTTTCCAGGTAATAATGTGTTGTTTAAAAAAAAAATTAAGAAATTGTAATATGCAATAAATATGCAATGATCGTTCAGGTGTGCCTCTGACATTTGGCAACCGGGATTAATTCGCTCATGTGCCATCATTGCATGCGGTATGTTAGTCAGATGCACTAGATCATAATAATTCGGGGTGTCTCGTGTAAAAGAGAATAAGTTCTATTCAATCCTCTATTGTCCAAAGCCACCCTCAGTCTGAAACAAAAAGAAAATTTCATATAGGGAAAAAATGTTTATGGATGTAGACTTGTGGGTAAACTTTTATATTCTCCAAACATAAGATGAATAAAATCTAACAGGTGTACGTAAGAGGGCGAGTTAACAGTAGTCCAAAAATGTGCTTGGACACATGATAAGCTGGACAGTTATCTAGTGTTTCTCCTTTATTTCTCTTTTATGTGTTGAAATAGACATCAGGTTTCCAGTTGAACCATGTCAGAAACCGACACCCCTTAACCAGTTATACAACCTTTAAGAAACATTTTATTAATAATGAAATATATATTGGTCCGACATTTAAAAAAAAAAAAAAAAAAAAATTGATATACTATCAGTGTTTAGCACTTACAGAATGAGGAGCCACCGGGCCTGTTTGGCCAAGCCTAGCAGAATAAAGAGGCACACGACCAGATCCAAAAGAAGAAGCAGTACATAGGAGAGCCACCTAACCAGCAAAATACAAAGCACACACACACACACACACACACACACACACACATCTCATCTGACCCAGGGTAACAAAGTTCTGAGAACTCCTACAGTATGAAAATAAACTCTCGTCACTATAAATAAACACTCGTCACTTCTTTACCTGTAGTCCTCATTCACCATGAGAATGCTAGCGGCCCACCCTGGCGAGAAGGGTGCAGGGGCAGTGTTTGAAATCACAGCCTGGGGAAGAACAGTGGTCACAATCCCCACCATGCTATCACTTGCATTAATGGCAGTTGAGCTGAGCCCCTTTCCTAGAGTGAGGGTGGAGAGAAGGGACATCACGCGCTCAGAGAGACGTCTGCAGGATCGAGTGGACACCAGGGCGGGTTTATTCCCTCCAAAGACGTTCTCCAGCGAGGTCAGGGGGCCTGAGATGGACTGACGCAGAGCTGCTATGGTGTCCAAAACCTGGGCTCAGGAGAAAGGGAATGGCCAAGAGGAGAGAAGAGAATACACAGAGGATATGGGGATTAATCCATACCCATTTATTGTGCAGATGTATACGCCATTTAGACTATTATCGGTCATATTTATTGATTTATTTCACATAAACTTATATAATGCAAGCTAAGACAGGCTTTTATTTATTCTCCTGGAAGGATAGCACTGTAGATCGCTGATAGACTGAGTGTTTCCTCACCAGCATATCGACGGAAGCCAGTGTGTGATTGGAAGTGAGCAGAGACGAGGTCAACTGATACATCCCGTCGTTCGCCTCGCTGTTGCCGTAGAAACCAAAACCTATAGCAACGCTGAAAGAGGCCAAAACACAGAAGAATGGCGTCATGAGAGAATAAGAATGGTGGGTTTTAGTTCAGTAAACAACACAGCACTACAATGTGCATCACTCTCATATAGTCAAAAACTAAACTGGAAGCATTGTACTAGATTTCACCCACAACTTATCCACCCTGAAAACCCAGATAAAGCAAAAAAGACTGTATGCTGAGTGTGCGAATTTATTCATTTTGTGTTACAATATTCATTTTGTTTATCTTGGTACATGTGTGTGAATGTAAGAGAACACCCACTGTTTCTTGTGAGTGCATCATTAGAGCTGAGCAATGTCTGGTTGTCAACATTTTCTTCAGCCCGGAAGTACATGACATTTCACTTCAGGCTGAACAACCACTAAATAAGAGCACTTCCACAGTGAGAGCACTCTGTCATGTGATTTCTCTTGTCGCACTCAGAGATCTAGAGCAAGCCTGGCTTATGTAATGCAACTGGTAAGAGATTAATCGATGAAAAAATTTTATGAGGTTAGACTAAGATTTCAAGAAGAGGAAAAGGAAAGAAAAGACCTCCATTATAATAGAGATGAATCTGATTCTCTGTAATGATTTGCGCTGTTATTGCAATAATAATCGTCATAATCATCATCAAAGGAAGAAGAAGAATCATAACCTTACTTATTAGTAATATTATTAATTGTAATATTGTTTTTAAACTGTTGTTTGCTTATAAGTGTATAGGGTTTCGCATTTTAATAGTTTCATTTACAGAAATGCCCATCCCAGCCTAAATTTACTGTACACTGCTGCCTACACCACAAATGCACATGGCAAAAATAAAGAGGTCAACATGGAAGGGAAGAGGATGATGATGTCATTTTTGTAAGCCCACAGGGCAAACAGATGCAGCATTAGAATGCCTGCGTATCCCGATATCACATACAATCAGACAGCAGATCTGCCGGCTTTAATCCTGCTCTGCTTTATGCTTTGAGGCATGACATCACTCCAGACAGAATTCCTCCCTTTTTTTATGGGATTCTTTTATTTGTTATTCATTTTTGCTTATTCCTAAGGCATAATCTCTCTGTCCCAGGAGACATATGACCAGGGTTCTCAAACAAGTATGAAACCTTTAAGGTCCAATATTTTAACACAGGTCTCAGAGGTCCCCTAAAGTGGGTTTGTTAGCTATAATATTCCAGCTAAAATACCCCTCAAATTATGTGTTTTTACTACCTCAGACTCACTTTATTTCCCGCCTCGTCCTCCAAATGCACTGTTTCAGTGTCTAGGTAAGTGAGCTACTGCAGAGCCACACCTCACCAGAGAACAGCCAAGATGAGAAACAAACCGGCAGAGGGGATGTTCTTATATGATGTCACAATAGGGGGGAAAATCTAAATGGGTTGTTTGAACCCTGGATGAAAATTTGTACATGTGCACTGGAGACCCATCTGAATGTCTAAAATTGACTAAAAGGTGAATTTTGCCTAAACAGTGCCCTTTTATAGTACTACAGGAAAAGAAAGAAAGGATGAACATTTCGTCTTTTGTTTACTATTATATATTACACCCTGTCTCTATTTATAGCCATCTCTGTTAGTGCTTAGACTCTAATACATCATGAGAAACCTTAAGTGTTTGTGACATACTTTAGCTGGCAAACTCTTGTGCCAAGGGATTACTGCTTTAAAAGGGTACAAAAAAAAAGATACAGGAAACTGTTTGAGAAGCCAGCATTAAAATACTGAAACCGGCATTTTGGGTATTCGGTATGCTCTATATGGAAATGAAGTCAGAGAAAGAATATCTTTAAAAAGCCATGTTTAGAAATATTTTGACGCTGAGAGCAGCACTGTTGTGTGCAAGTTTGAGGATGAGAAAGAAGAAAGAAAAAAAAGACTCGAAAATAGCTTTTACTCTCCTGTGGAGAGCAGGCAGGCGGCTCACAGTACAAAATAGAGAGCATTTAATTTCCACCAACATTCAGTACAACTCTATTAACAGTCTTAAAATAAAACGAACACATATCAGGTAACACTGGTTTGCAGATTAAGCCCATTTAGACTGAAGTAGACCGTGCATGCAGGACACACCTCATCTAGTCATTGTGTTGTTGCTGACTCAATAGCATGAATGGGAAGACATACACCTACAGTACCTACTGCCAGGTCTATAACTATTTGGACAAAGACACGATTTTTGGATATTTTGCTTGTGTACACTAATATAATGGCACTGAAATGAAGAAATCAAAGGGATAAGTTCAGCATTAATTTATGGGGTTTAACAAAAACATTGCAATAACTGTTTAGAAATTACAGCAATTTTTTTTCCAAGTCCCTCCATTTTCATAGGCTCAAAAGCAATTGCACAAACGAACATAACTACAAGTATAAACATTAGGACCGTTTGGAATTCTTGGATGCAGTCAATGTCTGTCTGAATTCTGGACACATGGACATCACCAAAGTCTGGGTTTCCTCCCCTGAAATGCTTTGGCCTTTACTGCTGCACCCACCCCCCATTATACATCCAGAATACCTGTTACACGACTATGGAGAAATATGCAGATCAGCCTTAAAATCTCACCGAATGACCTAAAATTAGAGATGGATATCTTTTTTTGTTTTAATGACTTTATATTATTTCTAAATACATATTTTTGTTATCTAAACATTTGGAATGAAAAAAAAAATTTGTTATCAAAAATAGTAACATGTATTATGCTCGGGGTCAATTGGACCTCAGGAAAAACAAACAATTAAAAGAATTTAGAAGAATTTTATTTGTAAAATAATCATCATCATCATTGTCTGTACTCCTGTACACATTATGTGCACGGAGTGCATGCATTCTTCTTCGATATGAGGTTTCACCAACATGTAACCCAGTTGCTCCAACAAAATCCTCCTTCAACTTTTGCTGTTCCAGTGCTTGTTTATTTCACTCCCTATTACAAAGGACTTGTAGGTCCTCAAATCAATGATGTTGAAGAAAATTACAAGGCACTCAAGCGTTGGCAGCTGTATTTGGCTGTGGCCTTGTCCGAGTTATCAACCTCTCGTTGTAGTCCAAGACCATTTGTGGTCTTAACTGGTGCTCAGGACAGCATCTTTGTCCATGGTGCTCTTCAGGAGGACCTTTTCTCTTTCTTGGGGCAACTGGAGGCAACATTGACTCTGTTAGTGTAGGCAAACATTGAAGATTCTACCTTCCTTTTCTTGATCACAAGCAACTCAGAGGGACCTTCCGCTTGTTTTTTCTCACTGTTCCCAACATGGTAACCTTCCTTTTCAGCAGTTCTTCATTCAGGGTGTACAATGTAAAAAGAATACTAAAGATAATATTATGACCATTCAATATTCAGCCATGTCAAGAACCACCCTCATGCCTTTATTGTTTTCAGGTGCTTCCCAAGGGGATTTACCAATGTACTGTACACGTGAATATTCCAGGCATAGTTGGACAGTGCACCATATTTTGATACTGTATTTGGCCAGTTTGTTCGGCACGTATTGTCTGAAAGGACCAACGCCCACAAAATGCAACCAGACATTCATCCATAGTCAGGTTGTGACCATAGACTGGATTGTGAAGAAAGTAGTGTGTTTGCTGGTGGTTGAAACACAACAGGAGGGTCAACACAGAGGGTCTTGTTCTCATCAAAGGATTGCCTCATAATCAGCATCCTCCTCCTTAACATGAGAAATGGTTCAGAAGCCTGCTGTTATAAGCTTTTATTTTTTATAATATTTTATATGTTTGCTCCACCCCCATGTTGGGTGAACTATCAATATCTTCATAGAAACCATATTCTCCTACCCCAACAAAGTAGGAAATGTCAAAATTCTTGCGAGGATGATGTTTCCCCCTCCCCCATGTCGTGTGAATTATAGAATTGTGGTTATGTTAGGTTAATGCCCTAAAGCTTTTTGGAGATTATAAAATTGCATGTTATAGTGACTAAAGTATCATACAAAACATCCAAAGAACACCGATGCATACAACATGTGTACAGGAAATTAAAAACATATTATCATGTTAATTTTACGTTTACTCAGTTATCTCCATTAAATTAGGAAAATTCACTGAATAGGAAGCAAAAAAAATATATGTAATTTATTTTGAGACTTTAAACACTGAATGGGATCAAAATGACACCAAAGATAATAGATTCAAAATTCAAGATTCAAGATTCAAAGAACTATTAATCCCAGAGGGAAATTGCTTTATTATTATTATTATTATTATTATTAATATTATTATTATAATTATTAGGAGGGTTAAGAACGATTTATTTCTTTGCCTTCATAAGATCTTGGCTTGCTTATTTGGTAAGTTTTATCCATCTCTACTGTGAAGCACTCTCTTATCAGCTTTGCTGCAACATTTACCTTCTATACATCTATACACTTCAGAATCCATCCTGCTACTTCTCTAAGATGTCGAATAATTAATAAACACCAGTGAGTGAGTTCCAATGGCAGCAGTAAATGCCAATGCCATAACACTGCCTCCACCACATTTGACAGGTGATATGATTTGGCACACATGCCCTTCCTTTCCTTTTGTTATTCCTTTGTCTTCCCATCAATCTGGTGTAAGATCATATTGTATTAAAACCAGGCACTCTTTTCAGAGATCTTTTGTCAAAGTCTATTCTGAACTGTATTTACGTTCATGAAGGCGTCCCTCGGTTGTAGACTTTGACAGTGATACGCACACACGTTTGGTTGACTAGGCAAGATGTTGTGTAGGGAGTTTTCTTCACCAAGGAATGATATCTGTGATCAACCACTTTAGTTGACTTCTGTGACCTTCAAGGACTTTCTGTGTTGCTGAGCTCACCAGGGGAAACCAAATTTTTCAGAATGTGTGTGTTTTTTTTCTTTTCAACAAAACTCAAGTTTCGGCTATCTCTCCGCTAGGTCTGTTTTGTGTTCTTAGCCTAACGATAGCCTCCTTCACTTGCACTGACATTCCACAGGATTGCATATTGAAAGTTCTCATAAACATCTATCAACTGCCAACTGAACACTTCAAAGCAACAACAGACCTTTAATCTCATTAATTTGTCATGAAATAACTACGATATGGGCCACAACTGGTCATCAAACTGCTTATTAGTCAGTTGTGCAATTCCTTTTGAGACTGTAAAAATGGAGGGACTGTGTAAAAAATGCTGTATTTGCTAAATTGTTAATGAAATATGTTTGTTAAACCTCATGAATTAAAGCTGAAATCTGTGGTGAAGAGATGAGTTATGATAAATTGACAAAAATTTGTTATATACTTATGGATCTGTGTTTGAATTTCAATTGTGTTCGATGCAGCATGATAGGAAGAGATTGTCTTCTGAAAAAGAGGAGGTGATCAGTTATCTATCTATCTATCAGGCTTCTTTCCCACTGTCTTGGGGTCATCACATCACGTGTTTTTCACCAAATGCCCTTCTTCTCACAACCTACTCTTTTTCTCCAGGCATGGGGCTGGCTCAGTATCTGGGTATTATATATGGGCAAGGGTTAAGGGCCATGCCCAAGGGCCCAACAGTGGCAAGCCAGCAGTGGTGTGGCTAAATCATCTTAATAAAGTACATTAGTGGTACTTTCCTGTGTAATCATTAAAATTTCATAACACAATATCAAAGATCGCTACACAAAGCATAAACAAATCACTGTTCAAACACAGATTAAAGCTGCAATTTGTTAATACTGTATGTATTTAGATGTTTTAAGAAGAAACTATTTG
Source organism: Clariallabes teugelsi (assembly GCA_030014215.1). Lineage (NCBI taxonomy): Eukaryota > Metazoa > Chordata > Actinopteri > Siluriformes > Clariidae > Clariallabes > Clariallabes teugelsi. The sequence goes on from JAQMYG010000033.1 coordinate 11,349,124, forward strand.
CATATGCATGCTCTTTGATGTATCCTTTTAAAAGCATACTCCAGCACTTTTCAACATTATCTCTATCCACTGCACATGTTGTATACTGGTTTGAAAAATACCACATTTCTCGGTACTGAAAACAATAAAATAGATCTAAAATAAATCCTGTTAACTATTATTATAAACAAATTTGTAATAGAAGGCTGAAGGAAAATTACTTCTACAACAAATCTATAATGAACCGTGAGTGTACTAACACTCTGACTAGCATACTCAAAATTTCACCTTTGAAACTTTTTCCTTTTCCAAACTTGTGCAGGTAAGTTTTGAATGCAATACCATATTAAACCCAGGGAAAGATACTGAAATATTTTGATGATCAAACAAAATGCATAGATGGTGGTATTGATCTGTTCAGTTGAGATGTCACATGATTCAAGTACATTACCAGCATAGTGTCACGGCTGCCACAGACACCCATGTGACACAGCAGATGCGCCGCCCCTTCCGGCCACCACTCGCATCGTCATCATCGTCTTCCTCGTTCCTGCCTGCATCACCGCGGTGACAGCAGCAGTAGTGAATAAGGAAGGAGAGGACGACAAGAAGCGACAGGATGAGAGCCATGGCTGAAAAACTGGAGAGAACCAGCAGAGTCTGTGTGAAGGAGAGGGAAAAAGGAATAGAATAAATGAAAGAGAAATGTTACTCAAAAATTATTACAGTTCAAATATGACTATAGTGAAAAATCTGCCTTATCATCAATTAATTGCACCAAATGCTTTATATTTATTCAAGCATTCACAAAATATGGCATATAAATAGCTCCCATAAAATTCAGCATAAAATGGAGGCCATCTCTTGTATTTCATTGGCGGATACCGAATGGAGGCTTTTGTTCTCTATTGCAAACCGAATGAGGCAGAAGTGATTTAATTACAGCACATGCACTCTTAGCATGTTCAAACACATACGGACAAATCTCTTTTCACAAATTCGCACACCACAAATCTGTGGTTTTATCCGTGTCCATCTGGCTGTTCTGTCTATCTCTCACCCTCTCCCTTGGTTCCTATTTCCCCCATCCCCCATTCATGTATTCCCTGTCTCTTACCACAGTCATCCCTCCCTCTAACCTCCCTCTCCTGTACTCTCCGTCACGTTTGCTTTCCCCACTTTTTCCTTTCCATGCGTGCCAGTGGATCTCTATTAATAATATGTGACCTACTTAAATACATTCATCGTTTCACGCTGTTGTTCTATACCTCATGCTTCCTTCCTCTTCTCACAAAGGGCTTTCTCTTCCATCATCGCACTCGTTCTCCTCAACCTCCCTCTTCCATCCCCTTTTCTTTCCCTGTCTCTGCTTCCTGCATGCCCTTACAAGCACTACCTCTCATTCATGTTCAGGTCAAAGGTTCAACGTGGTTCAGTTTCTACACCGAAAGCATAATCGCCGTCATTCTTTCTACTTCCCACATAGCGTGATCCATGGAAAGCATCTCTTCTATTCTGATGAACTAAAATTAGACTAACGCTGTGAATCACACAAGGCACTGCAATTTGACACAGCCTTCCACGTCAGTGCATCTCAATCCAGCTCGGAAGCCGGAGTGCCAGATCTCGCATCACATCGCAACACAGTCAAGCTCTGCAGCTGGTGCGCTAGTGGTGAACAAACACCTGCAGCGGTCAGTTTTGTCTAGTCCGACTTAAGCCTTAAGGCTTTTAGATAAGCATCATGAGAGAACTTTGTCACTGACTGTTTTTAGTTGCAACTGCCTTGAATTTTGCTGCCTACGTCGTATAAGATAGTCCATCTCAACCCACGAAAATGATTTGCATAAATGGTGGTATTTATGCAAATAAATACCACCATTTTTACCCACAACCAAAGAATTTGTGTGATTTTTTTTTCACACAACAGCTAAATTTAAGAAGTTTTTTTTTTTAACTTCAGATAAACATATATAAACTTGTATGAACACTACTTAAGCTTGAGAATGTGATTAATAATAATTAAACATGGCTAAAAAAACATGATTTCAGACTAAACAGAAGATACAGGACAACAGTACAACAGTAACGGCCACATACTATTATTCACATACTGTACTATTATTCATTATACAGAAATTGGCCTAGGTGCTCTACACATGCTATACAGTTCCAGCCCCAGGCTTTGACCCTTAAGTCGAACAAAATTTCTAACAGAAGAAGAAGCCGCTGTTATATACGTGTTATAGCATGCAATAGCATGGTTCTTATTTGTACAAGCATACAGCATGTACTGTACAAAATAGTTTTCGCCATTCAACCATGCTACCAGTTTCTTGCCATCTAACTTGTCTGTCGATTGCTTGGATATGTGACGAATTAAATCAACCGAGAATACAATACTAACGAGTTGAAAGGACGCATACAGCTACCTATCGTAGCTGAATCGGATATACTTCAGTCAAAAAATTGATTCCCCTCCTGTGCTTGTATACTAGGACAAGCACAACAATACAATTAATCGGCCTACTCGGGCTATAATTATAGTCTATGACCAGAGCTTAACTTAACTGTCATGTAAACGTATTGACTGTTTCAGTGTCCGTAGCTTTCAATAAACCGTCCCAAACACCCATTTGATGAAATGCATTTTTTCAGCTAATCAGAACACGTGTGTGGGAACTTATCAAGTATTTCACACCTTTTTTATGCTTCTCCCACCTGTATTTCTGACAAACAAAATAATGTGAAAAATATATACCTAAGAGTGTTAATTCATGATAACAATCTCAATATTTAGCAATACAAAAGCCAAACTAGGTTAGCTCTTAGCAGTTAGCTGCTAAGACTCAAGACCACCAACAGCTAACCAAGCTTTTAATAGCTAAAGAAGGCTAGGTTAAGCCATTAGCATGTTTTCCAAAAAACAACTAGCCTAGGCTTATTTATTGTAGACCTTAAAAATGGCTCCAGAGAATGACAGAGCTGAGCCAAGCTGAGCATTGAGCTGTCCTCAATACAAAAAAAGTCCTGGCTACTACAAATTTTTTTTTTATTTTTTTATGTGTGTTTATGCAGGCTAGAGACCTCAGACCTTATTTAAAAGTACATTTTGCCCAATAGCTCTCCTTTAAGGTACATTAAGTGTCACGTAAATCTGTGGAAATGATGAAGATTGCATGCAATAATAACAATAATGTAAAATTTTAAACAGTTTTCAAATCTAGGTAACTAGTTTCTCACTCACTCACTCATCGTCTATACCGCTTTATTCTGCATATGGGAGGCATGAAGCCTATCCTAGGAGATGAAGGGCACGAGGCAGGGTACACCCTGGACAGGGTGCCAATCCATCGCAGGGCGCACACACACACACACACACACGCACACACACACATAATATAATTTGGTTACACCAATTAGCCTAATCTGCATATCTTTGGACTGTGAGAGAAAACCGGAATACCCGGAGGAAACCAAGCACAAGGAGAACATGCACACTCCATGCACACTAGTGATGCGCGGGTCGTCTTTTAACCCGCGGACCCCGCGGGTAAACCGCGGGTCGGATTGGGGCGGGTAAAGAAATTGTCACTTTATATGCGGGTCGGGTTGGGGCGGGTCATTAAAAACAAAATTAAATTAAAAATCCATGTATGTTGCGTGCAATTCCGCTGCCAGTCACAACAAAAACAAAGAAATAAAAATGAAAATGGAAGACGAGGTGCGGGAGAAATTGAGGTCGGGAATTTACATCATTTAATGGTCGCGGGTGCGGGGCGGGGCGGG
>JAQMYG010000033.1:11366523-11382079 GCA_030014215.1 Clariallabes teugelsi
CCATCAACCCAAACAACCGTCCTACTCACGGTGAACACACAAGGGCTACTCCCGCAAAGCACGATGGTCGTCAGCCGTCGCCCTGCCCACGCCACAATATATATATCTATGAAACCTCTTAAGCATTTACCAAACAAACACTATAGAAACTATGCTACCTGCTGTAGGAAAACTCCACTACATTAACGTACAGAGAAGCACATTACCATGGCACTCTAGGCTTAACATTCAGCTAAACCTTGACAATAATGCACTGATACCACTATAGTGGCAGACAAACCTGTGAGAAAGGCGACATCTGTCTCCAAAATGACACTTGCCCATCAGGAAAAATTTGCAGACATCAAGATCTTCAGGTTTTTGCTTAGACAAATCAGGATCTACAGCAGGTAAGGATAAATGCAGAGGTTATTTCCACACTAATCGTGTTGTTCAGATTTATTTATTTATTTATTTTTGGAATTAACACTCAGTTTATCCCACCTCTAATATATATGTTTTCAGATCAGTTCAGAAGGGCATTCTGAGTTAAATTTAAGCAATTTCCCTCTGGGATTAATAAAGTTCTATAAATCTTGAAATAAACAAACACTTCTGTTACATTACTTCTATAGGTTTTTCAAAGAAGAAAGCTTTATTTTGTTACATAAATTCTAGAGCACAGTGAAATTATTTTCTTTGCATATCCCAGCTTGTTACAAAGCTGGGGTCAGTGTACCCAGGGGCAGCCATGCCTCAGGAGCAGAGACAGTTAACGCCTGACAGTGGCAGCCTGGCAGTTCTGGGGTCTGAACTGTAACTGTTTAAGGCACCACTAGATGTTTTTTTTTTTAACTCCTTTCGTCATTTGCATCTACAAATGACTGGATTCCTACTGCCTCAGTAAACTATTTAAACCAACTTCAATTAATTCATAAATAAACGACCTATTCATTTAAGAAAGCTAGCAGCAATATTGCACTTAATTTACATGAACCAGGTTTCACAAGGGGGCGCTGTTGTCTCTCGCTTTAAATCACAATAGGCAGGAAGAAATGAAATAAGTTAAAAGATAAAATTAGATTATCGTTTTTGACTATTTATTATTTATTTTATTACTTATTTATTATAGTATTCCTGACTGTTGTCCATTGTAATGTAACTACATTGAAAATAAAGAGAAAGAAATGTAAGAATAAGAGCGATGGGGGTAAATTTAGACCGTCTGACATGTTCTGACATGTCCTGAGGATAAAGTACTATAAAGATGAACTTCAGCTCTCGTTTGGCATAGCTCTAACTCACGTTTCAACCTGTCAACCATTTACGTCCACACAGTAAAGTGAACCCCAATTGTTGAAATAGTTGGGATATTTCTGATCTAAAATCTCTGCAGGCTTTTAAGTAAAACTGGAAATAAAGGGTACAATGGTAATAAGTATAAAGAACTCACCATCCTCTCACACAGCCTGCTTTTAGGATTGAGTTGTTATGATTACATTACTTTAAAATAACAAGAATACATTATAAACTTGGGATGGAACGAACGTGAGCTCAAGTTAAATATTTTTGTAAAAAGAAAAGAAGTGTTTTTTTGTTATTGTCACACTACAACAAATAACTGCTGTTCAAAGGTTATTATATATGTATTATAGTTGGAGTATACATATACCTCAAAATATTCGTAATAAATGTAAAATCACATTAATGGCTGATTGTTTCAATGGTGATATAATATTTTAGTTTCAAATTAATTTATATTCAAATGACAAATTCCTGGGTAACACAGTGGCCTACAGCCTCTGGTTTGTGTATGTGGAGTATGTATGTTCTCCCTGTGCTTGGTGGGTTTCCTCTGTGTACTCCGGTTTCCTCCCACAGTTCAAAAACATGCTGTTTAGTCTAATTGGTGTTCCCAAATTGCCTGTAGTGTGTGATTGAGCGTATATAATGTATTTGTGTGTGCCCTGTGTTGGCTTGCCAACCTGTCCTGGGTTTAATGCGCCTCATGCCCCAAGACTCCTGGGAGGCTCCCCCGAGACCATGTATACAAGATAAACCAATATAGACTATGAGTGATTAAGTGAAAAATTCCTTCTTAATAAATATTTTTAATTAATGTTTTATTATTACTATTATTATTATTATACTAACTTTTCATGACTGTTTCCAGAAGCCATACTTAGTCACATTACTTAGACACAGTTTAAAGTCCATTAACGATAACTGAATATCTGCAGTATATTTGTTTAGTGCAGTCATAAAAATCTTTGTGTGTGTACGTCTTATCCCACGTCTATATAGTCTTGGAGGGTAAAAAATAAGATAAACAGAATACATCTTTAATTTTAAAACATCAAAACGACTTCATAATGTTATACCAATCTGCTATAAACTCTTTACACAACACCTCTTAATTACAATATCACTTTTGTTCTGTTCCATGATATTATTCCTAAATAAACTTCCACACAAATCAACTTCGAAACATAGCTTTTTTTTTAACACATCGAACAAAGTTCAAACTATGATAACTCAAGTCACTAAATGATCAGTGGTGTAAGTAAATACCTGTTTGAGCTTGTGCTGTCTCTGTTTTCTCGTCTTCAGCAGCCTCCATAATAAATCTGGGTAGTACAATCTACAATAGTAGTAAATGTGTCCCCTAAAAAATACACACGATGACAGGGAGCTCCACTTGAAAAATATGAAGCTGCTATAAGGAAATCACCTAGAGCAAGGCGTGTTAAGGAACCTATGATGTCACCCTGGATACCACGCAAATAATTTACGTGTACACTGTTACTATGCACTGACATTTACTGACTCGGGCGGACACGATAACACCGGGTTGCTATGAAGCTAGTATCTACATACAGACGTGTTAGCAGTTTATTTACTTCCGTGAACGTCATTTGACGTCGTGCTAATGGGCCTTGTAGTTTTTCCAACAACGGTTTTTTTTTATCATTATTGTTCGTTGCGACGGATGGATGGATTCAGATCAGTTGACATATATGTGTTCAAATAAATGAAAGACCAACGAATTTTCACACGGATGAAAAAGGCGTGTAAACACGCTGGTATCGGGTCACATCTCGTTTCTATTTCAGCACGCGGGCTGGTCACGCGCACGTTGTTATAAACAGAGCGCGTGACTCTGGATCACGTGGTCATCAGGGCGCCTGTGAAGCAGTGAGAAGATTAACGTTATTATTTATACTTTTACTAAACGAAGAAAATGTTGGACCGGAGCGATACAGGAGAGACTAACAGTTTTATCTAATAACGACAAAGAGATGTTGTAGTGAGCTGCTTTGTTTCTGTACAAAGCGTCTTATGGAGGAATATTTCGGAAACACTTACTAACCTAGTGCGTTTCGTGTGTGTGTGTGTGTGTGTATGAATTCATGAATTTAGCTGAAAAGTGAAGATGTTTTGGTTTGGTTAAGTCGCTCGCTAAGTCAGACTTCTGTCTGTCAGGAAAACTGAAAAGGTGGGTAAAATAAATTCTTCATATTCATTTTAATTTCTAGCTTGTTCTTGGTCCATCATTTCGTCCGATGAGTAAATGTATTCCTTCTAAATTCATAATTGCTAACAGCTTGGCACACTCATGGCATTCTTTCATCGGATTCACGAGGTAGTCACATGTAATGGTTTTCAATTCAGAAGAGTATATTTGTGGCATTTCTTACCTTCTTGTGCTTCAGATCATCAGTTGTCTTGTGCAGAGGAAGGGTGGGTACAGAGACAATAGCCCTATTAGTGTTACTACAAATACTGTACCAATACATAGAATAGCAAGAAACACTTAATTAAGTAAAGAGAAAAGACATATTTCAACATCCCCTGTTCAGAGACTGCGTTAGTCAGGCCTTCATGGTCAAATTGTGGCAAATAAACCATTACTGTACTTCGTAAGGACAACAAGCAGTGGAGACTTGCTTGATGCAAGACACACAATGGACATTAAATCAGAGTCCAAATGTGAGATTTTTTTTGGATCAAACCACCATGTCTTTGACATGGAGCAAGGACGGGAAAGTGTGATCGTTGTGGGTGCTTTGCTGGTGACACTGTTGGACTTCTTCAAAATTGAGGGCATACTAAACCAGCGTGGCTACCACAGCTTTTTATAGCATCTGGTTTGCACGTAGTGGGACCATCACTTGTTTTTCAACAGGACAATGACCCCAAACACCCCTGTAAGTTATGGAATAGTTATTTTCCAAGAAGGAGAGTGATGTGCTGCATTGGATGACCTGGACTCCACAATCATCTAATCTAAATCCAGTTGAGATTATTTGGAATGAGTTGAGAGTGAAGGAAAAGCAGACAACAAGTACTAAACACCCCCGGGAATTCCTTTAAGATTGTTGAAAAACCATTCGAGGTGACAACCTCAAGAGGCCGGCTGAGAGAATGAAACCTGCACAGCAAACGTAGATCAAGAGCTAACTTTGCTGCTGAGGATAAGTTTATTAGAATGACTAGTCTCCGAAACTGATGATTTACAGAACCTTAGCTTGGAGCCCACAAGCATTTATGTCCAAGTGGCAGAACATGCACTGTTCAGAGGACAGCCGGTCATGGTCGAATTGCAGCAAAGAAACTATTACTTTGGAATGGAGAGTAGATCAGTGGAAAATTGTCATTTGGATCTCAATTAAAATCTAATATATTTTCAGGTGTTTTGTAATTAAATGTATTTAACTATTGAAAAATTTACTTACTTATCCATCTTGTCTTACATTTCATTGCGAATTAGTGAACTGCAGAATGTGCATAAATTTAAGTAAACCCTATTATTTACAGATGAATGCATTAGTTGCCCTTTGTCACTTCTGTGAACTGCATGGTCCTCGGACTCTGTTTTGCACCGAAGCTGTTCATCCACCGTCACCCTCGCCTCCTCAGCCCGGGTCAGCTCTAATTCCTGACCGAGAACCTGAAGGAGAGCGTGATGGAGAGGGCCTCACCATGAAGGCCAACAGTTCCGAGACGCACAGAGCTGACATGTGCGAGGTGAAAATAAACCCAGTGTTCATCCTTATTATGTTGTCTGGTGACAGTAGAAGGACAGTTGACTTAATAAGCAGCTTTACTGAAATGCTTAAATATGGCCTTATGTTCGCTCTCCTTCTCTGTTTGTGTTGGTGTCTGATGTCTTCCAATGTGTTCTTCCATGCTTAGGGCTGTCGCTCTCTCCCTGCTTCTCATTCTGGCTTTATGAGTGTGGACAGTGAGACAGGGATTCGCTTCCTTAGTCATCAGCACCCACGGCAGCCTCAGCTGTTCAGCGTCGTGCGGCAGGCTTGCGTGCGCAGCCTGAGCTGCGAGGTGAGTGAGTCTGCTTTGGATCATGTGCATGTGTAACATAGTTTAATGTGGAAATGGAGTCTTATGCTCTTTAGTTGCGAAAAAGAAGAACCTATGAAGTGTAAAACAAAACATTGCTGTCTACAAAACAATTTTGATCTTGGTTGAATCAGTTTGGTCTGTCTATAAACGCTGGTGATTTTTACAGGTATGCCCAGGTAGAGAAGGACCCATCTTTTTTGGGGATGAGCAGCATGGCTTTGTGTTCTCGCACACCTTCTTTATCAAAGACAGTCTGGCGCGTGGCTTCCAACGCTGGTACAGCATTGTTATCGTAGCCATGGACCGGATCTACCTCATCAACTCCTGGCCTTTCCTGCTGCGCCACCTCAAAATCACCATCCAGAGCCTGCAAAGCACAGCACTCCAGGTACCAATTCCAATCCCATTAATCCCACAGTGATCAGTGCTATTAATCAAACAAAAAACATCAGTGTAGTTTGTTAGACTTGCACTGCAATTCAACCTTTAATTATGAAGATTTCATCTTTGTTGGAATGGATGTGTTGTAACAGATGTAAGCGAAGGTGACACACACATGGAGGCCATTTTAATAGGGACGCTTTTAAGTTCTTTAGGTATTTTAAATGTCCAATTGCAGTGAATCTGTCCCCATTATAGCCATGGATTCCAGTTCCTGGATGGCAGGACTGAGACCCGATCTGGTCTTTTGCTGTTGTGGCCGTCTGTCTCAATGTCTTGAGGTGTTTTGCATTCTGAGAGGCCTTCCTGTCAGCTTTTCCATTTCTGCACTAAATATTAAATATCAGTTATTAAGGAATTACATTAAATTTAACCAGAAATACACACGTGGATATCAAATCAAGCAAAACGGTTAAAGACTCTATTTAACCTTGTACTTTCAGGTGTTTGATAGCGAGCAGGGAGTATGCCCTCAGAGAGCTGTACGGATGAACAGCACTTTTTCACCAGCAGGGTTTCCTCATCAACGCAGTGGCAATGCAGCCCGTTCTCTAACCTCTCTTACCCAGCATCCCAGCCTGTGGGCCAGCCTGCACACTTCTTTCAGCTGGTAGGACATACACAAAAACACACTCAGTTCATCACATGGACCCTTCATTAATCTTGTTTGCCCGTGTAAATCAGTGGCAGGGTGAATGCCTAGCTTGTATATTGTGTACACTGCAGGCTACTAAAGGCGTGTGGGAGCAGACTGACTGAAAAATTACTCGAGGGAGCGCCTACTGAAGACACACTCGTCCTTATTGAAAGGCAAACAGGTAATGGTCGTTTATTGTATTGTGATTAAGATTGTCTTAAACAAAAACAATTAGAATTTGCCAAAAATATCTAAAAGAGATACTGTTTTGTAACAACATCCTCTGGACAGATAAGACAAAAGTCAAGTTGCAATGATAAGAAGAGACGAGTATAGAAAAGGGAAGGAAATGCCCATGATCCAAAGCATCCCATTTTCATTTCATGGCATGGGCATGTACGGCTGCCAATGAAACTGGTTCCCTGATATCCTTTAGTGATGTGACTGCTGACCAAAGCAGCAGGATGACTTCTGTGTAAGTGTATAAGGCTGTATTATCTGCTCCTATATACTGGTAGGCAGCTGAAATAACAACAGCAGCGGTTGTCGGTGTCCAAATATTTATGGACCAGAGTAAACAAGACTTGCGTCAGCAGTACATCCAGTGCCAAGTGGTGAGGGAGTTACACGTTACACGTGTCAATAGTAGCTGTATAACACGATTCCAAGAAATGAATTAGTAGTATAATTATACACAAAACCCTGAATATTTTTTTACAGTGCCCTAGATGGATGTCTCTAATCAACAGAGATTGAGTTTTGGAAGCTTTTCCAACCACAGTTATTGATTTCTGAGAATGAGATTGTAGATATAATGTGATAAGCAGTTCAAGATAAAAATTTACTGCATACTGACTCACTTTACCTCAGGTGTGTAACAATACTGCAATGATTAATACAAAGCAATATAAATTACAGTGCTTTTTTTCAAATTATACATCTTAATATTTATCAGAGGAAAAACGTCTTTAGTGCATTAAGTACTCAGCCCTTCATTACTCAGGGTTAGAGTTATAAGTTTATAACAGAGTCACAATGATGATATTAAAAAAGTATTCATTTTTACTAATATATTTTAGACTTATGTTTTTAGCATATGCTTTCCATAATATAGAAGATTTGCAAATGACAGTACAAAATAAGCAGTAGTTATACTCATTTAGCCCATGAGGAGGCAATATTATCTTATCATAAAGTTTTGTTTATTTATTTGTCTATGCAAATAATTTACTGTTAGTTTTCATATATTTTAATCTAATTTGTATTATGTAATTTTTCCTTGCACACAGTTAAGCTGTATGCTTAAGATACAGTCAAAAGTTTGGACACACCAGCTATTTCCATGGTTTTTTTTCTGCTTTTTATTTCTTTCTACGTTGTAAAACAATATTAAATACTTCTTCTGTTGATGTTAGGTTTTACTTAGTTACCTAAATACATATAAGCAAATTTCTATTATTGTTCTAGAATGTAAAAAAAAAAAAAATCAGAAAACACAAGACAATGAATTAGAAGGTGGGTTTAGATTTTATGACTGGTACTGTACATCCACATGCTGGATCACTAGGGTAGTGTTGCAGCCTCAAAGCTCCCAAGTTCTCAGTCTGACCTTGTCTTACTGTTTAATATGTAGTTTCACATGTTTCCCCTTCACTGTTTTGGTTTCCTGTTGCCTCCCACCACGCAAGAACATGCTTGAGGTTAGTTTTGCCAAACTAGTGTTTTTTCTCAATGCACGCGTGTGTGTGTGAGTGCACATGATTCCCTGCAATGTTTTGGCATCCCAGCCAGGATGTATTTCTGACTCACAGCCAGTGTTGCCATCATAGGCTTCATGTTCTCCACAACTCTGATCAGGATCAAATGGTTACTGAAAATGAATTAATGTTTTTTTTTTACATGCGCAGTCATAGAAACATCTTTCCTCATCCGTATGTAGAAAACATTAGGAAATAACCATTATTAAAATGCTCTTAGAAATGCAGTCTATGGGCTGTCTCAAAAGATGATGAATTTATGTTACCACATTTGTTGTTTTACATTTATTGTGTAATTGTGTAACTGCACAAATGAACCCTTTTAAATGATTGTCTTCTGGAGTAGATCCTCTTCATAAGTTTAAGGTTGCCAACTTAGGAACTGTTAGCCCAACCATCACCCATGTATGGAGAATTTTGACACGTTTATTACAAATAAACATATATTTATGTTTTTTGTGTGTGTATTTGAAAGAACCTGTAAAAAAAAAAAATTGTCTCTTAAGTAGCAAGTTAAAATGTGCAAGATTTTTTTTTGCTGGGACTTGTTTTACACAACTAACAGAACATGTAGTTGGTTCATAAAAAAATAAATGCACTATACATGAAGCCATATGGTATCAGTGCAACAAATACCAGGACTTATGGCATGGATTTTACTTCATTCTCACTTTTATTTTACAAACTACAGCCTTTTACCCAGTCCTTTGTATTTTGTGGTTGATTTTATGTACCTAAGCATAATACAATGTATGCAAAATGCTACTGCAAAAGGGAATTGAGCAATTTTGAGTAATAAGATCCAGTCAGTTAGATGCCTTGTTGTCCTAACTGAAAGTCAGCTTCACCAGGCAACATGCTGATACATGAATAGTCACATAAGATGGAATACATTAGTTCATTGTTTCTTTTTTTTTTTTCAGGGACTCCACAATTTTTAACATCAGTTCTAGTAGATGTTATTTATTTGACAGAATAGCCACTCGGGTATAAAACTGCATAAAGTTACACGTTCATGGTATATAACATTAGCGTGACATACTTATTAGTTATGTCCATACAGGATCTGTAACATTTTGACATGGCAAAACATTCCATGCAACATGCAGTGCAAGAACTGGCAAGGTGAACGATCGAATCTTGAAGTTGATCGAATCTTGAACTGAAGCAGACAACTGAAATATTTTAATTCATTCTATGTAAACACACACGGCTTGTTTAAACACAATCTCAGTTGTCTCACGTTAGTTCTGCACAAGTAATTGGACCTCTGCAGTTATTCAAAAGGCTGCAATTTATTACAGGTTTTAATACTGTATATAAACATGTTTTTATAGAGTATATTAAGTGTTATATAAACACGCATCCCCCCAGGATGTCAATACTGTAGCTACCCATACTGTAAGTATCTGGTCTTGCAAAGGAGACATTTTATCTAGAATCTGTTTTCTGTCAACATATTTTTCTCCTGTTGTCTTGGGTATTTTTCTTGTCATTACTGGTCTTTTTATTGATCATTAGCGAGTTAATACCGCATCTAGATTTCTGTAAAGTTGGTTTGTTAAGTTTTATGCAAATAACGGTTTCTTAGTGGGTAGCTCTGTTGCCTCCCCTGCGTGGCTCTTTTTTAATGAATGAATAAATAAATCTCAGGTATCAAAGCCAGATCTGGAGTCATGAATAGTTTTTCCTTCACAGAGTCAGAAGATTATTCCAATTTCCCGTTACGGTCAACTCTGTGGGAGTGATGGGGAAATCACAGACATTTATTGTTTTTAGTCTCTGTCGCAACACACTGCATTTGAACTTAAAATATGCCTTGTGTAGGCCATCAGGTTTAATTTAAAAGTATTTAAGTACACGTTGAGAGTGAGTTCAGTACATTAGAAAATAGTTTACACCAACATGACTCATTCAACCTTCTGTACATAATTAATTTCATTCTGTTTAGACAGAGTGACAGAAATTTTCCAAATGTCTTTGTTCTCATTAGAACAAGAAGAGGAGATGAATGTTGATGGGGATGGCAGTACAGACCAGGACGGACAGTCAGTCCCCACACAGGACAAAAGCTTTCTGTGCGGTGATGATGGAAAAGATGAAGAACCTCCTGGGCCAAAATTCAAATCTCTGAGGCATTTACGACAGGTAGCTTCATTTTGAAGAACATTAGTTATGTGTAATTTCATTTCACTTGCTATTTTTATTGCAGTTTTATTTTTACTTGAATTGATTGACAGGTCCTCGGTGCAGCAGAGTTTAGACAGCTGGCCTGGCATGTGCTAATGGGAAACCAAGTGATATGGAGAGGGCAGGACTGTGGTCTTATCCAGTCAGCTTTTAACATGCTCAAGGTAAGTTTACCACCAATGTACGGTTCACAATAAGATGCCCTGTTCTGCCTAAAAAATGTTTAATTGTTTAAAACAGTATTTAAGTAATCAATGATAAGCTTCTTTTCACTGGCTTGCCATTTGAAAAGCATAGCAATCACAAAACTGACCTGCTTGTACACCCTGCAGTTTACAGCTGCTTGTCTATAATGGTTCTAGTTTTGATTTCTTCCTGATATTTTTCCCAACAGGCTTTGCTGCCAGTCGGTTGTGTTCGTGTAGTATCTTACAGTACACAATATGAAGAAGCATATAAATGCAATTTTCTGGGTCTAAGCCCTGATGTGCAAATCCCAGCTCATGTCACATCCTCAGGTATGGCCACTATACTACTATACAGTGCATCTTGGATTACGAGCATAGTTCGTTACGGAAGCGGGCTCGTATTTCAAAACACTCATAAACCAAATAAAATTTCTCCATAAGAAATAATGGAAACATAGCCCCAAAAAATAAATACATAAAATAATTAATACAAAATATAAAGTAAAAATAAAACAAATTAACCTGCACTTTACCTTTAAATAAAAGTAAAAATACATCCCGACAGATAAGTGTTTCCGTTTGTGTGCGCAGGCGCTGTGTATGTGTGTCTGTGTGTGTCTGTGAAGGCGAAAGTAGGAGGGGTCTGTGTGTGTGTGTCTGTGGCACCGTGTCAAATGACGCGCGCACACAGACACAAAGAGCAGGCTGATCAGAGAGAGACGGATCTTTAACCTCTCTAATGAGACTTGCTTTTGCTTTACACGCGCGCTGCACACACACGCATACTGACACAAAATAAAATATGTTTTACGCACACACATGTGGTTACAGTGTTATAGTAAACTGTACACGGGTGCACGGATGTTGATTATACCTGTAGGGAACGAGCTCTAAGACCCAGCAGGGGAGATGATTACCCACAATTCCGCAGCGCAAGAAAGAGAAAAACCATTGGCTCAGTTGTGATCACGTGACGCTCGGCGTCAAAACAAGAAGCGTGTGCGTGATACATGATACTCGGTACTCGTAAACCAAGACTTGTTCGTTTTCCAAGTGAAAGTTTATTACAAATCTTTGCTCGTCTTGCGGAACACTCGCAAACCGCGTTACTCACAATCCGAGGTTTCACTGCACATTGCAAAACAACAGTAATGCATAAATCAATGGATCAACTTCCACATTATCTCATGAATTTTTTTTTTTTTTTTTGTATCTGACATTAAAACAAGGCAATCTTAAAGCTACATTTGGTTAATTAATTTGGGTTGATGATTAAATTTACCACTTTCTTAACTAAACGCTTACTTAAGATAATATTTGGATAACATTTGTCTATACTATTGCTTTAGGCTTTACAATACACTTTTGATAGCTGTTGTATGATATGGGAGAACTGACTGTTGGCAGGTGACCGAGAGGAGAGGAAAAAATGTTGACACGGAGGTTCCACATACTAATAATAAATAATGTAATTGTAATAATGGTTGGTGGCGTAGTGTTTAACACTGTTTAACCTGACACCTGCAGAGTCGATGGGCCAATTCCCACCTCGGGAGTGTGGAGTTCGCATGTTCTCATTGTGCTTGGTGGGTTTCTTCTGAGTGCTCCTGTTTCCTCCCACAGTCATGCAAAACATGCAGATTAGTTTGATAAATTAAAAGAAGAACTGGCAATTCAAAAAATGCCCATAGTATATGACGGAGTGTGTGCATACTTGTGCCCTTCGATAGATTGTCACCCCGTCCAGTACAGGATGTACCCTACTGTATCTAGTGCATGAGTCCCATTGGAAAGGTTCCAGGCCTCCCATGACCCTGTATATCGTAAGTGGTATAGAGAATGAGTGAGTGAGCAGTTAAAGTTTTGCATGCGTGACTGGAATGTTGTGTTCCAGGACTCTTTAGTTTATGCATAAGACCCTCCATCAGGACTAGATTCTGCCTCAGTGGTAAGAATGTGAATTAAACAAAATGACATTTCAGTAAACAGTACATACATTTTATAGGATTTGGCACAAGCAGATGGACCGTGACATGTAACATTTGGTCTGTAGCCACTGTACTTGTGTAAGTGTTAGACTGTGTTCTTTCAGAGTTCATGGTGTTGGTTGAGGTCGTGAATCTGGAACAGGGCACTGCGTTCCATATGTACAATGATGATATACCTTCACTGTACCAGTTCAGTATTAGCAGTGCTAATACACAACCGACAGACAAAGGTAAACGATGTAAAATGTAAACAGTTCACGTAAAAATACGTGTGAAGCTCAGCTAAAGGCTTACTATATTTGTGTCTCTCTTCTACAAAAAATCTGTAGGACCAACACTGTTGAATAAGATTGATCTGGCGCTGGCTAATGAGAATCTGTCTGTGGAGGTGGTGTCTCACTGCCTGCTCTGTCTGAAGGAGGAATGGATGAAGTCAGTACACCTCTAACTTTAACTATTACTGTAACTATAACTAATGCTTTTACTCTTATGAGATACTTCTATAGTGTTTAGTTACCCATAAACTACTTTTCAAAATTGAAAGAAAAAAAAGAGAGAGAATACCAGTCAAAAGTTTGGACACACCTTCTTATTCAGTGGTTTTGCTTTATTTATGCTGTTTTCAACATTGTATATAGTGAAGACATTGAAATTATGACAGAACAAATATGGAATTATGTAGTAGTCAAAAATGTGTTAAATAACTTAGGATATGTTCTTTACGGTAGCCACCTTTTAGAAACTTCGATGACTGCTTTGCACACTCTTGGCATTCTCTTAGTCAGACTCTAAGAGAGGTTGGTTTTTCAACAGTCTTGAATAAGTTCCCAGGGGTGTTGAGTACTTTTGGCTGCTTTTCCTTCACTCTCCGATCTATTAGATTTAGATCACGTGATTGTGGAGGCCAGGTCATCTGATGCAGCACTCCATTACTTTCCTTCTTGGGACAAAAAAAGGTTTTAACATTACCTAGAGGTGTGTTTGGTGTCATTGTCCTGTTGGAAAATAAATGATGGTCCCACTAAGTGCAAACCAAATGGGATGGTATGTCACTGCAAAAGGCTGTGGTCGCCATGCTTGTTGGTTTTCCCTTTAATTTTGCTCTCAATTTTGACCAAGTCACCAACAGTGTCACCAGCAAAGCATCACCACACCATCACACCTCATACTCCACGCTTCACAGAAAGAAACACACATTCAGAAGCGTCTCTTCACTTTCTCTGTGTCTATATCAAAGACATGGCAGTTAGAACCAAAAATCCCAAATTTGAACTCATCAGACAAAAGGATAAATTTCCACTGATCTAATGT
The DNA here is from genome assembly GCA_030014215.1 of Clariallabes teugelsi. NCBI lineage: Eukaryota > Metazoa > Chordata > Actinopteri > Siluriformes > Clariidae > Clariallabes > Clariallabes teugelsi. The sequence goes on from JAQMYG010000033.1 coordinate 11,380,379, forward strand.
CCATTCTTCTAATGTGTTTCTTTGCCCAAGAAAGTCTCCTCTGCTTGTTTTTCCTCTAAAGTAATGATTTCTTTGCCTCAATTTGACTATGAAGGTCTGACTTACGCAATCTCTGAACAGTGGATGTTAAAATAGGTCTGCCGCTTGAGCTCCAAGAAGCATTTATGTGGGCTGTAATCTGAGGTGCTGTAAATCGTCAGTTTCTGGGGCTGGTAATTCTAATAAACTTATCCTCTGCAGCAGAGATAGCTCTTGGTCTTACATTCCTGGCACGCTCCTCATGAGAGCCTGTTTCATTAGAGTGTTTGATGGTTTTGGCGACTGCAGTTGGGAATACATTAAAAGTTCTTGAGATTTTTTTAGATTGACTAACTTGTTAATTGATTTTTTTTTTTTGTCTCATTATTTAACTCAGTGTTTCTTGCCATAATATGGATTTGTATATAGTAGTTGTAGTGGCACTAATAGGGCTGTTGACTATGTACTCACTCTTCCTCTGCACAAGACAACTGATGGTATAAAGAACATCAAGAAGAAAAGGAACATGTGGATTAAAAACCATCGTAGTTGAATACCTTGTGAATTTGTTGAGAGAATGCCAAGCTGTCATCGAAATGCATGAATACTTAGAATTGAGTATATTGTACAAGATATAAATTACATTCTGGGTTGTTTAACATGTTTTTGTTTACCACATTATTTCATACATGTCCTTTCATAGTTTCTTGTGTTTCGTGAGCTTTTGATCATTGTCTCCTCACTTCCTTTCTTTTCCCCCCCCAGTAAAGTAAAAGTGCTGTTCAAGTTCACTAAGGTGGATGGAAGAGGTAGGGAAGACACTCAGAAGGTTTTGGCATTGCTGGGGGCAACTGGACATGGAGAAGAAGACAATGTGCGTCTCCTTAAGTTCTGGATTACAGGACTGAGCAAAACATACAAGAGCCATTTAATGACCGCCGTCCGTGGGGGAGAGAGAACACCTAGTCAATAAGTATTGAGGGTTTGACATCATTCCAAAACCCATCCTTTGTGTATTTGTGTCTGTATGTTTTGAAGGAGTTTTTGTATTGCATCATGTGTTTTATTACAAATGTCTGAGAGAGGTGTAGTCACTTTCTAGACTGTGCAACTGCATAGAGATTTTTTAGCTGTGTCATTCTTATAAAAGTGTTTTATTTATCATTTTCGTAAATAAGAGCTTCTGCAGTGTTATTGCAAAAGTTTTTTTTTCTCTAAAAGATGTTCCCTTCTTTTACTGTATGTTAGCCCAACGGCCAAGTATAAAATCAATCAAGCTCCACCCTGCATTAGATGTTAGAACTTGCATACGTTTTTTTTTTTTTTTTTTTTTTTTTTTTTATATTAGGGCACATTTTTCCAGTGTATTAACTTGAGCTCTCATGGGCTGTTTACAAAGGTTTAGACAGACTACTGTAACTATGGTGAGACAAAAGAGCTTGTATATATTTTAATTCCTGCTCTAGCATTTTGTGAGATTACAACTTAAGTTATTAAGGCTAATAAAACAATAATCTATTTACTTTTTCTAACTTATGCCATTTAATTAACATAAGCTGAGCACCATCTGCATTAACTCTGTGCTGTTTCAAGCACAAAAGCCTTATTTATTTTGTGTATTTATGCAGCTGGTATGTTTCAGTTTATGATTTAGAAGAAAACTACAAATGTTAAATATGTTCA
>JAQMYG010000033.1:11387886-11400389 GCA_030014215.1 Clariallabes teugelsi
GTATCGGGGGACTTTTAACGAGTACGAGTACTTTAGAAAATGTGGTATCGAGGCCGATACCCGATACTGGTATCGGTATCGGTGCATCCCTAGATTAGAGGCTAATCGACGTTCCCAAATTGGCCGAAGTGTGTGAATGAGCAAATGAGTTTGTGTTTGTGCCCAGCGACGGATTGGCACCCCTTTCAGTGTGTCCTGAACACTGAACCCCCCACCGACCCTGCATACAGGTCAGACGATGAGTGAGAGTGATCTAAAATTAGATGAAACGTATAACAGAAACCTGAACAAGAACAGCACAAATACACATCCGTACCTCTTGATGTGTCTCAGCCATCTACTTAATTTATGAACCAAATAAAATTTTCAAGTATTCACAGTTTTGCAGTGACTCACATATTTTCTTATAATCTTTAAAGTTACTGCTTTATGATGACCTACACCTCGCCAGACATCATGTCCTGCTTTCCAAGACAGTGTTGAGGACTTTGGGTTTCTTTATTTTCATATTTTTTTTTACCTTTAAGTGCTATGATTCCACTTGTGGGGGAGCTAATGCCTTTTATAATGATAAATGCAAGTAAAAATGCAGTACTATTAAATATCAAACATTACTCTTACAAAAAAAAGTCACAGAAAAAATGTCTGTATATCAGCAAGAAAAAGCAACATATGATATCTTAAAAAAACATGAACCCTTTTTGAATACAAAAAAAAATGAGCAAGGAGGTCAAATTCTGAAAGATGCTCAGTATTAATAGCCAATTGTCTTATAAAATTAAGTAATGGGTGGTAACAATATTGTTTGCTACTGTTTATTGCTCTTTATAGCCTTTTTGTATTATTAAATTAATTATTTTTGTATATGCCTAAAACTTTTGTACTCTTACTTGTGCTGCAGGATTTTTTTTATTTATTATTTCCTCTTTTTTTTTTGCCATTTACTGTATTAGTCATTTAGTACTTTTCCTTTTGAGGATTTTTGTGGACATCATTAAATGCAAATCTGCTTTGCCATGTATGTCCCAGATCATTTACAAGTGATTACCATTTATTGATATGCAAAAGTGAATACAAAATAAGCCTTTTCAAAATCTATCTGAACTACAGTGGAATCTTGGATTACGAGTAACTTGGTCTGCGAGCATTTTGCAAGATGAGCAAAATTTTTAAAGAATTTCTAACCTAATAAATGAGCAAGGGCTTCATACACAAGTAGTATGCATGCACTTTGTCTGTCAAGCGTCACGTGATCAGACAGAGCAGTGTTTCTGTTAGTGTGTGTGTGTGTGTGTGCGCTTCTCTTATTTGAGAGGAGGGAGGGGGCTACTGTGTAAGACGAGAGGAGGAAGGAGGCAGGGAGGGAGTCTTCCTACACAGTAGCTCCCTCCCTCCTCTTATATTACTCCAGCTTCACACACACACACACACCAATTGACCAAATTTCGACCATGCTTTAGCTGTCAGACAGATGGACTCACATTTGTCACTAGAATACTCTGGTATACAGAAAAGTTTATGTTCACCTCAATGACTGCAAGGTGTCCAGGTCCTGTTGTTGCAAAAACAAGCCCAAATCATCACTCCTCCATGGCCACGTTGAGCAGTGTATATGAGGTATTTCTGCTGAAATGCTGTTCTTCGACCAATTGTGCTGTCCTGGACTTTAATATTTTATTGAGGGTGAATAAAATACCCTGGGGTGAATGTGCTGGGACATCCACTTCCCAGATTGGCAACTGTCTTGAATCCTTTTCACTTGTGAATAATCTTTCTCACTGTAGAATGCTCCAAAACTCCCAATTCTCCAAATTGTTAGGAAATGGTTTCATGAGTTTTCAAGGTTGATTTGCAGCAACAAGTGCTTCTGTAATACCATTTCTTATGTTTTTCCCTCTTGGCATTGTGTTCACACAGCTGAATGCTCCAGAGCAGCAAATTGCCAAAACTTCCGCTGTTATTCTTCTTAACTGCTGCTGATCAATTAATCAAGGGCTAATGATCAGCAGCACTTGGCTGCAACTTACCCTCTTAAATCATTAAGGAACCATTAAGGGGGGAAGTTAGTATTGCCCGCATGTTTTTTCTTATTGGCCTAATTTTTGTTAAATCAATCATAACATGGTGAAAAAGGTTGTTGTTTCTCTAAGGCTGCATTTGCCTAAAACTAAGACTTGCTACAATTAGATGATTCTTATTATGTTTTTAAACCAAACAAAAAACGTAAAATTAAAAGAGTTTACAATAACTTTTACACATGACTAGAGACCTGTCTTCTATTTATCTTCAATAAATTGGCAATTATGCACACATAAATAATTAGCCAAAGGCCTGTATAATTGGATGATGTTCACAAGAGGTCATTGGCTACAATGTCTAAGAGCCTCTACTTTAGAGGTTTTCACCCAAGTGACAAGGAATGGTACAGTTTAGCTTTTATTTCTGAATCTATACTTGTATGCTTTAAGTTCTACAAATGACAAATGTATTAGTCAGTATATAAGATTGAGTCACCTGACTGCCTGTTAGTCAGATTAAAACAACAAATGAATAAAACAATAAGGCAGCAATGTGTTAAAAGAAATTAAATATCTAATGCTTTATGTGTAATTTGGGAAGAGGAGTGCAGTTTAAGTACATCAGTAATAGCAAGCTAGCTACTTAACTAGTAGTTTTTTCTGAACTATGTGATTATTTACCGTCCCTTTATGAATTTATTATATTTACAAAGCCAGTTGTGGTGTAGATATACGTATGCTAGGAGGCTCTCGTCACTTTTTTGGAGTTTGAAAATTGAAAGTGGTTTACATTATAAAGACAGCCTGAAATTTAGCCTGCATAGTATGTCATCTCTGGCATACTGGAAATATTCATGTTATCCACATTCTTCATACAGTATAAGATATGGCACTTGGACTTTGTTCAATATAAATAATGAATAGTTGACCTTTTAAAGCAATTCTAAGTGTGTGTGTGTGTGTGTGTGTGTGTGTGTGTGTGTGTGTGTGTGTGTGTTTAGTGCTGTGTGTTTAGTGCAGCCTTCCTCCTGTCAGATGCCTGGAAGTATCTCCTGCAGCATATTGAAAGGGTTCACATGAAATATACATTAATTGTTGAACTGATCGTTGACCTTGATAACATTTGGAAAGGGGTATGTATACCGCACTTTTGCACTCAGTTTAATTATTTCTGTAGTCTATATTCAGAAAATTTTTATCTGTTATCTGATATTGAACTAAGCTCATGATTTGCAATAATATTTTGTTCATTCAATTAAACCTTGGCACATTAGGTCTACTGTATATATTTGATAATGCTAAGTTATTTCTTCCACTGTTATAAAATAAAAAAAATCACAGCTTACAGAACTTATTTTATTTAAAACCACTTTAAAATAATATCATGTCATACTGGTTCAATCAATGATAAGATTAATTTATGGTTGTGGTGCCTTGTGTTTGTACAAAAACAGGGCTTTCAGGGGTTAATAAATTACTTGTTTACCACTCTACTGCAAGACATTGTTGAAAATTTATTGTAGTTTCTTGTCTACTACTACAAAAAAGCACCAATTTATTCCAGTCCTAGAGCCTTTGTGTGTTCTGCATGTCTTTGTGGCATCCAATTTAACAGTACTGAGTGAACTTGGCTCTATATTACTGTTCCTTTAAAATAATCCAAATTATTTTTGTGTAAACAGAGTTTCCAGGAAACACCAAATCCCTCTGCCTTCCCATCTGTCCACTCCTCTCCTAGAACTCTGCTCACCTTCACGTCTGATGTCTTCACTAAATGGCTGGACCTAAACTGCCCCGATAAAAATTTCAGCTGTGTGTTTGCTTCTCCTGCTCCTCTGTTCACTGACGAACAAAAGGAGCCGAAGGCAGAAAACAGTGCCGATGTTGGAGGACTGGTTGAACAGGAGTCACAATATGGGAAGGAAGGTGAAAGAGAAAAAAGATGGCTTACCATCACCCCGAGGAATGGGGACAGGGGGCTGTCTGCTTCTCTAGGATTCTTCATTTGTATTCTTTGTTGTCTGAGGCTCCTGCTGGATGTGATGCTGAATGAGCTCGGTTGAGGATGGCGTTTCATGTTGAAAGTAACGCTTAGAGATCCTGGATAATAAGGTCTTGACTGTTAGCTACTGCAGTAAGATTGGTAGACCATATTAAATCAGGTCAGAGTTTGTTTGTAATGAAGAAGAACAAGTATTGGTGCTGCTGGTGTGGTGCTGGCGATGGAATGGTGGTCATTTAGTATCTATGGCATTCCTTCTTGAGTTTGTTGCTGATAAACCTTGAAGCCAGTTGATCATATGACAGACAGTGATCTTTCATCTTGCAAAATGTTGATTGATAAAGAAGAGTACTCTTTGTCACAGTCTTCAGCAACCATTTTGTCGTGGTCAGGGTCCTGTAAGCAGTGTGTGCGAGGTGGGAGTACATCCTGGACGAGATGCTAGTTCACTTCAGAGCAAAGAAGTATTCACATAATATTATGGTTTGTAATACAAAATTGTCGTTCTGATTTTAGACAATGGCTAGAACATAACACATAAATGCTTAAAAATAACATACTGTATGGAATAAAAATGAGATCCAAAGCCTACAGACAATATTTAACTCGGAGCACTTTACTAATCATAGTATAACATTGTAACAAAACTGTTTGTGGTTGCTTTGGATTCACCTGAACTTTTAAAACTATCCTAGTGGATTTGACTCCAATAGGAAATTAAAAATTAATTTAGTAGAATTAATTAATTAAGTAGAATTATAAAATTTTTAAAGTGGCTTTATTAGTTAAAAATAGATTTGCACTCAGTTTACATTCTTAGCCTTATTTAGTACAACCTCATTTTTGTCTACAATGATGTATACAATTTTGTCCAATTTAACAAGAAACTGTAGCTAAATGCAAAACATTTAATTTGTTCTTAACTCTTTTTTTTTTTGTGGTAATTATACATTTTGTGCAAATGATCATGCATTTAAACGAGCATGTAATATTTTTCAGATTTTTTATTATTTATAGTAAAGGCTCCATGATAGATAGAGACATGGAAAATCTGAACACAATAAGTGTGCAAAAATATTGTGTGGCTTCATGCTTTAGGCGTGATGAAACGGAAAAGGCAAAATGAAGCTCTTTCTGGATGTTGAATTATTTTGGAGACTCCTGACACTACATAAAGCAGCTGAGTGAAGCTCCAAAACCTTGCGAGGAGTCTCAGCTTTTTGAAAGTACTTTTTTTTACTTTGCCAGTCCTCTGCATTTTTTTTCCAAGTAACTGTCATAGAGAAGACGGTAGTGAGAAGCTTGCCATCAAACCGCTTTTATGGAAAGACTGACAGTATAATGCTCCAGAAGCACTATACATGTGCTCATCTGCACTTTGACTGCACTAATGCTTTCCGTCCCTGTTGGGTTTTTTGTGTGTGTTTTTGTAGTCCTGCTGAAGGACATTCCTTTGGTGTTATGCAGGATGTGAGTCTCTGACTAAAATGTTTTTTTTAAAGACTGACTGTAGAACTTAATTTTCCACGATTGCACAATACAAAACTCTGTAAGTATGGTATTAGGAATATTCAGTATTAACAACGGTATGACCATAATTTTTAAATCCTTGCGTTGAAAATAACTCCGTTACAATAAGCTTATAGCGATGTACGCTAGTGCTCAAAATATTATCAACAGTATTTCGGAACAGTTCTGCAATGTTGTAATGTTTACATGATTTAAACTGATGGCTTGGATGCTACCAATAAAAAGCTCATAATGTATTTCACTGATACCATATATCATGCAAATGAATTGACTCTTATGTGTGGTTTGAAGATGCTTCAAACAAAAGTATATTTTTATGTACAGAACCTATGTGTATATCTAATATACACAATTTTTTTTGGGGGGGGGGGGCGGTGGCATCTGTTAATAAAATGCGGAATATATCTTTTTTCTATCTATTTATTATTGTCACATGAAAATTATTTATGAAAATCCAAAATCACATCCAAAATCACTCCACATGCTTGGGAATTTTCCTGGCAGCTGTTTCTGTAAATAAAAAAGGAAATGGAAAGTGCCTTTTTAGTCAGTTTTGGCACGTTTTTTCACCCTGGATTTCAGTGATGAAAAATACCCAAACATAATATTTGTAATATGAATGTTCTCTATTCATTAGGTGCCTCGGTGGCACAGTGAATAGCAACCTCACAGCTCCAGGGTCCCAGGTTCAATCCTGGAATTACTGGACTTACATACAAAGCAGCTCTTCCCCTGTCCATGTGCTTTTTTTTTTTTTTAGATTCCCTGTTTTCCTAAAAAATAAAATCCCAGAAACATTTATATCCTGAAAATGTTACATCCATCTGTGTTTGGTTACCAAACTGACTGGTGCTCTCGGGTGGGAGGGATGTCATATTATCTCCTTAGAATGCAGGAATGTGTGTGCCTGGTACACTGTGACGAATGACAAAAATGTTAATAAGAGGGCGACGAAACTAATAGAAATTACAATATATTAAGTGGAATGAATGAATGAATGAATGGTTACAGCTCAGACAAGCAGATACATAACATAAATAAATATAAATAAAGACAAAACAGATATTTTACTTTAAACAAAATTCTAATGAATAGTTGGTGACATAAAAAAAACAAGTACTTAAGCATATCAAGCATATCATCTGTCTTATATATCACATTGTAGTCATTTAGACATTTTTTAAACAGTTATTTTAAACAGATTTTAAAACAGCTTTTATCGTGTGTAGTTTGGCAAGCACTGAGTGGACCTCTTGTTCTTGTGCAAACAACAAGATCCTAACGCAGGAAACAGGTCCGTGTTAATCACTAATAGAAAACAGCCTAATAATAGTACAGTATATGAGCGTCAACTTTTTATCAAAAACGGCGTCCACTTTCAGTAACCGAATCCTTCCTGGCGCTGTTACACAGTACCTCTACCCCGTACCCTGGTGTGTGGATAATGAGGATGTTTCATTCTGAATAGGCTTATTGTTTTTACTCTCGAGTATTATCTAAAATTATGCTCATGCTAAGCTCAGGGTAAAACTGGTTTTGTAGCTGGAGCATGTTTGGATTTGAGCAGAAGTGGTTAACTGGTATTATGATATTTGGTGACCTTAAATAGTTATTCTATTTATGTTTATTAGACATATAAATCTTCAGCTACAGTGGTGGCCAAAGGTGCTGTGAAAAAGTTTTTTTTTTAATAATGACAATCATGATCAAAAACTCAAAACAAACCCACCAAAATCAGGAGACTGATTCTGATTGAGTAAATTGGTCTAAGTACATATTATGTGTTTGAAAAGAGAGAGAGATAGAGACTGCTCATCTGCACCAGTGGACAGATGATGGCACAAACAACAACAGCTGAACAAAATGCTATTGTTGACACACTGCTCATCTTCTGTTTCCTCCAAACAGAGGCAATAAGGGCAAGCAAGCAAGTTTACCTATATAACACATTTCGTACACCATGGCAATTTAAATTGCTTTACATAATGAATTTCTAATGTCTTTTTAAAGAGAAAAGACAGTTAAATAAAGTTGAAGAACTTAAAAAATAACTGAAATACAACCAATTTAATAAATCACATAATTATTTAATAATTCTTTATTAAGAATTAATAAAATAGTTTAATTAAAAGCTGTGGAAAAAAGGACAGTCTTAGTTTTAAAAGTGGCAACCGTGGAGCTGTTTCCAAAAACGGGGCAAAATAGCTGAAAGCCATTTCAACATATTTATTTTGGACTCTGGGCACCACAGGCTGACCAGTCCCTGCAGAGCTAAGACACTTACCAGACTTATATTCCTGATATCCTTTCGACCCATACCATTAAGAGACTTGCAAAAAGAAATCTGTCATGCCGTTGACTGGCCATCCATATGTAACATACAGACACACTTAAACCTGCACATCAAATTTGTTAGCAGAAAGTATTGAAATTTGACACTTGCATTTATTTATTAATGATTTTTGGATCTCAGCCTCACACTGAGGAAGATGTTTGACAATTGATGTTTGCAGTGACAATACTGTATGTAGGAAATAGCATATTCCAAGCAAGGTCGACCCTTGCCACAGTTTACTGTCTGTGTGGAGTACATGTTCTCTTCTTGTTTGTGTAGGGTTCCTCCTAGTTTTCCAAATACCTTCTACCTCCAAAAAAAATAAACATCCCATAATATCGGTTGATAACACTAAATTGCCTGTATGAGTAAATGAACATTTGAACAAATGTGTGTGTGTGTGTGTGTGTGTGTGTGTGCGTGAAAATGGTGTCTTCTGATGGACTGATTCTGGGAGAGGATCCAGCCAAAAGTGTTTTGTAAATGAAAGTAAAAGACAAGAAATTCCAGTTACACACCTTTCAAATATTACAATGTAACCAGTAATTTGAGAAAATATTAATGTCATGTTTTTTATGTGAAAAGTATTTCCTTTTACTTTGATAAAAATTGTAGCTGATTTGTTTTAATCTATGCTTCTTTTATCTCTATAAGTTTGCAAAAAAAATTTGAGTTAATCAAAAATAAAATATCATGTATATGTTATGTATGGCTAGGTTTAACAAATTGGTGACAAGTTATCCAGGGGTTCAAGTCAAACCAGGACACAAGGCATAAAACTGATTGACTTCTACAACAGTATGGTGATGAGACTCTTCGCTGCAGTAAAACACTTAAATGGTGCAAACCTTTTAGAGAAGGCTGTGTGCCCATTAATAATGATAAAGGTGGCTTGGAGACTGCTGCAGTTGTTCCTGTTAACATTCAGCGAAAGGAAAACCTGATTGATGGATAACTTGTCACCAGTTTGTGGAAGAACACTACTTGCACATTACAGGAACTCGGCTGGGACTTTATTTTTTTTGCCACATCCTTTGTACACTCCTGACCTCACTCCAAGCTATTTTCACATATTTGGGTCATTAAAGGCGTTCCTGGGAGGCCAGCATTTCAGATGTGAAGCAAGCACTCAGATCGTGGCTACCTTGATGGTATCCAAGCACTAGTGAATTGCTAAGATGTGCATTACTGCTAGTAAGTGTATTACTTATAAGTGCATGGGATGTGTGCTTTATTATTCTGTACAAACCAAAATCCCATTTTGACTCGAACACTCCCCGTAGATTAGTTCATGCTTTCTATGGAGGGATGGAGATGCCAGAAAGCTTACCCATAATCAGATGCAGGTCTGTTTCCTAAATTAATCATATCTACACACATTGATCAGTTCAACCAAATCCTTTTCTCTCCCTTAATTCATTCCCTTTAATTCATTCAAGATATTGTACAAATGTGTTATCCTATAAATAAGGCATGCCATTTCTCACTGTGCTCTTTCCACCCCTGGTCTAACAGCATACCACCACACTGTGATATACAGTACTGTATTACACTAAATATACCTAAAATACAATTCCTTGCAAAAGTATTCCTACCCCATGAACTTTTCCCCATGTGAATTTTGTCACATTACAACCACAAATGTAAATTGGGATTTTATGTAATGTAAAAAAAAATTTTTTATAATTTTTTATAAAAATCTGAAAAGTGTGGCATGTATTTGTATTCAGCCCCCATTACTCTGATACCCCTATCTAAAATTTCAGTTTAACCAATCACCTCCAAAAGTCACCTAATGAATAAATACAGTAGATTCCACCTGGGTGTAATTGTCCTGGTGAAAGCTGAAGCTCCGTCCCAGTCTCAAGTCTTTTGCAGACTCTAACAGGTTTTCTTTTAAGATTGCCCTGTATTTGGTTCCATCCATCTTCCCTTCAACTCTGACCAGCTTCTTTGTCCCTGCTGAAAAAATGAATTCCCACAACATGATGCTGCCACCACCGTGTTTCATGGTGAGAATGGTGTGTTCAGGTTGAGTTGCAGTGTTAGTTTTCCACCACACATAGCGATTTGGTAGCATATCTTGGTAGGTTTGCAGTTGTGTCATACTCTTTCTATTTAGGACGATAGATCTCCGTGAGATGTTTAAAGCTTGGGATGTTTTCTATTGACTAATTAGGTGACTTGTGAAGGCAATTGGTCCCACTGGATTTTAGTTAGGTGTATCAGAGTAAAGGAAGCTAAATACAAATGCACGCCACAATTTTCAGATTTTTATTTGTACTTTAAAAAAAAAAAAATTTATTAAAAAAATAATAATAATTAATAAATAATTTATCATTTTCCCAATAAAATTCCTTGTGGCTGTAACGTGACACAATGTGGAAAAGTTCAAGGGGTATGAATACCCATCTATAGAAAGGTTACATGAAATATAGATTGCAATGTATTCTAGGCCCAATTGAACACATAACTGTTTTCAAACAACTTTTAGAGTTTAGCCATCTGAAAAAGGAACATACTGTAATTTATTGAAGGTTAAACAAGATATCAAAACTTGTTAAAAGGTGGTTTGATACTTAGGTTGAGTTAGGATGAAACTGAACAGGATGGTTTTTTCTAGCCTGAAAGTCAAAACTTATATTACTAAGCCCTTTATATCACTAATCGCATTATAAGCCCTGCAGTGAAGTGCTTGATAGACATAATATGACTTAATCCATGCAACATGGTATGCATGGGTGCGGTCAACATCCAAAAGGACTTTGACCCAAGAAATCTTGAGGTAGGAGAATTGGGTCATTGTCTCCCTTCCAACCACACAGGAATCACACTTGCTTCCATTGCTTTAAACAGTGCTATTTTTCCTGCATTTGGTGTTATTATTATATAACACTTTATTTCTCTGCACTTTATTCTCACTAGAACAGTGTACTGGTATGCACTGTGCTGTCCTTTATTGTGGCTGATGTTCTGTTATTAGAAATTGCTGTCTGCAAACATTTACACACCCTTTGTTGTTTACTTATGTGTAGTCTTGCATACTGTAGTTCTGTGCTGACAAACTGCATGCAGCTCCATGGTCCTGTGGAAACAATGTTTGATGTCACTGTAGCTGTCCAACACTGTTGGATGTGTGTGTACAATCTATATTGCATGTGCTGTACCTGTTGGCTACTGTATGTACACTATATAAAGTTAAATGGATGGACTATGTCTGTATATCTGCTCCTTTTTTCACATATCCAATTTTACCTCTACTCTTAGAGATGTTGTCCTACTCTGGACCTGTTCTCTAATTAGATAGTTGATAATTTCCGATCTGGTCATCCTTATATCTTATATGAAACATGCAGAACATATAGGCACAGGAAGAGCATCAACAATTCCAAATTTTATGATATTTCATATATTATGGAACTAATATACCTGTGTGAGTTTTTCTTGTGATAGTATGCCATTATTTATTTTTTTTTTAAAAACCTCCATGGTTCAATAATATGCATGAGCTTCTTTTGCACTGTGTTCTGTGTTTAACTTTTGTTTATTCATGTCATTCACATGTGCTGAGCATCTAAAGGGCAAAACATAAATTTTTTTAAACTATTTTTTTAAAAACTATTTTTAAATAAAATTCTAGATAACAAAAAAAATTTTCTGCACCCCAGAACAAAAACAAAAGATGACAACAAATCATTGTTTAAAACAGGACATTTAAGCTTGTTAATAGATAAACATTTAAAAACACCTTATTTTAATTAACATTAATTTCGGACAATTATAGTTTATTTGTAAAGTAGTGTTTATTTATGAATAATAAGCGGATGCGGATAGACGTGTTAATGATTAAATTATCAGCGTTCGTGAGCGTTATCAATAGATCTCTTTACAAGCCAAAAACATATTGTTCTAACCAGAATGCTAAACAAATCAAAGTGTAAATCAGTGAATGAACTGACTAGTGAATGTCTGAACCGGTAAGTGAGTGAATCCCAACTCTACAGTGTGAATATAGTGACTGGTGCGTGCGTGTGTGTGTTACAGCATAACTTTGAACCTGTGATCGCGTTCTTTCAACTCTGATTAGTTCGGCGCTCATCCATCAACCAAAGCACAGCGCAGAAGCATTCTGGGATATGTTGTTCATATCGCTCAGAAATACTCAGGTAACCCAAAAACACAAAAACTACAACTCCCAAAAAAAACGTTATCCACAGACGTTTAGACTGTTTAGCTATACAACACATATTTGTGATTATTTGTTTTTTTCCTACGTGACACAAAGAATATAGGAATATTTGAATAGGCTTTCTCCATATCAAGCTAGCTCACCACCAAAAAGCGGGCTAACAATGATAATAAATAAAGCTAATAATAAAAATTGCTTTTTTTTGGAGCAAAGGTCTGGCGGAACATAGCAGGCTGCAGGCAGGTTTTTGAGCACTGGATGGAGTGGGAGCCAGAACAGAATCCCCAAACAGCAGGCCCAGGAACTTTTCAAGAATTACACAGCGTTTGAGAAAACGTTTGGAGACAGGTGATAGTGATGGGAAGTTTGAATTATTTTAGTGACTCGGTTCTTTGAATCTCGTTCATCAAAATGAACGAATCTTTTTTT
>JAQMYG010000033.1:11403181-11425732 GCA_030014215.1 Clariallabes teugelsi
TGGATCAATGTTTTTTCATAAACTGACATTATTTCAACCACATTTAAACGTTTAAGGTCGGTCGAATGCCAGCTGGGATGTGCTGGTCAGGACATTAACCAGCATTAACAGTTTAAGATACAGTATCTCTTCTATTGAATAGGACTTCTCAGGCCAGCCCTCACTCCCCATGTATATCAGTGACTCCTAGGAGACCATGACCCTGTCGCCGGTTCACTGGTTCTCCTTCCTTGGAGTACTTCTGGTATGTCCTGACCAGCACCGACTGGGAACATCCCACAAGAGCTGCGGTTTAGGAGTTTGTCTAGACATCACAATCTGGTCCCTGTCACAGACCTCCAGTTACGCGATCTTGTTATAATGGGGCGTGGAAGTGGGTGTGATATATTATGCAGCAATGGAAAGTTTTGTTCCATAAGTTAATGGGGTGGAAGCAGAAAAAAATGGGGAAATGTCAAGATTTGAGCAACTACGACAATGGCCGGGTTGTGTTGGCTAGATGACTGGGTCAGAGGACCTCCAAACTTACAGCTTTTGTGGGATTAAAATTTTGTTTCGATTAATTAAAAAGCTTTTTTGTGGAATATACATATCTTTTTTCAATGTGTTCATCATTGTCAATTAATAATTATTTATGGAAATATACATCCAAAATCACTCCACATGGGAATTTTCCTGGCAGCTAATTGTGTAAATAAGAAATAAACAGAAAGTTAGAATGACCACTTTTAGTTAGTTTTGGCACATTTTGTTTACCCTGGAACTCAATGGTGGAAAATACCTGAATATTTGTAATATATTATAAATGTTTTCTATTCATTAGGTGCCTCAGTGGCACAACGGATAGCAATGCCACCCCACAGCTCCAGGGTCCCAGGTTTGATCTTAGAATTACTGGATTTGCACATTGCAGTTATTTAGACAAAGACAGTTTTTAAAATAGCTTTTATTGTGTGTAGTTTGGCAAGTACTGGATGGAACTCCTGTTAATGTGTAACTGTGTAAACAATGAAGTCCTAGCGTAGGAATAGGATCTGTATTAATCACTAATAAAAACAGTCTAATAATAGTTAATGAGTGTCAACCCTTTGTCAAAACAGCATCCACTTTCAATGAGTGATGTTTTTTTCAAAATCATGAAATAATACATATGGAATTAGGTAATTAAGTAACAACAATGTTATGAAGGCTTTATAGAGCAAATGTATCATACACATCTCAACATCAACTGTCCAAAAGAGATTATTGCATATTTTGGATGCCTTCAGGATTGTTTTACAGTGTAGAAAGAAATAGAAAAATCAGGAAAAACCATGGAATTAGAATGTTTGTTCTGTTTTGACTGGTAGTGTATGCAGTCTTAAAACATTTGGCCATGACAATATATTAAATTGGTATTTTAAAAAATGACCACATGGCAATAATATATAATTTTTTTAAAGGATAGTCTTCATTTAAAGAATAAATGTTTAAGAGAAAGCTACAGTGTTTTAATAAATAAACAGTTTTATTAAACTGCTTTACTCTGGACTCTACTCTAGTTTCATATTATATACTGTATATCCATTTAAAATATTTCATTAGTTTCTATAACCAAATAATTTAAAGCCTAATCTCATACAACAGTGTTGAATGTATGGAAAACCAGATTAGAATGGTTGGTTGTATCAATCTGATTAGAAACCATATGTGAACTTATGTGGTATTTAATTGAAAGTAATTCATCCACTCACTCAGTCACCTATCTCAGGTGACACCTGGGTACACCCTGGTCTGTGTGCCAGTCCATCACAGAGCACACACTCACACATTTACTGACACACTATGGACAATTTGGAAATGCTAGTTAGCCTACTCTGCATGTCTTTGGACACAGACCTGAAAGCAGGAATCGAACCCTCAACCATGGAGGTGCAAAGTCACCGTGCCACCACTACATCACCGAAGTAAAATATTGTCACTATTGAACTAAAATTCTGAGTTCAGCTTTGACCCATTGAGGAAAAGACTCAACACCTCGTATTAGCAGAAAATTAAAGAAGTTGTGTAATTTGTGAGTTGAGGCCTCCATGGATCAGACCCAACTGTCCACATGACATAAATAAACATGTGACTCATCAGACCAGTGCCCCCTTTTACTGTTCCATGGTCCAGTCATTTAGTTCTCCTAACATACCAATTCTAGACAAGCTTAGTCGGTTAAGAGATGCCCTGACCCTGTCATCTAGCTATTACAATTTGTACATCGTTAAGGTCTCTGTGATTCTTATGCTTTCCCCATTTGACCTGCTTCTAACACATCATCTTAGATGACTGATTGCTCACTTTCTAATATATTGCACCTCTTGGCAGGTGCCACTGTAACAAGATAATCAATGTTATTCACCTGTCAGTGGTTTAAAATGTAATGGTTTATGGGTTTGATTATGTATACCTCAAGGTTTGATGTGTTGTGCACCATGTTTATAAAAAAAAAATGAGTTATTATATAATTTCTGGTACCTTAAACCAATGTGGATATTTTTCTCTGATCTCTCATATCAAAAAGGGGTTTCCACCTACAGAACTGCACTTACCTTCATGTTCTTTTGTTCGTCACATCATTCTGTATTTGTGTGTGAAAAGGAGAGCAGCAGTTTCTGAAAAGACTTCATTCTGATTACGAGTGAACTGGAACTGGTATTTGTAAGTACATACTGCATGTTTGGATAGAGAGAGAGAGAAAGAGAGAGAGAGAGAGAATGACTAGTCAACTACAACAGTGGACAGATAATGGCACAAACAACAACAGCTGAACAAAATGCTATTGTTGACACACTGCTGATCTTCTAAGTGTTCTAACTTCAGAGGCAATGAGGGCAAGCAAGCAAGTTTAACTATATAACACATTTCCTACACCATGGCAATGAAAAATGCTTTACATAATGCATCTATATAAATAAAAGAAAGGTTTTGTCTGTACATTGGTCAAAATTTGCTCTTTCAATTATATATTTATACATTTTATTATAATTATATTTCATACATTTTAGAACCAGAAACCAGTCTCAGAAAATTTTCTGTCTGCACGTCTTGTATGTACGTCTGTCTGTCCAACCAGCCTGTCACAGAATTTAATGAAACTTTTGCAGTACTTAGATATCTGCCTGACGTTTAACCAGCAGCATAAGTGAAAACAAAATGTTGAGTATAAGTGATGTTATGAAGTATATATATATATATATATATTTTTTTTTTTTTTAATTATTTTATTTTATTTTTTTTTTTAATGAGTGGAATTATTTGACAAGGGTAGACAGAAATAGGGCGAACGGGGAATTGAGGTTTTCCGAGATCTCGCAATAAATTAACTTTTTTTTCTTTTCTTCTAGGTATTTTTTATTGTGCCTTTTAAAGACCCTGTACAAATGAGGATTTCATAACTGTATTATTTGGTGGGTATTTTGCTTAGTTTTTCACGCAAAGTGGAAATTCACAAAATGTAACAATAAACCTCGGTTCAGACAGTTTATTCAGTGGAATTAAATAAATAAATATATCTTATCTACTAAGTAAAAACTATCCGCCACGGGACTTTTTCACAGAAAAAAACTGACGCGGCGCTTTAAATGACGTCACCGGAAGTGGGATGAGTTGAGAGTTGCGCTCAAAATGGCTGCGCCCGATGAAAACACGCTTCCCCGTGAAGATGAAGAAGTTGAAGAGATGGAGGCGAGTGACAGCGATGAGGATGAGATGGAGGAAGAAGGACAGGGGGAAGAAGGCGGGGAGACTAAGGTGTACGTGCCTGGAGTTGAGCAGCTGCAGCCGGGAGAGGAGCTGGAGATGGACCGCTCGGCTTACCGCATGTATCACGAGTGTCAGACAGGTGGGTCAGTCCACATCGGAGAAAGTCCACACTAGCCGCGGTATTATGAGTTATATGAGTATTAACACTTGCATTCACTGGATTACTGATCAGATCGATTATCGATATCGTCTATCAGTGGTCACTGCTTGCGCGAGTGTGCAATGTTTTTTTAGCGTGTAATAAGTCTTTACCCTGGTCGTGTGTGTGGTGAGTGTACACTTAATAAGAGCCAATCAGCTTTAATACACTCTCAGTATACACCGATCAGCCATAACATTACGACCACCTGCCTAATACTGAGCAGGTCCCCCATTTCCCCAGCACAAGAGTGATGCACTATGTGTTTCTATCTCAACCAGCATTCATGTTTTCATCAATTTGATCTACATTATCTCTTCTATTGTCTATCTTCGACTACACGGATCAGACTTGGCCACCCATGACCCTGTCGCCAGTTCACTAGTTTTCCTTCCTTGGAGGACTTTTGGTATGTCCTTACCCCTGCACACCAGGGACATCTCACAGGAGCTGCAGTTTTGGAGTCGCTCTTATCCGGTCCTCTGACCATTACATTTTTATTCCCATGTCAAATTCACTCAAATCCTTATGCTTGCCCTTTTTTTTTTTCTTGCTTCCAATAGAGCAACTTCAGGAAAAAAGGTTCACTTGCTGCCTAATATATATCCCACCCACTTCCAGCCGCCATTGTAACAAGATATTTAAAATGTAGCTACTGTGAGAAGGACCAAATTGCAATGGCTAAACATCTGGGTCAGAACAACTCCAAATCTGCAGCTCTTGTGAGATGTTCCCAGACTGTAGCGGACAAAAGTCCTCCAAGGAAGGAGAACCAGTGAACTAGCGACAGGGTCATGGCTGGCCGGCGTAGTCTGATCCAATAGAAGAGCTACTGTAGCTGAAACTGAGGAAAAGGTTAATGCTGGTTCTAGAAAAGTGTCAGAACACGCAGGTCATTACAGTTTTGGTGCCAAAGGGGGTGGTCATAATGTTATGGCTGATCGGTGTATGTATCTGTATACACAATCATTTCTTCTACAGTTAGAATGCACTCCTTATAAGCTGAGACAGACAATCAATCCAATATTTGATACTTGATGCACTCATTTTACTTTTAGTTTTACACTTCAGTGTTTGAAATGTAATTCCACATGCCCTTAGTTTCCACATCAAGGCTACATGAAAGTGAACAGACACATACTATCTGTCTGTTTTTCACGCCGCTTATCCTAGGTAGAGTCTGTATAAGATTGCAGTCTATCCCAGGGAACTCTGTGCACAAAGCAAGGGACACCCTGGATTGGGTACCGACCCATCACAGGGCACAAGCGGACACTCACTCGCACAGAATTATCCACTGCAGGCAGTTTAGAAACACCAGTCAGACTAAAGTGCATGTCTTTGGAGGAATCCTGTGAAACGAGATGAAACTTGCAAATTCAACACTTATTGCAGGAGAGACTGAAATCCCCAGTCCTAGAGGTGTGAGGCAACAGTGCTCATAACTCATAAACAATGTACATATTGGTACAACAAGCCTGAGCCCAAGACACACAGATAATGGTGACTCCCTTTTAATGATTGTAATTTCTGTGTACCAGTGCAGAGCTGCTGTCCATAAGTTTTAACCATGGTTTAATAAACCCAAATTAGACCTTCCTGTAAAATGTTCAGCATAATCACATGATGTATATATTTTCCCCCCCAGGTGCTCCTTGTCTGAGTTTTGATGTATTACGTGATTCTGAAGGAGAAGGAAGAGAGACGTTCCCCCTGTCCATGCTGCTGTGTTCAGGTACTCAGGCAGACACTGCTCTCAGTAACAGGTCAGTACATTTTACAGACCAGCAAATGAAAACTATATGCTTTTTATATATGAGTCAAGTTGTTCACACACTGGCTGTAGAAGTTAAATTAACTTAAACTTTTTTAAACTGTTTTTTAACACCATCTCCTTGCTTTTCAATAAACTTTGTACATCTATCAACAAGCTCTCATATTTCATCATTAAAAAAATATTTTGGGCTGATCTGCAGGCCACAAATGCATCAGAAGTAAATCTTTGTCCTCATAGGGCTGCTTTCAGGGGGCAAACAGGTGAAAGTCCGATGAAGCAGAAGTGTGCAGACATGCATCGTCATGCAAGATCACAACGACCTTGGCAATCAGCTGCGTTTAATCTGAAGTTTAGGCTCTTCGATAAGCATCTCGCCTTAACGAGCACTGTTGATTGTTGAACCCTTTTCCTGATAATGATTCAATACTGGCCCTTGAGAATTCCAGAAAGCAATCAATAAGCATCAGTTTTCCAGCTGATGGTTGACTTTTAAACTTTTTCCTGGTCGGCAATTGAGAACGTTTCATTTCTATACTCTGCAGTTTACTCTCAGGCTTGTAGGGATGTCTCGTCACCAGGAATGATTTTCCTTAAGAAACTTTCACCTTCTTTAGAGTATTGATGCCACCAGTAACAAATGAACTGATGTAACGCGTTCACACCTGCACAGCAGTGAGACTTGAACGGAAAGCTCTGATAAGACAGTGCAGCCAACACAAGTTTCGATATAACCTGAGTGCGGATAATTTTTGACTCGCCCTCGAAATTATTATTTTCTACTGAGCTGCACTATAATTCAAATCTCTAGAATAATATTTTTCCTGTGCATGTGATTACTCTTGTCCATGGGTATATGTGTGTGTAACTGACCCTGGGTAAAAAAATATCATGAAATTTATTTTAAATATCCTGTTTCTGCCCAGACTCATCATCATGCGCATGCACAACCTGTATGGCACTGAAAAGGAAAACGAGGAGGAGGAGGAGAGCAGTGATGAGAGTGATGAAGATGAGGATGATGTTGAAAAGAAGCCACAGATGGAGTTGGCTATGATGCCCCATTATGGAGGAATTAACAGAGTCAGAGTGAGTGACTGGTTGTGATTTGTTCAACTGGCTATTTAGTGATGCTGAATAGACGCATCTGTGAACTTGTTATAGACTGTTAATAAAAGAAAAACAAATATCGCTTCTTAGTTAATTCTCAACAACTCATTTTGCCTTTGCTTCGGGTGACTCAGGTGACCCAGAACGGCGAGCAGTCATTGGCTGCTGTCTGGTGCGAGAAAGGTCAGGTGGAAATTTTTGATCTCCGGTCACAGCTGGAAGCGGTTCACAGCTCTACTGCCATGGCAGCATTCATTAAACAGAATAAGGAGGCAACACCTATGTTCAGTTTCTCAGGTCACATGACTGAAGGCTTTGCCATCGACTGGTCTCCAAAAGTACCAGGTCAGTGAATACAGAGGAATTAGATTAGTTGATTAGTTTTACTGGAAGGAAATAAAAAAAACATTGTACTTTATACTGTATTGCACCCAAGGGCGGCTTGTGAGTGGAGACTGCAAGAAGAACATTCACGTGTGGGAGCCACGAGAGGGTGGAACTTCCTGGCAGATTGACCAGCGTCCTTTTAGCTCCCATACCAAGTCTGTGGAGGACCTCCAGTGGTCACCTAATGAAGCAACAGTAAGTCAGTAAAAGCAGCAACAACTGGTAGTTGTGCCTGATTTATACTGTAATGTACAGTAACACATTCAGCGTAATTATAATTATACGTTTGCTTTATTCTGACTTCCAGGTTTTCGCCTCGTGCTCAGTGGATCAATCTATTCGCGTTTGGGATATCAGAGCTCCTCCGAAATCTATGCTTTCGGCCGATGAGGCTCACTCGTCAGACGTCAACGTCATCAGCTGGAATCGGACTGAACCGTTCCTCTTATCTGGAGGGGATGACGGGCTTCTGAAGGTGTGGGACTTGAGGCAGTTCCAGGTGAACACTTTCTGTTCAGTTACTCCAATTCTAATTGTGTAGAATAAAAAAAACTAATTGTTTCTGATCATGATTTAAAAAATAAAAAGGTTATTTATTGTATTTTTTTCTTGATTGTTCCCTAAAATGAGCACAATCCCGCCACTGAAACTTTAATATTTTACCTTTTAGTGCACATGAGTCTTTAGAAACCAGTCACCCGTGACATTTGTGTTACTGTTGTATGAATATGAGGTCACACACAGAACGAACACATTTAGTTATCCATAAACAAGGAATGATCCATAAATCGAGAGAAAGTTGCTGGCTTTTTTTTTTTTTGCATATCCCAGGTAGGTAGCTGAGGTCAAAGCACACAGTCAGGCCTGACACAGATTCCCTGGAGCAGATAAAGTTAAGAGCCTTGCTCAAGGGCCAACATTGGCAACTTGGCATTGCTAGGGCTTGAACCTCCAACCCTTTGATCAGTAACTCAGTGCCTTAAGCATTTTGAAGCACCACAACCTCATGGTATAAGCACAGAATCAGACTTGTACCATGATCATCACAGTTTGCTGAATATAAAGCTTATTTAAAACCTGCGAGATGAACTGAAGGGGACTGTTTAAGGCCTTAAAGGGTGTTAAGAGGTTTAGTTGTCAGAACTACTCAAAGAATATATATTAGTTACAATTCTAAACCAGCTTTGCCAATAATTTGCCCCTACATAATTACACATGATGATGGTTGCCAATGTATGAATAGTGTAGATCGCCACCTGTAGGGTTATAGAGGAACGGCACTTGAGTTCATTTTAACAAAGAGTGCCAATAATTCTTCCTTGCGTGAAATCAAATGACTGCCACAGATCATGCATTGACCTGGCATTTACCCCTCCCATGCATTTTGGTACATGAACATAAGAAATATGAGAGAACAGATTATGTTCATGATTCTGGATTAAACTATTATGCGCTCAACATTCTCCCAGCAATGTGATCTTGTTTCGTTCTTCTGTTGGTCACGTTCTCTAGTTTCTCTTATTTTAATCCATTTTCCTTATTGTTCTTTTCATTCCTTACTTTCCTCTTTGTCCTCTCTCTCTCTCTCTCTCTCTCTCTCTCTCAGTCTGGGCAAGCGGTGGCCAGCTTTAAGCAGCACAGTGCACCCATCACGTCAGTGGAATGGAACCCAGTCGACTCCAGCGTGTTCGCCGCCGCTGGAGCAGACGACGTCATCAGCCAATGGGATCTGTCGGTGGAGTCAAGTGAGGTGGGCGAGCAGACTGACGGCTTAAAGAAGCTCCCGCCACAATTGCTGTTCTTGCATCAGGGCCAGACAGAGGTCAAGGAGCTCCACTGGCACCCTCAGATCCAGGGAACGCTCATCTCTACTGCGCTGTCAGGGTTTAACGTGTTCAGGACTATTTCAGTGTAAAAGGGGAAAGAAGTGCATTTGCTTTTGTGCCTTATGACGATAGTGGAAATGTGTTAACGATCATCATCATGGCAGCGATAAAAGGTTTTCTTCTTGACTGATCACTAAACACGTTTCTAGATCTTCTGGACTATGTTTAAAATATAGGCAATAAAAAGGTCATTTAAATCTACACAGAAACTAGAGTGCAGCTTGTACTGTCCTGTAGGTGACAAGCAGCCAGTGCAAACACACAGCTGTGTGTTCTAGATTTAAAGTTCACTCCTGATACACTGCTCATCAGCATGATTTTACCCTTTTTATTCCATGAGTAAATGCTATTCTTTCAAGACATATTTCGTCCATATGTTTCTGACGTGTTCCATGTGTTTCCTTATAATCAGTTCCTTACTAGTGCACGTTTGAATGCAGATCATTTCAAAGCCATCCGCTGCAGAGTCCAAAAGGTCAGATTTCCTCTCTGCTGTCAGCCTGAGTGACAGTAACCAATTGTAGAGGTCACTGTGAGGTCATGCATGTAAAAGAGGGCTTTCCTCCAAGTGTGTCACCTTCTACTGTGGTGTGAGTAGCAGTTAAAAAACGATGTAGCCAGCTTCATGTCACCCTGCTAGTTTTGACCCTTCTTATTTGACAGGGACTGCATTACAGTAGAGAGCCAGTAGATGGTAATTGGCAGATTAACAAATTTGGGTAAGAAGCTATTAAAAAAAATAAATACTCATTTCACATGTTTCAGTTGTAACTGATGCTGTTGAACAAGCAGCAGAAGTCCAACATTATCACTCATCTCACCTTGACTGAAATGAAATGTCTTTTCTGTCATTATATTCTCACAAGGCCTCATCTTCATGGACAAAAATAAAGAAAACCTTGTTTTTCTACAAAATCTGCTTGGATTCTATTCATTGGGAAAGATTTTGCAGATACAGAGTCAAAGAGGCTCCACAGTCATCGGCAGGAGCTGCCATGATTTTGAACTGCATGAACGCCACCTTAAACCTGCTGGCTGTTATCCAGAATATGGCCGAACGTGTGATCTCACGTTCCAAACTGCTTCCACAAGTTAAAAGTTAGTACAGACTTTTTTTGCGCGCTGTAATAGTAAGATTTCACAGGAAATATGATGCACGTTTTAAACGAACTTCATGAATGCTCATTAATTGGCCTGAACTGAGCCTCAGACCTCAACACTACTAAACACTTTTGGGATGAACTGGATGCTGACTGTGCACCAGGCCTCACTCAGCAATCAGAGTCTGACCACTGATGCTCTTGTTCCTAAATTCTTACAGCAACACTCCAAAATCTATATCTGTTATAGTAGCATGGTGGGTGTGACTTTGTGATGAAATGCTCAGCAAGCACATATTGTTATGAATGTCAGGTGTTCACATACCTTTGTTCATTTAGTGAATTTTGTTAGTGGCAATTTCATTGGCATGGTTTAGGTACACTTGTTCTTGTAAAAGGGAAATCAATACAAAGTTCTGATCTTTATCCTAATCGAGGTGACAATGGGCCTATTTATTGGGCACAGGGACTCACTAAATGGTTTGAAGAAAATAAAAGTCACTAGATATCCGAACAATTGAACATTTATGGGAGATTTTGGACTGATATGTTAGACTGCTTTTAATCACCATGACAACACTAGCTTAGGGAATATATTTTGAAAGAATTGTGTGTATTCCTCCAGAGACTAACGTTTATGCCAAGGTGCAGTTGAAGCTTCTCTGGCAGCTCATCTTAACCAGGCAACAACCCAACCTAAAGCACTTTATGCTGTTTTTTCCTTGAATTCATCAGCTGTGTGTATCGGTGAAACAGATGGTGAAGACAGTGTGATAGAAAAATTAGGGAAACTTAAACTTGGCTATGAAATCCAAAGTAAGGAATTTTATGATATTAAATCTATTTTGGAATATTAAAACCATTGATATTGTTTCGTTCTCTGTTAAAGGTATTAGACACACGCACTGTCATTTATCTAAACCAGGTCCGGTTTGTCCTTTTCTGTGGGGAGCTTTGTGCATAGGCTTCACAAGCACAGTAAAAGATTCTGTATACACTTTACCACTGTATACACTTTACCACTGCAGTGTGCTGTGCATGATGTAACTGCATACAGTTTGAGTGCATTCTTACTAGGATTATTAGCATAATAACCGATAAATTAATTTTAAGAAAGACGGTGATAGAAAGTAAATATATTTATTATTGCAGATCTCAATATCAGAAAGATAATGTCAATACCAATCCAATAGTATCATATATATGAAGTGCAGTGTTCCATGGTGTACACATACATGCAGGTATTTCAAGAGTTTACAGGCAGAACTGGTCTGACAGATAGATATAACTGCCATACATGTTGTGCTCATTGCTCTACCACATCATAACCTGAACTCATTTACACAACTGATTGTCATTGGGTAAACTTACAAACAAAATGGAGTTGGTTTATGTTTGAACATACATACATAGTGGATGTTATCGACAGGCACTGATTTTAAAGAATACCTCTGAAGTAAGGAATTTTACTTAAACTTCAGCTGAAAAAATCTGGCAGGGGCTTAATCAGCATCATGTAGCGTGACTTTATAGTTAATACGATTTTACGATTACAATTTGTTTATGGTTTATATTTAAGACATCTTAATTTGAATTAATCGCATCAGATTTTGCCTCTGAAATGCTGATTACATTCCTCAAATGCACTCTTGTTTAAAAAAAACCAACAACAACCCTGATAGTGTCATGTGGTACCTTTCTTTAAATTATAATAGAGGCCAAAATACTGTATTTATAGACTGGTATGCTGGCAGTACCTAGCAATGAAACCAAGCTACAATTCTATCTACATTTTTGAAATTTCAGCATCACGACTCTATTCAGAGGAAGTCATGCAGCCTTCTCCTTTTAACTGATCTCTTCAAACAAAGCCATGATGTGATTAGATTTTACGAATTCCTCTTTCCATCCGCATTTATCTTTTTAACAGAAAGCCCTACTAGTCAGCTGAAGTATCATAATGCAGTACTTAACTGCTGTACGAAAGCTAAACATTAAAATGAGAAAGTGTTTTTAAATGACCAAAGTGGCTTTGAAATCCGGTTCAGGATTTCCCAATACATGCTCAGTGCTTTCCAAGCTGATTTTGCTTAGCTATGCAATAGTGGAAGACATACAGTTTATAGAGTTTATAGAGTCTTAGATAAGACATCTCTCAAACCTGATTCATATGATTTGATAGAAAAAACACCCAAAGAACAAACAATCAGGCGTTTAATCTTGAGTTATTTACAAGTGAATAGATGGTTATTTTATAAAATATTTTTAAGACATTGTTACTTAAAAAAAAAAAAGAGAGAAAAAAAGTCATGCAGTTTGCTATTTAAAACAAGTATTGTTAAACTAAGTAGTAAAGCAACTTGTTCATAATTACCTCCCAATAAATCCAGTTTAAACCAGTAGGTAGTTCTCCAGCTATCTGGATTTGGCTCTAACGTTTTTAAGTTATATTTCTATGGGAAGACACAGGTTTTTTTAACAGGAAAGTGGTTTCTAAGACGTAAACTCCACTGACTGGCTATTAAAATAGATATATGACTGCAGTAAGATTAAAGTAGCTACATAATAAAATTGAGAATTGGTAAAACCATACTTTGCAATGTTTCACACAAACAATATTGTTATATTGCTATCACCTTAAATGATCATCACCACCTGTCTGCATATCCAAACAGAGAGGTGTTTGGGTGAATATGCAAATCTCACATGCACTGAAAGCTAGAAGTGATGATGATGATGCCACAGAGTGTCCTTGATGCTACAATTTGCAGTGAAAAATGTACAGATAACCATAAAGTCATGTTAAGTTAACAGCAATTTTAAAGAAGTTTTTCCAACTGTTGTGTATTTAATGTTCTTTCAGTATGTTCCCCATCAGGATACCACATACTCTCGCCATGTACCTTAATCTTACACAGCAGATACCAGGTTGTGTGTCAGATAACACCAAACTCCCCAAAGTGTAGAAGAGCATCAGCAATAAGTACTCTCTCAAACTGTGTCAGTTGTAGTAAACTGAGCACCTGTGATCTAAGCACAGCGTCCACCCACTGTTTTTCCACGCATTGTGTGTGTAACTCCCACAGGAACACCCAGAACTCACGCATATAGCTCAGCTAAAACCAGCTACAGCCCCCCCCCCCTTTTAATGCCACTATGAATATTAAACTATTAAACCTTAGGAACAACATACTTACTGATAATGTTATACATACTGTAGTTCCTGTAATTCACTTATGTATTTTAATAACAGAGCTAACAAAAATATAATTAGAATAAATTTGTTGATGTACATGAAACCTTCTCTCATGATTTTTTGGCCTATAATATTTAAAAAAATAATATGGTGTTTCGTTAAAAAAAGACTAATACACTAAAGGACATAAAATGGTGTGGAATACTGGTATTTGGCTCAACCTTTACCTCATGTATTGAGATGATAGAGTAAAAATAGATTGAATGGCTACCATTTAACATTCCCCAGTAATCTAATTTAAAACTTAAGAGATCCCAGTTTAAGAAAAGTATGATAACAGTGATATTGAACCCATAATAGCTGTTTATCAGGACTATCTTATGATATTATATATTAAATGTATTCCATCATTTGAGGCTTTAGTGGGACTAATAGCGTTACTACTAATAATTGTCATTTGCTTATAATATTACAGTTCTTCCCCTGAAAAACATCTCATGACAAACTATTGTTTACCTTAGTGCTTTGAAAGGTTTTTTCTTTTTAATAAAAATGTCAGCCTCTATTTATGTAACCTTCTTCAACTACACAAGTCCAGTTCCTCCTGTTCCGTAGTGTTGTTTTCACTTTGGTACTTTCTTCTCTTCACATGCTATTTAGAAAACCATTTTGTGCATACTTTTCTCTGCTTCGTCTTTACAAACCAATCATTAGAATCCTAAAGGCCGATCTCATCATCTGACTCATCCTCAAACGTATAGCCTTGCTCTCCCGCAACTTCCTCTTCTTCCGAATCGGACACATGGTCCTCTTCTCTCCTTCTATCCAATGGTGAGATGCCTTCATATTCTGAGCTCACTGAGGAGGAAGGGCTGGGACTGATGTCTGGCCGGTGATTCGTCAGCTCTGGTTGCACTCCTCCTTTATTAGCCATTCCTTCAGCCCTCACCTCCATTCCTCTAACTGGACTTGTACTTGTTTCCTTCCCATGTTCCAGCTCTAATTCGCCGCCTCCATACTGCAGACCGACGATCTCCTCCTTTTTATCGCTAAATCGCACCTTGGGCCGCAACCCCTTAGATTTGATACCATTGACATCGTTTAAAATCTCCTCCCCTCTGCCTATCCTCTTCTCATTCAGGTCATTTGTTGCACCATTGGGTGACGATATAACACCATCTGCACTGCTCTTATTTGAGATAAACACTTCATCTTCATTGCCTGTTGTCCAATTACTGCCCAAACCCAGTCCATCCATCACTCCCAGCACATCTCCCAAAATGGATGGCCCCAGATCTAGGTCCAGGTCGAAGGATGAGACGGAATCTGAGTGCTGGAGTTCTGTAAATGGCTCATCAGGGGGTTTGCTCTCAGTTTCATGATTTATCCTCACTTCTGTACAGTCAACCGTGGCCTCCACAGGGGAGGCAATGGACTTTAAAGACTCTCTGTTGGAAGGACCATGACTGGATAAGAAGGAGGTGTCTCCGAAGGCGTCTCCACCGCGGCCAATGTGCATGGTGTGGCGAAAGTCGCCGAGCGGGGCAGAGATCATGGTGGGATCCAGGCGGTGACCCCGGCCCGACTTGTGGAGCGGCATTGGGACTGTGAAAAAAAATGAAAAAGAGAATACCACATCTAGTTACACTACAGAACTTATGGTTATTGTTTCATTGCATTGTATATATACAGATACATGTATGTAGACAGTACTGACATTACTAGTTGCACTTTTTTGAATCCAGGCATTCCACGAATGGTGATATTGGACAATAACACCACTGGGATTTCTTACTTTATATATCACTCTGCGTCCCAAGTATTCTATAATCGTGGTCACAACATGAGAAGTATTTTAATACAGTCTGCGATACTGAGAGGAGAGCAGCTACCTGCCAAAACCCGCATTGAAATACCTTTCTAACCCCTAATCAAGGCCACTACTTGATGTATTGAACAGGTGATTGTACACCCTAGTGCACTAACGTTCAATTTAACAGTATTTGGGACTTAACCCTGAAAACCTGGAACATAATGTATCTGATATTCTAAAGCAGAATAAGTGGAAATATAAAAAGAAACTTACAGGACTTTTCCCCACTTCTACTGTTTATTCATTTTGCTCATTCATTTGGTAATCATTTAAGAATTTGAAACTATTTGCACCCCTTTTCATTTCGTTGGTCGGTCGCCAACTGTCAGGCACGGAAGAATATGTGTTGGCGGAGCAAAATAACTGGTTAGAAAACAAACAAATTTTAATTTGTTGATAGTATATGGTGTTTGTGGAACTGTTTTATAAAAGTGGTATCATACTCAAGATCGGGCTGTTGTGCTGAATATCAGCACAGCTGTGATGCCACTCTGTCTGTGCCCTTGTACCCACAAACTTATTTGCATATTGACATTTTTTTATAATACTTTATCTGTCTGATATCATGGTTAGCTGAACAATCAAATCCGGTGTGTGGATACTGTGTGTGTGTGTGTTTGTTTTAAACACATGAACCCTTTATTACCTCCTCTTTCTTCATGCTCATCTCTTGCCTTTTAAACACTAAGTTCATCTTATCAGCATTGTGTTGCTGTTTTTTTGGCAACAACAGTTTTAATCTTGCAGTTTTAGTTTGCAAATATAGAAAAGGCATGTAAATCCAGTCAGTATAACGCAATGCAGACAAGCTTATTACACACCGTAATGGTGATGAGAAAGAGCTGACAGAGGTGATGCCATAGCCATGCTCAGACTTGTGGGACATCGTTTTGAATTCTGCCCTTGGGGTTTGAGCAAGCCAGACACATACGCGTGCGCGTACACACACACACACACAACTGAAACAGATATTATGAAACTTTCCAGTGCTGATGGAGCTGTTGTAATGAAACGCACAAGGTGTCCCAGGAAGACTCCATACATATGGAAGATTAACACTTTCTTTTAGTAGCAAAAAGTCTTCCAAAAAACTTTATATATATATATACAAAAAGTGCAAAAGACAAAAGAAAAATGAGTTGAAATCATTCTGACGGCATTCACAGCACCAAGATAACTTATGAGAAATGCATTAGAAGCGGGGCATTAGAATACCAAGAATAGGAGAGAGATTTAGATAGTTAGTTTACAAAGAAATGGCAATCACGTTGAGGATGTTTCATAGAAGAAACAAAGGTTAAGCTATGATACATTTCTTATTGGAACTTTTTTTTTGTTTCTTATTATATTCTTTTACTAGAACAATCCAAATAATGCTTTTCTATATAATAACATTACATAATAACCCCTCCTTCTTTCTTCATTCATTCAAACTATTTTTTGTCATGCACAACGAAAACGAAATAACCTTTAAATTTACGCTGCCTGATCTCATAAAGTGCACCAGAAGCTAATACCAAAGGATGGTCAGTTATTGGTGACATATTATACCAATGAAAGAAGGATTTTAATCAGCAACTGTGAACTAAAATATATAAATCACAGAAAATACAGACTAATCAGGTAGTGGGAAAAGTTAATCCAAGGTCACTTTCAGAATTAGAAAGGGTTTAGAAGGGTTTTATTCGCCAAGTATATTGTCACACATAATGAATTTGATTCCAGCTGTTTGTGCCTCTCAAAGTATTCCAGAGTATGTAACAGCTGTACATAAAGTGTACATAAAGTGAGTGTGCAAGTAACCATAGTGTGCATCACATATACTGTAATAAGTAGTGCAAATAGCAAGTAGCTGCAACTATTTAAAAACTAAATTGTTTGGATTAGAGAGCAATATTAAAACAATTTAAAACCAAAAGCAGCTTGTTGTATGCTCCTAATGTAACACAGGTACTCAGGTGAGATGGGAAAAATGGACCAAGTTACTTGCTAGGAAAAGCAGAATGCAAATGAAAACGAAAATAACCTTTAAAAAAAACAGGATACAATTTTTCATGACTGCTTCATGGGAATAATTACCTCAGCTTATTTTTTTTAATTAATAGTAAACTTCTTATAAAATAAGGTTGAGTTGAAGTCCTAGTAATGTGTTTTCACATGAAAGACTGGAAAGACGCTGCACTTTACACTCTCTCACTCAACTATAACACACAACCTAGTCGAAAACATTTCAGGCACAGTGATACACTGATACACCAGCAACTGCTGCTTGGTTATTTGATACCTTGAACTATGTTCTTATCGAGTGTTGGTTATTCGGTGGGTCTGAAAACGCCATTTTGGTTACCTGGATAATGACAACACCAACAGCTGGAGCGACAATTCAGCTCCACGGCTTTACCACACACACACACTCACAATTAGAAACACGGTTTTAGAGAAGGAAACACACCTTATAGGTTATATACAGTGTCCTAAAATGTTTTTAATAAAAAGTTTTCAAACAAGCTAACAAGTTGATCTGTAACTGATTAAGTTGTAGTATGGGTCGCGAATGTGCGCGCGCCTTCTCTCCCCCCCCGCTTTCCTCAACACACTGCTCTCTTTAAATTCCCGGAAAGAAAAAAAAAACCTCCCAATTAAAAAAAAAAAGTGTGGTTAATTTTGAAAAGTTGGTTTAAAAAAAAAAAAAAAAGCGACAGGAAAAGTAGCTGCCGCCCCATAGGAGTGTTCCAGAGTTACAAATTATTACTTTGTAAACAGGGCGAATGGAAAAAAACACACTTACTGAGACAAATATGGAGGCTACTCCTTAATCCAGTTCACAATCCGACTTCTTCTGAAACGCTTTAAAATCCTATTTTCTTGTTTTTTCCCCCTTGTAGCTATTTTCTTGGCGACGCTCTACTCGGATACTTTCTTTCTTTCTTTTTTCCCCCTCCTGGTTGGGATGGGCAAGGAAGTGACGCGCCTTTTTTTTTTTCTTTTTTTTAGGGAGCGCTTTGCCTTGCCATCGAGCAGAATGGAAAATGCGAGGCTCACGTCCCAAAGCGCACACTAGCGCCCTAAAGAGTACGCACCAAAAGAGGACGCGCCAGAGGGGACCGTGGTTATAATAGGCTATGTGGCGTACTCGTTTGTGCGCACTAGTTAGTAGGGCAGTACGCGGGTGTAGCCCACGCCAGCTGTTTTCCCTCTTAATATTCTCACACGTGCTCTTATAAAGTCTTTACCAGAGTCGTTTTAATATGATAGATATACGTGTATGAAGTTTTTAATCGTTGTAGTGCATATCTGAGTCAAGAATTGTTTTTAGCCCCTAGGGTTTAGGTGTGATGGTTTGCTTTGGGTTCTAATCCAGATTTACAACATAGTCAACATAGTTCTAGAAAAGGTTACCTCTTGACATCATTTGGGTAATTATAAGTGTGCGTCTCTAAGAAACATAACTAATACATTTGTGGAGGAATAGTCATATATATTCTTATATACATATATCACTATGTGTATATACCTATTTCAATCACTACGTGTATCACTATGTGTATATACCTATACCTACTTACATATACCTTGGGTCTATGTACGCAGAATGATTGATAGATTTCCTTCAGGTACTCCAGTTTCCAACAACAGTCCAAAGACGGTTAATCAGCGTTATGAAATTGCCATTTGTGTGTGTCCTGTGATGGATTGTCACCCTATCCAGGATGTACCCCACCTCGTGCCCTAAGACTCATCAAGGCCATGTGAGTCATTGTGCCCCCTTAATGTAGTATATTAAGGGGGCACAATGGCTCACTGGTTAGCACTGTTGCCTGGCACCTCCAGGGTTGAGTGTTTGAATCTCACCTCCAGATGGAGTTCACATGTTCCCTCCATGCACTGCCCTGGTTTTTACTGTTGCCCGTTGTATATGATAGCATGTGTGAGTGTGAGTTTGTGTGTGCTTGTTATCTGAGATTACTGGATAGACCCCAGGCCTCCACAGCCATAAACAGGATAAGTATGGAGACGTGAAGAATAAATGAAATAGTATGTTAATAGTGCATTCCTGTATTTCCTGCATTCCTAATACATTTCATCGTGACTGTGTGTATACACTTTAGACAGTCTGTGATTCATCAGATAATTCAACACACACTCTGTTTGAAATTTCTGAATACAAAACTAGTCAGCCAGGATGTCCAAACATTTCAACCAGTGTGTGTTGCATTAGACTATTTGCCTGTAATGATTATTTGAAAATACACAATAAAACAGTTAATATAGCATACTGGTAACTGCACAGTCATGTAATGGTCTTTTTATGGTATATCATGTACGATTTGAATTTGATCAGTAGTTTTTGCCTCTAAAGGAACATGAATGTATTTTTATTTATTTATTTAATTTAGAGAGCAATCTGTGCTTAGAATTACATATGCACTGAGTATGACGCATTTGATCCGGAGCAAAAGCAGACATCCTGGACATCCCACTGCTTAAGAGTAACACAGGAAAAGGGGGTAAAAACAGAAAGGAAGAATTCCACACTTCACTCTGATGACCTCACTCCCTGTGAACTCAACCTCTGTGTGCTCTCTCTCTCTCTCTCTCTCTCTCTCTCTCTCTCTCCCCCCTCTTCGATTGCAAAGTTAAAACGAGTTCATTTTGGGAATCTGAGAGATGAGACTAGAATTACCAAAACATTATGCCAGGACAAAAAGAGTAATTCTAATGTACATTTATAATAACAAAAGCAATCACTCACAAAGCTATTTATCTTTACAAATAGAAGAATCCAGGATTCTTCTATTGTTCCACTAGGGGAACTAGAATGTTTCTTTTAAAGGTTATTCGTATATATGGAAATATATAACATACTCAGATGTCATTGAAAACTTGTTATTTATAAAGTTATTAATGACTATTTAAACCATGTATGTGTATTAGGCCAAATATTGGACCATGACTAATATGTATAAGATTACTGTTAAGCAGCACAGCTCTAAAAATAGCACTTCAGTTTAAAATGCTGTGGAATGCCTTAAATTCCTTGACAGTGTGTGCACTTTATTCCGTCTGAAAAGATCTTCCTGACCGAACACTTTTAAGACAAGTAATCCAAAGGACACAGAAGGGAATAACAAAACAAAACATGACATTTTATTTGTATAGAATTTTAACTTTCTATAATTGTTATTCGGTCAAAAGAGCTATTATAACAGAAGATGTGATTTAGTTAACATGATGTCATCTCCATTAGAACTGCTTACTAATGGAGAGTTGGGTATAAAAACTGTTCCTGGCAACCTAAGTCCCAAAACCAGCAAGGCAATTGCAACCACAAGTGGAACCATTTTCATTTACTGCATGTATCTTTAAGCAGACCAGGTAGGTAGGTTTATGATCAGTGGCAGTGGGCAGACTCCATATAGTGCAGTGTCCCTTAAAGAAACTTAATATTGAGTAAATAATTTCTTAATCAGAGCTTGTTATTGTAAAGGTCAGTTGTAAGTGAATTAAATTCTTATGTGTTTAAATGCATATAATTCTGGTCTTTATAAGGACATTTGTGTTATTATAAAATTTTGGGGGGTTGTTGAGAATGTGACATTCTTTAAAATTGCCTTATTACTGTTGCACTGTACAAACAAGTTAAAGCACTGGGTTGGTGATTGGAGGGTTAGGGGTTCAAGCCACTGCCAGGTTGCCACTGTTGGGACCGTAACCCTATGCCATAGAATTCCCAGACACAGGAGATGCAGGGCATCAGAGCCAGTCCAAGCCTGAAAAGATTAGTGGGTTGCAGCAGGAAGGACATACAGCATGCCAAATTGACACATTGAACCTTGAGGCAGGGTACACCCTGGACGGGGTGCCAAACCATTGTAGGGCACACACATTAGAGAATGCCAATTAGCCTAATCTGCATGTCTTTGGACTGTTGGAGGAAACCCACCAAGCACGGGGAGAAAATGCTAACACTATGCTCATAGACACAAGACAGGAATCGAACCCGGTCCCTGAAGGTGCAAAGCGACAGGGCTAACCACTAAGGCACCATACCGCCTATGCAAAAATGTATCCTGCATATTTCTTTACATAGTTAATCATTTTGAAATAACAAACTGAATAACACTTTACAAAAAAATTAATTAGTGAAGATCAGACAAAGATCTTGGGTCACAAGTCTACTTCATGCATAAAATATAATCACAATAGTTGTTGATTCTTTGCACTTTACTTGTGTTAAGTAACTCAGACCTTGCTCAACGACCTTCTTTCTATATGTCTTTGGTTATTTTGACAGAGCAGTTTGCACTGTTGAACATTGAGTTACCAATTTATTAGCCAGGACCATTTTATGCAGACAGTGAAATGCACATGGTGAGAGCCTCATGCTGGTTCAAGTCTATCAAGCACAGCAGCATTGTTAGCGTTCTGTATTGCCCCTCCCATTTATTCTCAAGGCATTTGTAATTATGTTCATTCTATCGTTCATGTTCTTGTAAAACGGAATGTCTGAATTTCACAGGCTCATTATACTTTATCTTTCAACTCTGGCTTTTACTGTAAGTTATTGAATACATTGCAAATCTATCAAGCTAGTGTAGACAGTGTGCAACAACAACAACAAAAAACCGTCCAACTAATATATTAAAATATATGGCCATAGTTTGTGTGAATGAACTCAAGTCGCCTGCACAGAGATCTGACCTACACTTTTGGGATAAACTCAAACATTGATTGCACCCCATTCCTTCTCTTATCACCACCTGACCTTACTCATGCTCTTGTGACTGAAAGGGCAAATTCCCCAGGCATGCCACAAAATCCAAAGGAAAGACTTTGCAGAAGAAAGGAGGTTATTATAGACCAGATGTGGGTAATAAAGCTGGAAGTTCACAAAATTTTAGCCATGTTTAAACTATCATTTTACAGCATGGAATAGGTGTACCAGCATGCTGGCCAAGTCACCTCATCTCACTGTTTACAACCTTATCAGTTACCCAATGTTTGAATTAGACTTAATTAGGCTTAATTAAAGTTGCAATTCGCCGTTGGGGGTGTGCTAATTCATCCTCCTGTGCTACTCTGTCATAGACTTTGTCAGTTGGGATCAATGATCTGCAGATAGAATTAAGTAGATTTTAGACACAGTTAGTGGTTAGCAGTCACAATGTAATTTAAGGTTCTGCTTTATGGCTCCAGGGTCCAAGCTGAGTTTTACATGTTCTCCATGTGTATGTGTGCTTTCTTTTTTTTTTTTTTTTTTTTTTTTTTTTTTAAATGTTTTTGTTTTCTTCCAAAA
>JAQMYG010000033.1:11447514-11463398 GCA_030014215.1 Clariallabes teugelsi
CACATACACACTTAAAGGGTTTAAGATTTGTTTGTTATTTTTACAAAAATATTTTTATTTCATAACATTCCATATGTTATTTCATAGTTTTGAAGTTCACCTCTTGAATGAGTGTATAAACCATTGACTTGTACTATAAGTCTGAGAATATTATCCACTGTATAGTAAATCCTGAAATGTTTTCCCAGTTATTATAATTTGCATTGGTATGAACTGATAAAGAAAACCATTCATATAATGCCTGCTTAAATCTGGATAGATTAACAGTATCAGTGAACACAAAAAATAGTGCTACACAATTTTATGATAGAACAATCTGAAGCCATTTTGAGAGTCTTTGACACGAATACACACTAATCGCCATTTCCCCTTGTCTAAATGACAGGATCTAAGACATCTGGCATATGTCTGGTAAACTAAAAGGACGTCTGGAAGCAGCTGCAAGAAGACCGAGATCAGCTTGTACAGTAGCCCCTGGTATCACAGTGGACTGGAAATTTCCATGATCTCCAATTCCCTGATGTTTAGCTAAGAACATCCTGATGAACATGTGCTTGAGTATGCATTAAAAGCGTTGCTGTTGCTGACTGCAGAAAGTAAAACCTGCCCAGCTGGGACCTACTCATCTAAAGTTTGTGAAACCCATTGTGAGTCACGTTCACCATGGAACCAATCCTTGACATCTCCTCCCTTCCTCACCCAACCCCCACAGTGACATTTGACCCTAAGTCTGAAACTGTGACTTTCCCGAGTGGGGTGGTCTCTGTTGCAGGTGTCACAGTGATAACGGGTGGCACTGAGTTGTCCTGTGGCTCCTGCATGCTGGCGTTTGGGTTTTGGGGCACTTTGGTTGGCCTGAGTGCACTGTGTGTGGGAATGAGGGAGTACTTAATGCTAAATGAGGGCAATATTTCAAACCTGCTGGCTTTAGGTTTGACTACCCTAATAATAAGTCTAGGCATTATGTTTGGAGTGATTGGGTTTCGTTTTATCAAGAAGAAGACATGGGTGCTGAGAAGAGAGAGAGAAGAAGGAAAATTTGTGCTGGTTAGTGAGGGAGAGAGGAGTGTCAAAAAAACAATAACCGTCTGAAACTAAAGAAAGCGAAGGCTATCAGCATGGTTCAACGACTGATGTCATGTTTCGGATGGACAATATCTTTATATATGGCAAATAACTGTGTATTGATAAATTGACTTGACTGTGATCCTAATTCAAGACTCTTCCAATTCAAGGGGGTGTATATTTTATCATTATGCTGTATTTCAGATTATGCTACATGGCAATTAGGTATTAATAGAACTGATATTTTGATAGACTCTTCACTGATCATTTGACCTACAAATGAAAAACTTTTACCACAATGATTCTCTCTCTCACTCTCTCACTCTTTTTCTGTCACAAACAAACAAGTAACACAGGAAATAATTACCTATATTTCCTGCAGGCAAAGTGGATGCATTCCCTGTGTAAACAGAAAACATCATGATTAGAAACTGGATTAAGAGATTAATACTGACAATAAGTGGGATTATAAACAAAAATGTCACAGTAGAACAGTTTTGCTTTTTTGTTTTTAAAAAAGAAAAATTAATATGAAAAAAAAATGCACTGTAACAATTTTATTTTACTTGTAATCGTTACAATCTTGCTGCATTTCCTGTAATTATTATAATATGTTTGTAGAAATTCCAGCTTATGTGACTGCATAAACTGCTGCACTCTAAAAAAATAAAACTGTGCTGTACTCAGTTTTTTTGGTGAAACATTTTTACACTTATAAATATTGAGTAAACATAAAAATTGCAAAATCATATAAATAATCTTCATGAATTGAGTAAAAGTCAGTAAAAAAAATAAGTAGACCTGAATAACTGAATTTAGTACAAAGATACATAAAATTGAGTAAATGTAATAAAAATCACAAGTTAATACAATGGTTACTCTAAGTGAAAATGAGTAAAACAATGACGAGATATAATTGAAATGCAAGGTAGAAGAAACTGAAAACTAAACTATTATTTAACAAACAAATGTGATACATTTGCTAAATATTTTAACTGAATTTAATTCATACTGGTCTATCACTGAATTAATATGTTACACTTACGTAATTTTTTAAAACTATATTTACCCTTCACTCAAGGAGTATTTTAAGTCAAGTCAATGTATCTAATGACACCAAATTATAAACAAAGAAACAATACACACATTACATTTTAATTAAGCATTTATTTGCCAAATTTGACAAGACATGAAGTCTAAACTCAACCTGGTTTACTTTGCAAATGGCATGTAACAAGACCATAAAAACAGTGAGTCGAATTGATCTTATTACAATCTCTCAAACAATACATCTGCCACAAACATTATACATTATACTGTACAGTTATTATGTGGAAAGTAGTCTTTTGTATTAGAATCTAATACAAAATGTGTTTCACACATTTTATATCTGAAAGATTGCGCACCTTCACACTCTCCAGTTTCCTGAAAACTGTGGGATCTACACAAATATACCGTATGTGATCTATACAAATGTGACTTTTACTATGAAGGATATCAGACTGCTAAAATAGTATTGTACTTCCATTCAAATACATACTTTTGGGACTACTATACTGTACATCATCGTACTGTTCTATGACTGGCGTTTTCAAGTCAAAGCGTAAAACCGATAACGTAAAACCGATTTCATTCTGACATTTACAGAGGACTTCAAGCACAGTACAGTGATGAGACTCTTACCCACAATAAAACATATGAATGGTTGATCACCGAAGGCATTTTGTTTATGCAGAACAATGCATATATAAAGAGAAATATACATTGAGAGAGAAATAAAGGAAGTTTTTAGGTTGTTCTGTTATTCTGCACAATCAGCAGTTCCACTTTGACTTGAATGTCACTTGTATAAAAATGACACCAAACTTTATTTACGTGTTAATATCAACTATATAAATTTTCTTTTGAAATTTAATACACTTTTTAAAACAAATTCTGAAAGAAACTTTACTTTTCCCACGACATTCAACATTTTCGAATATTCTCGTCAATAAGGGGCGCTGGGGCACCGCCCACTTAAAGTTAGGCAGAGAAGAATGCTACTTTAACATGTAATTTTAAAATTATTTATTTTAATATTGAAATAAAGTGATTTAGTCACAATATTCCACTGTATTTCTTAATATAATTTATTTACAATAAAAAAAAAATCTAAACTGTATTACGTTCAGTGGCAGATTTAGCAATTTGGGGGCTCATGGCGAACATGGATATGGGGCCCTCTGCATTCAGTGCTTTTTTCCCTGATTTTCTCCCTAATTTAGTCGTGTCCAATTCCTCCCCGTCACTAAGGTGCTCCCACATTAAGGCTACTACTACCACTCAGCCAGGAGGGCCGAAGACTATCATGTGTTTCCTCCGACCCACGGCAGTCGTCTGCATCTTTTCGAACTGCTCGCACACGCAGCATTGGGGGCGGCGTAACACACTCGGAGGACAGCGCTATCCTCTCCTTCCGCTTGCGTGAGCTCACAGACACCTCTGATTTGGCTATAGAGCCGTGATTAATGTGGGAGCACGAAGTACCTCTCATCCCTCCCCTCTGAGAGAGCTTCGGGCCAATCAGCTCTCTCTAGACCTCCGGCTGCAAGAGGTTACAGCATCAGCCGGGACCTGAACCAGCGATCTCCAGATGATAGAATTCAGTGCTTTTTTAAGTCTTACCTTAAACTTCCATTCACTCGTCATCCCACAGCAACCTTATCCAGCTGTCTAGAACAGCCCTGTAGAAAAACAGGTTAAAT
The DNA here is from genome assembly GCA_030014215.1 of Clariallabes teugelsi. NCBI lineage: Eukaryota > Metazoa > Chordata > Actinopteri > Siluriformes > Clariidae > Clariallabes > Clariallabes teugelsi. The sequence goes on from JAQMYG010000033.1 coordinate 11,451,324, forward strand.
AATGCACAATTAGAATGAAACTCATTGTCAGTTTAAATATCTGCTACTTGACTGCTTTCTTTTTCTCCTTCCAAACATTTTAATGCATTTTACTGTTTCTCTTCATCATCACTATATTTACTTTCCTTCTTTTTTTTGTATTTTGTCTTTGCATCTCTCTCATTTTCCTTTATTGATTTTATTTGATTTTGATCTCTCTCTCTCTCTCTCTCTCTCTCTCTCTCTCTCTCTCTCTCTCTCTCTTGCTTTCTCCTCCTCAAATGTTATTTTCATGTCTTTCCTTCTCTTCTCCCCTTTTGGCACTGTATTTCTCTAGATTTTATTCTTTCTTTCTGTTTTTTTAAAATATTTTTTATTATTTACTTTTTATTATTTTTTAAATAGCTTATTCTTCCTGCATCAAATGAGATTTAGTGGGTGGGGAAAACATATGAATATTGGATTATTGGATTAAGAATAATATGAAAATAATGTTAATTAAAAATATTTTAAATTATTAGTCTTATTGTGTGCTTGGCTGGGGTAAACAGTGTAGGCCAAGACACTAAAATCTGGCCTTGCAAGCTTTGGGTTCAACAAACTTTGTTATTCCTGACTCCATATCCACTAATTTTCTGACTTTGTGCTCAATGGAGAGAATAGCAAGTGCAGACAGCCTCTCTTGTGACGTTGTTGACCTGATGTGACCTGTGACTATCTGCTGCACAGGCGTGAAAAATTGTGTTACCTGCCAAAGATTCTATTAATTGTTCTCCTCCCATTATTTCTGTTTTTTCTTCACCACTTGTAACTTCGTTTCATGGATATAGATGGAAGTCTCCCGCTCCTCAATCAAACTGCAGTGAATAACTCCGCTTTTTTGTCACACGGAATGTACCATTGTAGTGTGTGTTGGGATTGGCATGGCGTAATGGCATTCTAACGCTATTTCAGCAAGTGGATTTTAATTATTTTTAAATGTTAGACGTAAGTGCTGGCTAAAGCTACTTAGTTGGCCTTAAGTCATGGGGCTCTGGCAGTTCGGGGCTCTAGGCGCTCGCCTACTTTTGCCTCATGGTAACGTGGCCTCTGATTACGTTCATTTGTGTTCGTGTATTGCCGGACAAACGAGTGTCTACTGTATGTAGGCACGCACATTTTTGAAAAGCATGTGATTTGAGGCTGAGCTCTAATTGGATTTTTTCAAATCATCCTCATGCACATGCTGCTCAGTATGCATGCAGGCAGAGTTATTATTTCACTAACTTCTGCTACTGTAGCTGCTTACTTACCAGCTACTTGTGTCTGATGTTGACTTCCCATGAGCTCCTTGTGCTGGGAAATGTACTCAGCCTTTTTTGTTATTGTTGTTAAACATAAAGAATATTGATTTGGAATGAGTGATGATAGTTGTCCTTAAAACTTATCAGTGTTATTACTCCACTCTCAAATATTTTAATTGAAGTGTATCAAAAATAATATGTGCCTGTTAAAAATATAATTCAGGTAGTGAAATGCAAATTTCTATTTGTGAAATAAATTTAAATTATAGTGTAAATTTAAGACAAAATTAATAGTTGTATTTTTTAGGCATTTATTTTGATATGTCCAACTCAAGCAATCATGTATGTGATTCAGAGATCTCATTAAGACAACATAACCTTTTTATTATTGTGAAATTTACAAGGCCACAGAATAATTTTTAGATTGTGCAAAAGGTTGTCAGGTGTAAGGATTCTTCATGATACCGTACAATTTAACAGCTTGACTGAGTGCTTTTTCCACTTTAACAGAGTAATAAAAATGCAAAAATTTTCATTCTTACTCGAGTGATTGATTTAATTTTAAACAAAGACACCTTTGTTTTACATAGTAAGTGTTAGTAAGAGTAAACTCATGCTGTGTAGTGTTTCTTCTATGGCTTTCCTTCGCCTCCCTAAAACATGTTAGTAGATTTATTGACTGCTTTAAATCATATGAATACGTGTGTCATCCCATACAAGGTGTTCTGGCAGGATAAGCTCTGGATACACTGCTATAAACTCCTGACCCACATACTGTATAGTGGTTACTATGAATGTGTTTTGTCTATTGGACATTCATACTATGTTTATGCTAGAAGCTACAGTATATTGAAAAAATACATTATCATAAACTTGGTCAAAGAAATGAAGGAAAGCTGTGTCATAATCAGGATCCGGTTCCTACACAACCAAATATGTTGTATACACATATACTGTAAGAGCAGCCCTAAACCAAAGGGCACTGCAGCATAAGGAAGTACGCAGTGTAAAACCCCTTCCAGTGCTGTATACATTTCAGAGCGTAAATGTGAAATCAGACTAGAAACCAGTCCTGAAATCATGGAGCAAGCTGTGGTGATTTGTCTAATTATAAGCTTTCTATCAGGTGAGAACATGTTTTTAAAAAAATTATGAAAAACACTGCTAGTTGAAACTAGTTGTATACTCTACTATTATATGCTTTACACTAAAATAATGCTTTTCTGTTCTGTAATAACAGGCATTTAAATAACACTTTTCTTGTTATGACAACGATGTGATAATTACTCTGATGATAAAATCATGTGTTAGGTGTATTTGTGTTATATGTTATAACAGCTTTAGCAGACCAATTTGATGTCATCATATTTCATATATCAATCATATAAATGATTTAAATAACAAAAATAGATAAAACATAAATAATAAAATAAATTAATTACGCACTTTTTTTCAGAAATTTTCATGTCATACCTCTGAGAACAATTCACTCTCTACTTGATATATACTCTCAAAAATAGACATGCTAATTCCCAACACATCAACTGTTCAGGCGTATTGTTGGATATTGTCGTATTTCCTGATAGTATATAGAATTATTTTAATTGACGACTTTTACTTCCTCAGGATTCAGTCAACAGTTAAACCTGTTTCCACAAGGAGTAATCAATAAGCTCTCAGGAACGACTGTGTATTTCTATACGGTCAATGTCTCTCAACCTATAATGGCTATCAAATGGGAGTTCAATGGCAATGAGATAGTCAGGTACAGCCGTGTAGAATCTACGATAGTGAACCAAATATACAGTGGTAGACTCTATTTGAAAACTCATTCAGGAGAACTGGAACTAAATCGCCTGACCTTAGTGGACTCTGGACGGTACACCTTGAACATAACATTTGAAAGTGGTTCATGGAGTCAAGACCATGTTTTCCTGCAGGTGTTTGGTAAGTAATTCTTGTCTCAATGCACTGCATGAAGAAACATCTGTATAACCTAAACCAGTCTAATGAAGCCACTGAATGAGAATATGTGCTCTTAAGAAAGAAAAGAAAAAAAAATTGCAATAGATGAATAGTATTGTATAAGGGACGTCCAAGTCAGACCAAGACTTTTAATTGTGCAGAATAACAGAACACAGTTATGAGCGTAAAAACTTCCTTTATTTCTCTATGTAATCTCCTGCTACACTAATAAATGTCCCAGTGTTTCACTAGTGCTTGGATACCATCAAGGTAGTTTCCTCAGTATGCCAGAGCTCAGTAAGCCAGAGCCTTCCCACTTTACGTCTAAAACAATAGCCTCCCAAGAACTCCTTTAATGGTCCTGACATGTACGTTTAGGCACTTATCAGACGGTCTTATCTAGAGTGACTTACAAAAGTTCTTTGAGGTTTCTGTCATAGGATAGATCCTGATACTCATTACTTAACTGTAGAAATGGCTTGGAGTGAGGTCAGGACTGTACAATAACTCTTGCTGAATGTTCACGTTTAATGACTGCAGTGGGCTCCATGCCACCTATGTTGCACCTCGGTTGCACACCATTTTGCTTAACACTATCTGATTTTAGCAGTAACAGGAGACACGTGTCACTTACCAGCAATACTAACAGGATGTGCTTGGATCTCTTCTTCTGCTTATGAAAGGACAAGTCGCAGTTTGAATATGCCCCATGTATATTGCAGAATAATTAATAGATTGATTATGATTAATTATAACTAATGTATGACTAGAAACCCTTGTGATATCAATCATCTCCCTTCTGTCTTGTGCTTTGCACTCTTTCTCAGACCCAGTGTATGGTATAACGGTGACCGGCCCTCAGGGCATTCTCATTGAATATAGCAGCGCCAACTTCACCTGTACCGGAAGTGGCACCATCATTACTACAGTGTGGATGAAGGAGAATAAGATTTTATATCCTAGCAACAGCATCACATTCTTCAATGACAACAGAACAATGGTGATTAGCCCGGTGAAGAGAACAGACAGTGGTATTTTCTACTGTGTAATGAGTAACCCTGTCAACTTTAGCACCGCTGTCAGTAACAGTATCAGTGTCAACTGTAAGTATTTTAATACATATTGATTTGATACTTGATTTAGCATTTCTATTTTGCTTGTTTTTAATAATTTCAGACTCATTCCCTAATTCAGTTCATAAAATAAATAAACAATTTTGAACTGGAAATCTATTTTGATAGATTTTTTTTGTGACCGCTTTAGAAGCGTCAAATAAAAATGATTTAAAATGACCGAAATTGGGTTAAAAACTGTCCAATACATTATTTTAACCTGTAAGGACTGTGCTGAACCTTCAATGTTGTGGAAGAAATGTCGTCAGAAAAAATATCATGAAAGAAGATCAGTACAGTAGAAATTACAGGTTTTTACATTATGTTTAATGGTGAAGGAGCATTTTCATATGCAGAAAGTGACGAGAACTCACAGGATTTGGACTAAACAGCTGTGTCCATCCATCCATCCATCCATCCATCCATCTAGGAACCTACTGTATGTAGTCCAACTAGGGACCATGGAGGCCACTAGTGATTACCACTGTATTTATTCCCATTTTATGACTGTGGTAGAGCCTAATTGGTATGGGCATTTTGGGAATGCCAAATCTGCATGTCTTTGGACTGGGGGAGGAAACCGCTTAAGAAAACCACTTGTTACTGAGATTAATCAGTAACAGAAATAATCAGAAAAAATACACAAATTTGCTAGGGATCATAAAGATTGATCAGAAAAAATACACAAATTTGCTAGGGATCATAAAGATCATCATGCATAGTGGCCACTGTACAAGTCATTGGAGGTAGTGATTGCTACGATCTGGGGTTGCTTCAAGGTCTAGGCTCAGCAACATTATGTGGCAATAAAATGAACATGAAGAATCATTCTCACAGATAAATGTGCCCACCACCACAATGTGCACCAAAATCAAAGCTAAAGGCGACCAATGTGCTACTTTTTTCTTTCCAGGCCATGTATCTCTGATCTGTGTATGCTCTGTATTGCATGTTTGTGGCAGATGGACCAGATGTGAAGATATTGGGTGTAGATACTTTAAACGAAGGCTCAGATATCCTCCTCCTCTGCTCCCCTGACTCTTTTCCCCCTGCCACTGTTATATGGACAGTGAAAGGCATGTCTGCTGGAAACGACTCCCTGTATGTCAAAGAGAACAGCAGTCCAAGTGATAGTGGGGATTATAACTGTACTTGCTGGAACAATGTCACTGGGATCACAACCTCTGCAGTTAAAGCTGTGACTGTAAAAAGTAAGTGTGTTTTTATTATATTCTTATATTTACCAAATGTAATAACACAAATAGAAAAACATAATGACATAATCAATACATCATTCTATACCTATTTATGGATTTGTTTTAAATAGAAATAAAACAAATCACTGTTTTGTAATATGGCAATATGTAAAGTGTAATATATAAATATGTAGTATGAATTGCGTGGCATGGTGGTATAGTGGTTAGCACTATCACCTTGCACCTCCAGGGTCAGGGTTCGATTCCTGACCAGGGGCGATTCCTGTCTCTGTGTGCATGGAGTTTGTATTTTTTCCCAGTGCTTGGTGGGTTTCCTCCCACACTCCAAAGACACGCAGATTAGGCTAGTTGGCATTCCCATATTGCACGGAGTGTGTGTGTGTGTGTGTGTGTGTGTGTGTGTCCTAAGTCCCCTGGGAGAGGCTCCATGCCCTCCGCGACCCTGAATACAGAATACAAAGGTATAGACAATGAGTGAGTAAATCAGGTGTGAATTCATATCTCATTAATATTTTTAGGAACTTTTTAAAAGGTTAATGTCATGTAGATTAGGGCATTTTTTTGACAAATTATTTAGAAAACCATAAAATGCCAGTACACATAGAATAAAATCTCAAACCAGTCCGATCAACTGAAAAACATGAAGTGCTGTTGTGGCAACAATTTGAATTTATTAACGGTAATTGCCAATTAAAATTCAATTTATTTGACTTTATTTACTAGTTGTTGATTAATTTAATTAATTGAATAATGTGAAATGTAACACGCAACAGAAATTATGAATTATCATGTAGAAAATGTCTGCTTGTTATTAATTTGTCATTTTATAAATATAATCTGTTCATGTGTGTGTGTGTGTATGTGTGTAAGCAGCATCCTTTAGGCTTGCTCCAGGTGCAGAAGCGGGTATTACATTGGGTGTTATCTTTGCTTTAGTCATGCTGGGTGTGGGCATTTTTTTCCTTGTAAGGCACTTTAAGTAAGTTCAAAATCACCTTGCAGATCACTGAACACACACACATGAACACATGTAATAATTATATGTTTAAATACATGTCAGGAAAAATAAAAATTCTATAATGTATCCATGTTGATTTGAATTATAAATATATTTCAGAAAACCTTCTGAGCGTGTAAGAAGGCCTGTATCAAGTAAGAACATTTGCACAGAAACACAAGTGCATATAAAATGACAGAGAAAGCTTTAAACCATTAATATAATTAAACAATTTATTTAAAGATTTAGAATGTATTTTTGTATAATATGTGCTATTTTGTTAAAATTAATAACTCTTCAGCTTTTGTCGTGTTTCTTCTTTATGATAATAAAAAGACAAGAAATTAACATTTGTTTGCACTGATAGAAAATATTTATTTATTTAATTTTATTTATTTAGCATCTGTGTGTGTGTGTGTGTGTGTGTGTGTGTGTGTGTGTGTGTGTGTGTGTGTGTGTTTGATGGCAGCTCCCCAAATAAATTCAGCATTTGATCACGACAGTGGGGTGGCTCGGGACAACTTTCATCAAATTAAAAGTAAGTGGTACTTTAATACAGGGAAGAATAAAATATTTGTCTAAGGAGTAAATTGTTAATTTTCACTTGCTTTTATCTTTGTTTATTCAGACACAAGTCATCATATCTATGAAAACAGTCCACCCCCTACGGTGAGTTCAGAATATATTATAAACACTTATCATTTTCTTTAAGACTAAAGTTAACATTTCTTTAAAATGATGTGGTTAATTATTGATTTAATAATATAGATTTTAGCTAAATATTTTGTACATTTTCAATTTCTCTTACTTCAGAGGCGACCACCCCTACCACCAAAAGGCAGGCCAAATGTAACTAATCCTTTTTAATAATCTCATTTATTGTCTGAATCCTAATACAATATATGTGTCACCATTGAAATGATTCCCTAAGGAACCACTGTTACACATATGCAGTTTATACATACAGGTAGCTCAGGGGCTCTTTGGATAATTAGGGGCTCTTTGCATTCTAAAATATATAGACTTTTTATTTTATTATTTTTTTTTTACAAAAGTGTAGGTGGAATAAATGACCCTTACTCATTACTACTGCACAGTCAAAGCTGATTATGAAATGGGTGTACATGTACATTTCATTTATAATTTCATTATCAATCATTTTCATCGCTGTTGTATACAGTATGTGCACTCAAACACGGTTTAGTTCAGAGTGTAAAAATTTAAGCTACATTTCTTCAACCAAGAACATTTCTTTAACCAAGAAAATGTTTTTTAATTCGATATTATTTAGAGAAATTATAGGATATTATTTTCTTAGAGGGCACTGGTGGCTCAGTGGTAGGTGATTCGCCTGCCATGCGGAAGGCCCGGGTTCGATTCCCAGCCAGTGCCCAAACCCCCCAGCCACTGGATGCAGTGCCGATCCCAAGCCCGGATAAAATGGGAGGGTTGCGTCGGGAAGGGCATCCGGCGTAAAACCTGTGCCAAGTTTTTGTTCGGACTGGATATTCCGCTGTGGCGACCCCTTGTCGGGAGCAGCCGAAAGACCAACATCATAGGATATTATTTTCTTAGACCATAGTGGACATATACTGTATGGGAGCTCTCTTGTCTAAACAGAGGCTGCCCCACTGATGTTTTCACCTTGTCCATTAGGAGAAGCGGAGCAGCAGCCTTCATCGTGACAGGCCTTTTTTTAACCAGGTTTGGGTCTGGGCAATGCCCTCATGACATATTTGCCATAAATTATCCAGGTGTTTCACACCACCTCTGGCTAAGAGAGAGATAGAATTCTGCATGTACTGTAGCTGTGGTTCTATAATCAATGTTTTAATGTTTAACATTTCAATGATTTTTTTTGTCATGTTCTAATTGTAATTTATCCTTGCAGGATTCAAACCCGTATTGCCATGAAATATGATCATTTCTAACAACAAAGGAAGCTCCTATCATTCATATTTAAGAACTCACTGCCCATCATTGAGCATGTGGATTGTTTTTTTTTTTTGGGAAACTTATACATTTTGTCAGATTACATGAACTCAAATGTGTCCTTCTTGCCAGTTATCGTTTTTTCTAAGATTATAAAATGCCCTCTGTTTGTATAATCTCTGTAGATGCAGTATTAAAATGACTTTTAACATATTTTCACTGTACAAAAGTACAGTAACAACCATTATAGTTATCTTGTATCTCATGTTGCTTGAGCTGTCTTGCACTTTATAACTACAAATGTACCAGAACAAATCTTGTTTAAATATAAGTGCTGTGGGTTGCAGGATGGGCCATTTATGGATCAGACTTATTTGTCCAACACATCCCATGGGTGCTCAATTGGATTGTGATCTGCGAGTTTAGCCTCTTTGTGTGCTGAGCCCCATGCACTGGGTGTCCTGACACTCATGGTCAGCATTGCTGTATTTGGTCAATTCTGCTGCTTTGGTTTTCGTGTTGGATCAGATCAGATAGTTAGCCTTTGGTCCCTGTGAGCCCGAGTGAGCCTTGGTTGTCCATGATCCTGTCACCAGTTTACTAGAAGTTAATGTTCAATTTTGTTCAGTTAACCTGGTGTTGTTCAGCTCACCTAGCAGTGATATTGATGTTATGGCTGATCAGTGAATATAAAGCTTTAAACTTTTTTTTTTGCCATGTTATATGCAGCTTAGGGCTCTTCCCATTCTCTTCATTAAGAGATGCTTGGTGACAGACAGAGCTGAGGTTATAGCTGTAGTGATGTGTATCTGTCTCAGTAACCTTTGGACATTAATTCTCACACTGTATATTATATCACAGTGTGCTGGTAATTGATCTACTATGACTGGTAAGGAAAAGACTATCTTGACAACAGCACTGATAACAGCAAAAACGGGTTGAGTTTACAGGAACAATTCAAAGCTTTCCGGACACATGACTGTGTAATAAATCTCCAGTAAAATAATAAACTTTGTCATAAAACATGACTGTGGTTGCTCTGCTATTAAAATAATTAAATTATTAAGCTTGTTTTGGGCTAGAAAGATTTTTTTTCTTTGTTTTGTGGAATGTTACTGCTTTTTAGTAGTTTCCTCTTTTGATAGTGTGCATCAGTCTCTCTAACTAAGAAACTAAGACAGTAAAAGAAAAGTTCTCTGAAAGTATCAATTATGGTTTGTTATTAAAAAAAAAAAAACATTTCCATACTTTAACCACCAGAACACCAAATCTATTATGAACATTTAGAAATAATATAGAAAGAATATAGAAAAAACAAAATTAAATAAAAGGATGTTGGATAAAATGATAAAAAGGGTCCTCTATAGTCTCATGAAATCAAATGAAACTTTCTGCTCATTGACCAGAGGACTCCAACAAGGAGGATTTCCAACAAGATGACCCAGAGTTTACTGCCAAAGCTACATTCATGTGGTTCAAACCAAGATGATAAACATGAATGCTTTACAATGATCCAGGAAAAAAAAAACAACAAGACACCAATCTGAACAGTCCCATACAATCTCAAAAAAACTGAGCAATTCTGACATGAAGAAAGGAGGAAAACATATAAGAACCCAGAGGTGCAAAGCCAGTACAGATGCTGTATGTCCTAGAAGACAGTCTGGTTGTAGTGCTACCAGGACAGGGAACATTTTGCAACCTTTTGTAACTTTCTGATTTGCATAACTAAATTTCTGTAACCAAAAAAATATTTTAATATATATTAATATTTTAATATTTTGATTATATGTAATAATAAAAATGTATTTCTTATATTTTATTATATTTATCACATCATATCGCATAAATATAACAGTTAAGTAATGAAAATGTTTTAAAGAAGGCCATTCAGCAAGTGAAACACTCAGCATGCGGAACACCTGACCTTTTGTCTGTTGGAAGTGTACATACAACCATGAACACCGGAACTCAGTTGGGAGTTATTGCCGCATGCCCCGTACTGTACACTCTTGACCCCACTCCATGCAATTTCCACACGCTTACGCCATTAAAGGAGTTCATGGCATACTGTGAAAACCTTCTACCTTTATGATATACAAGCTCTAATGAAACACTGGGAAAAGTGCGTTCCAGTATCAGGGGATCATATAGAGAAATCAAAAGCCCCGTTTTGACTTGAATGCCTATTGTATCCTGCAAGAAGCCACTAAGTTATGATGTCTCCCTCTTGTGGATCATAGGCGTCTACTAAAGTCTTGGATATTTTGCTTCCCATTTTGTTTCCCATACGGTTTGATGAATAAGGGAATATTTATTTATGACCCATGACATTACATCTTTAATCTTTCCCTAATAAAAGTCTTATAATACATTTTAGGAAGTGAGAAGGCCCACTTATTCAAGAGGAACAACAGCATGGGAACAGTAGGGTTCAGCTGTGAGCAAATTTAATTCTCAACATTAATATTGTTATATTTTCACTTTCTCTGTACAACTTATTTTCACTAATTGCAATTAACATTTTCAGTATTGCAATCATCTGGCAGCATACAAATGCTAACACAATACCTGATTATTAGAAAGCAATAATATTGCAATTAACAAATCTTTAAAACAATGTGTTATATTACTATTATTAATATTATTGTGTCATGTTTCCATTTCCATTAAATGATTTCTCTGTAGGTCACCTCCACTTGCAGTTCACATAATCCAAAGTCACAAAAGTACCTGTGGTCAAAATGCCTGAGCATAAATACATGAGCATGCTTCCCTATTCTGATTTTTAACATGAACATTAGCTGAAGTTCTCGATTATTTTTGTAATAATATAAATATGAGTTTGTACAGGTGACCTATGTGTGCAAATCTCTTATTCTTTATCTTTTTATCTTTGTGCTATGGACTTGGTTGCATATTCTGTTAGAATCAAAGATTACCCAGAGGAAACCCACCAGCACAGGGAAAATATGCACTCTACATGCATAGACTCAAGACAGGAATCAAACCCTTGATCCTGGAGATGCAAGTCCACAGTGCTAACCATTAAGCTACCGTGTCACCTCATGGTGGAATATTATATTATAATATTCTTACTCACTCATCGCCTATACTGCTTTATCTGTTGTATACAGTATAGGGTCGCTGGGGGAGACTTAGGTCACGAGGTGGGGTACACCCTGGACAGTGTGAAAATCCATTGCAGGTCACACACACACACACACACACACTCACAAACTCATTCACACACTACAGACAATTTGGGAATGCCAATTAGTCTAATCTGCATGTCTTTGAACTGTGGGAGAAAACCGGAGTACCCGGAGTAATTCCACCAAGCATGGGAAGAACATGCAAACTGCATGCACATAGGCGGGAATCGAACCAGTCGAACAGTGCTAACCACTAAGCCACCATGCTGCCCATTATTATGTTATTATAATAAAATAATGATCCAAACAATATGCTCTGTTTTAAAGAATAAACCATAATTAATTGCTTGGTGGATAGATACTTACACCGGGCGCTCACGAAGCATGGACAGTAGAAGAGTGGGAGGTGAGGCGTACCCTGCGGTCCATAAACAC
>JAQMYG010000033.1:11463498-11485966 GCA_030014215.1 Clariallabes teugelsi
GTTGCATTGAGGGATGGCACTTTAAATTTCGTTGTACTTGTTGCAATGACAATAAAGACTATTCTATTCTATTCTATCAGGGATGTATTTCATGTGTGTCGCTCTAAAGAAAACACTTTTATAAAGATGCAAAATAAATTACATTATATTAAATAACAGGAAAAACATCATACGGTTTGAATCAATGAGCTGAAGAATCGAATTATTTGAACTAATTCATTCAAATCACTGAAATGAATCATTTGCTAACATCAGATGGACCGTGTGGGATCCGCTGATATTCGCCCCGCCCATCCAATGTTCCCACTGGCTCTTTGCTCTGAAGCCCATCCTCGTCCGATAGCTCCAACCAATGAAATTCTCCTACGTCATATGAAGCTTTCTGACATACGCTCCTCGACCGAGAAGTCGCAAAGGCTTTCGGGATTTGATGTGTACAGATACTCGTATTAAACCTGCGTCAAAGAAATTAAAGACTACAATACCCAAAAGCCTCTCATGTGGGCTGTTTGGGCTTTTCTTATGGCACTCGGAAGGTAAAATAAAACTGGACTCGCAACTGGCAGAGTAATGTTTTGGCACTGTCATTAGCTCCAGACAAGGACGAGGACACCATGGTAAGATCGGAAAGGATACTTTAACTTGGTTAATTTCTCTCCAAGTCAGGTTTTGCCTTAGGAGATTATCCTTGATTAGCCATTGCTGTCAAGATGTAAAGTAACCTAAGATTTAACTTTAATTCATTGTAATTGTCTTGCTATTCAGCTAGTTATTTCATTTACACTAAACATATTATAAAGCTCACATTAATGACTGTCTCATAAAATATAGCACCAGGCTATGGTAATGGATGTATTGCAGAAATCCTCACCTCACTGTGCTCTGCATGCTGTGTGTTTAGGGAGACATCAGTTGCAGTAAAGCTGCCCACTTGTCAGACCCACAGCATTTTGACAGATACTTTGAGAAGCTGCTGTGTGAGTTGACAGAGCAGGACTTCACAGACCCGGTGCTTGCTGATGCTCTCAAAAGACTCAGAGAGGTAAGTTCTACGTCTGACTTTTTCATCCAGTGAGTGATGTCTTGACCAACGCTGTTTCTTCTCCTCCTTACATTTTCTGGCATTCTGAACTGCCAGTCCGTTGCTTTCTTCCAGTCGTGCACCAGGTTATAGAGCCTGTCACTGAGATTTAGTCAAATTGCAATCGAATTTCATCATAAATCCTATAACCCACTGATTTGTTCATTTGTTCATCAAAACCAATGTAATTTTCATTCCTTATCTGTATATGCACTAAAATAGGCAATTATGGAAAAAGGTGGAAATGAGACCTGTATATGGAATCCTCCCATATACTCGTATTAAATCTAATACTGGGGTAAAATTTGGTTACCCTAGCTTTCGAAATATGAATTCTGTACAAAGCTTTCAGTTGTAAGGCACTCATTTCTTGCACTGAAAAATATGAACATTGAGAAAACTTTATGGAAACAGTATAAATATCCCACTTTCAAAGTATAACAGTGTTTTAAACCTGTTGTCTTTAAAGAATAATTAACTTTTTAATCTGACAATGACAATGATTATATACCAAAAAATACAAGGTGTCCTCTGATGAGTCAATAAAGACGAGTCAAAGTTCAGATTCAAGGACCCGGCTATTAAACAAATCAATATCAGACTCAGAATAAAAAGTTCAACTAAAGTTTGTATAGTCCATGCAATGTGTAATAGATGTAAGTCATTGTCACATTCTTACTTTTGAATCTGGTCAGATTTTGACACTTTGGTGTTATCATGCGCTCTGGCCTTCAGGTGCTGCAGTACAATGCCACAGGAGGCAAGAGGAACCGTGGCTTGTCCGTGATTGGCTCATTACGAGAGTTGGTCCCGCCCTCCAAGCTGGCACCTGAAGAAGTGGAGCGTGCCCTGTTGGTCGGATGGTGCATTGAATTGGTAATTTGGTGAATTTGGATATTTCCCTCCCAGATGTTGTAATTTTGTGTTGATGAACTGTGGTGTACATGTTTTGAACATCAACTTCCTTTTTTCTTTTATTTCTTTCCCTCTTTAGCTGCAAGCTTTCTTCTTGGTAGCAGATGATATAATGGATGCATCAGTAACACGGAGAGGTCAGCCATGCTGGTATAAAAAGGTAAGCAAGCATTAGAATATGTGACAACTGGCAGTATTCTGAATTCAAAATAATGTATGTACTGTACTGCTCAAGAGTTTAAAGGTTGTTGATCTGGCCTCCAAATTCCCCTGATTTCAATCCGTTCAAGCATTCATGAGCTGTGCATGACAAAAAAGTGCAGTCTTTTAAAGCCCCACCTTGCCACTTACTGTAAAGCACTTAAAAGGACCTAATACTAACATCCTGCTGCCAGACACCATACCACACTTTCAGAGATCTTTTATTGATGTGTTAGAGCTGTTTTTGGGCTTAATGTTTGACGGTTTTATTTATGGACTTTATGGACTATGGAGATTTATATATTTTTTTCAGCATGGTGTTTTATGTAATCAGGGGTGAACGTTTTAACTAAAGAAATGACAAATTAAATGCAACACGATTGAACCCAGGATGAACACAGTGGAAACACACAAGAACACACAAAATTGTATAGACAGTACCCAAAACTTAGGATGAAACCAAGAACCCGTGGAACTACCCACTGCACTACTGTACACACTGCACTACCCTTTTCGTTAATGATATACTGATATAATGAAAAAAGTGTAAACAAAAACCCTCCAAAATATATATATACTGTGTATTTATATATATATATTTTTTGTGGCAGCGTAATGAATACACACTGAGCTCTTTATACAGATATATAACACATTTACCCTTGCTATACCCTTGCTTATTGTTGATGCCAGATGGGCTGGTTTGAGATTTTCTATAACTGCTAATCTCCTGAGATTTTTGCACAGCAGTCTCTAATGTTTACTCAGAATGATGCAATAAAGAAAAGAAAAAAATCCAGTGAGCAGCAGTTCTGGAAATAGAAAAGCTTTGTTGATTAGAAATGTCAATGGAGAATGATCAGAATTGTCCTCGCTGGCAAAAAGGATACATTAAGTCAGGGTAGAAAAGCATCGAATGTACAACACGTTGAACCTTGATGCAGATAAGCTACAGTACGACAGCGGAAGAACGTGTCAGATTCCACTTTTGTCAGTCAGAGGCTGCAGTAATCACATGCTCACCAAAACTGGACTGATAAAGACTGGAAGAACATAGCCTTGTCTGATGAATTTTGATTTCTGCTGAAGCACACAGATGGTAGTGTCAGAATTTGGTGCCAACAGGATGAATCAATGAACGCAACCTGCCTGGTGTGAACAGTCCAGGCTGGTGGGGGACCTTTTGGATGTGGTAAAAATAGGAAACCATGAAAGTGCACCTGAAAAATGGCTTTTGGAATTAGGAATTTAGGAATTGTTTGATGAAATCGTGTCGACATGAATCTCCATAAAGAATTTTATGGAATTCATGACGTGAAGAGTGGAGGCTGTTTTGAGAGCTAAAGCAGGCTCTACCCAGGATTAATATACTGTTTCTAATAAAGTGCTCAGTGAGTGTTTTTTCGTTTTTGGATGAGTTAACTTGTGAAAATTAAGACCGTTCTAATTTTGCCCTGAGGTAAATTTGAGTAGAACTGAACACTAACTCAAATTCAAATTTAAATTCAAATTTTATTTGTCACATACACAGTCATAACACAGTACAATATGCAGTGAAATGCTTAAACGACTGCCTGTGACCTTAAAAATTTAAAAACAGTTAACAAGAAATAAATAGAACAAAATATAAAAAATATATTTTTTAAAAATATAAGAAAAACAACATATCTATACAATGAGAAAAAAATATAAAGATGAATTTAAATGGAAATAAGTGGAAATGTCCAGGAAGTGTGCAAATGTGCATGTGTGTGTAGATGTCCATGGTCCATAAATGTCCATAATTTATGGATATAGCTAAGATGGAGGGATATCTACAGCAGCTGCTTTAAAATAGTTTAAGATTTACTGCTGTCATTAAACACATTTTCCTTTCAAAAAATTATTTCTTTGATGCTGTGTAACAGAAAGAAATTGCTGAAAATGGAACTTCAGGAGATTACCTGGTTAGGGATCATAGGATCGTGTTACTAAGTGCTCTTAATGCGGAGTGCAGTATTAGATTACTGATATATGTCAATTTCTGTCTGTCAGGAAGGCATTGGCCTGGATGCTATTAATGATGCTTTTCTGCTGGAGGGTTCCATCTATCGCCTTCTGCGCAGGCATTGCAGACAGCAGCCCTACTACGTCCATTTGTTGGAGCTTTTTACTGAGGTAAAAAAAATCATTAATAAGACAATGTGTATGATATGATTTTTGAAATCACTTCCAAATTCTCAGTGATTAACACGCTGAAGGTATGCTTAGTCTTGTTCTCAATTGCAGTATGTTATTTGCTGCAGACATCATTCCAGACAGAGCTGGGGCAAGCCCTCGATCTGATGACTGCCCCCCCACACAAGATCGACTTAAACCGCTTTTCAATGGACAGGTGAGAAAGCGAGACAGAATGGTATATTGTGTATGCTTGGTAGAAGGGAAAATGTAACTGAGAAGGGAGAAATGTGGCATAATGCATAATAATTAACATAGTAGGCATAATGTGCAAGTGTTCTGTCTTATGACTTTAATGGATTGTTTTTGTTGTTGTTTGTTTTTTGTTTTGCCAGGTATAAAGCCATAGTGAAATACAAGACTGCATTCTACTCTTTTTATCTTCCAGTGGCTGCAGCAATGTACATGGTGAGTCTGAGCTTCATTTACAGTAACACTTCATTAAAAAAAAAAAGAAAAAAGGATTTCTTATGTTATTTGTCACAATTTGTCTTTTCTTGCTCTATTACATCACGACCTGAGGTTTTTAGAGCTATCTTTAAGTCTGTGAATCTTCCATTCATAACATCCCAAATCCGCTGACTGGGAAGGCCACCAAAGAACAATGACTATTTGTAATGTTCACGAAACCAGTGGAAGGCCACGTTTGCTTTGTGATGGTGCGTTATCATGCTGGAAGTAGCCACTATTACAGAATGATACATTTTGGTCATGAAGGGATGCACATGATTAGTAACAATACCTCCACTAGCCTGTACTGTTGACACAAGGCAGGTTGGGTCCATGGATTCATGCAGTTGGTGCCAAATAAAAAAACTGAGATTAATTAAACCAGGCTATTTTTTCCAGTCTTCCAATTTGAGTGAGCCCATGCCCATTGCTAGCCTCAGCTTTCTGTTGTTGGATCACAACCCTTGTTGGATCTTTTGCTTTTGTAGCCCATCTAGTTTAATATGTTGTGCATTCTGAGACTAACAAAAAAACAAAAATAGCATATGCTTAGTTTAGTATGTTGAATTAGTATTTCCTCCTGGATCAGTTACTTGGAATGCAGTGTAATTAAGTTGACAACTTTTATTAGAAAGCTGGTTGTTGATTTTATCTTTTATCTTTACCACAGGCAGGAATCGACAGTGAAGTGGAACATCTCAATGCTAAACACATCTTGCTCGAAATGGGGGAGTTCTTTCAGATTCAGGTACCAACATACATTGTCCTCATATCTGCAAATCTTATTGAATATATTGGCAGTTTCAAGTTCAAGTTCAAAGGCTTTTATTGTCATTTCAACCATATACAGTTAGTACACAGTGAAACGAAACAACGTTCCTCCACAGTTTATCAACTTGTGTCTTTAATCTAGCATTGTATGCATATTCTGGCTTATTTACTGTTGTTAGGATGATTATTTGGATTGCTATGGAGACCCTGCAGTAACAGGAAAAATTGGCACTGATATCCAGGACAATAAGTGCAGCTGGCTTGTGGTGACAGCACTAAAGGTGATGACCCCTGAGCAGAGGGTGGAGTTAGAGGTAAGAAATGAACTGAATTTGTTTCAAAATACATTCATCATTGACAAACAGGTAATATAGAAATCTTGTGTTCACAAGGCAATAAGTCAGGTGACTATCACTTCTGGTGTTAGGCTGACATCTGAGTGCAGGACCTTAAACTGCTACACTTTACTAAAGAGCTTCAGTAATAATGGGGAACATAAGCTTTGTTGGATTCAACATTGCCTAACTGTGTTTTTTCTGTCTCTCAGACATGTTATGGGCGGAGTGATGCGGAGAGTGTAGAGCGAGTGAAGGCACTGTATGACACTCTGGAAATGCCTGTCAGATACCACCAGTACGAGGAAGAAAGCTACCTGCGACTGCAAAACCTCATCCAGTGTTACGCTCAAAATCTTCCCCATGCAGTTTTTCTAAACTTTGCTAAGAAAATCTATAAAAGAAACAAATGAGAAATTATTTTATTTTTACATGAGAATGGAAAAGTATGTGAATGTTTATTGCAATATAACACAAAAAAAAGAAAAGCAGTGCATTTGAACAGTGGTGTAAATATATCTTCTCAAGAATATAGACAAATAAATCGTAAAAACTTTGGAAATATGTTATTTTTTTCACACATTTATTGGACTTTGTGACGGACCAAAATAAGCTTCTTCTTTTGAGAGAGTTTTCCATCCAGAAAGATGTTGGACTAATATTAAAATTTTTGAACCAACTCTGACTTTTTAATACTCTGAATTTTGGTGCATTGTCCAAACCAATTTTATTTAATTGTATTTTTATATTGATAAAGTTGGAAGATCAGTAGTCCTGTGCTAATAGAGTTAATGAAATATAGGCATTATATTTCACTTTACCACAGAGGGCAACAAATTGCTGGTCACCAGGCGGTGAGTGGTACCGATCGTATCCGTCAGTCTCTTCTCCTCAGTGGGTTCATTATTTGGCTGTGTGCATTGTTTAAAGACTAAACAACTGTTGTTCTCTTTCTGAAACTCGAAAGTAGAAATCTAACATCCAAACTTTTCATCTGTTTACCAACCTATTTTTCTGCCAAAGAAAATGTAAGTGATAGGATAAATATATCTTTCTGTTGAGAACTGCTAAAACTAAGCAAATCAGAAATGAATTATGATGAAAGCCATTTTAAAGCAGTGATGTTTGTGTGTGTGTGTGTGTGTGTAAAAATGAATTGATGCTGTGTTTCAAATACCAGTCACTTCCTGTCAGCCTGTGTGCTGTCAATAAAAAAAAACTTACATGAGATTCATAGATTACGTATCCTTTCAATAGAAAAGGCAGCACAGTGGCATATTGTTTAACACTGTGGCCTTGCACCTCCTGGGTCTGGGTTTGATTCCCGCCTCGGCTCTGGAGTTTGCTTGTTCTTCAGGTGCTTGGTGGGTTTCCCCCGGGTACTCCGGTTTTCCTCCCACAGTCCAAAGATTTCCAGATTAGACTAACTGGCACTCCCAAATTGCCTGTGGTGTGTGAATGAACATTTGAATGTGTGTATGTGTGCCCTGCGATGGATTGGCACCCTGCATCTGGCCCTACGTTACCTGGCAAAGGCTCCAAGATAGGCCCTGTGACCCTGTATACAGGATAAAGTGGTATAGACGGAGAGAGTGAGTGAGTAAATAAGGTGAAATTACTGTGGTAATTTGTGCCAAAATGTTCATAAAAACAACCAGAAAAAAAATTTTGGTCAAAAACTGCTATAATCAGTCTGAACTGTTAAAGTGTATTTGTTGTGCTGTCGCAGCAAGTTGTGTTTAAAACCTGCATTTAATTTTGGTAATTAGTAATTTTCATATTTTTAGACAAATTACATTCATAAATTTTTTTTAACGTTTTTTCTTTAATTACTTCTAATAACCTATAATGTGTTACGCCTATAGGTGCAATGTGCTTGTATAGCCAAAGCAGTGTCTGAATATTAAAGAAGAAATGTGTAATATTGAACTGAAAACTGTACAAGCTGAGATTAGAGATGATATACTGTAATATTTGTGGATACTGAGAATATGAATCTAGTTCTGTTTTACAAGACACTTCTCTGGATTTATTTCCCTGAGAAATACAGTATGTCAGTATCCTGTGTATTATTACATAAATACTCCTAAATTCACTGCATGTTAGCCTGAGGCCCGGATGTAATAGTGCGATCTGATTGGTCCGGCCAACTTCCGCATTGCTCCAGTTGCTTATAAACATCGTTTGGAAAGTATTTAATTTAATACATATTACTAATAATAGAAAACCTTTACAGTTATATATTTTCATTGCACAGTCCAGTCGGAACCAGAGTCCCTTAAAACATTTCGACTAGCAGTAAATAAGTTTCATCATCCCGTTTGGATTTTCCTTCCTCTCCTCCAGCACCCGCTTTCGGATGCTGCAATGAGTACGTTAAGATCAGGGTTGCCAGGTCTGCATAACAAAAGCAATCCAATTGATTTTTAAAATGCGATTAGAATATACTCATAATGTAAATTCTTTCAAATCATGTGGCTATAACATTATCATACAATGTGTTCTCTACTTTTCTCTCTACTTTTTTTTTTGTTAAATGGTTTTATGGAAATGTACATTTATTTAGTTCCAACACTGGTCCTGGAGTACCACCTTCCTGAAAACTGTGTGTGTTACAGCAGAAAACACATTTTATATATGACAATAGGTAGTTCAGGAGCACCAGGGCTGGGAACTTTAAAAATGATTTTTTTTTAGTAATAATAATAATAATTATAATAATAATAATACATTTATTGTTATAAACCTTATCATATTATGACTTCTTATAGTGATTGACAGGTCACATACATTGAATGGGATTAATTCAAATGTAAATCTTACTCATTGACTCATCGTCTATACCACTTTATCCTGTATAAAGCGTCGCGGTGGGCCTGGTGCATTTTATCAGGTGACTTAGGGCCCGAGGCAGGGTACATCCTGGACAAGGTGACAATCCATCACAGTGACACACTCACACGCTCATTCACGCACTACAGACAATTTTGGAACGGTAATTAACCTACTTTGCATGTCTTTGGACTGTAGGAGGAAACCGGAGTACTCAGAGGAAACCCACTAAGCACATGGAGAACATGCAAACTAAATGCACACATACCTGATACCTGAAGCAGGAATCAAACCTGGAGGTGCAAAATGACAGTGCTAACCACTAAGCCACCAGGCCGCCAAACACACACACACACACACACACAGACACTAATAAAAAAATTATAGAAAGCACAGAAATGCTATATAGCTTTGATAAACATACACACTATTAGTGTTCAAATAACAGTTACTTGGTACTGTGCAGGTTTATGGACTTTATTTTATAGTTAACAGGTCCTTGGAACGGGTGGCACAGTGGTGTAGTGGTTAGCACTGTCTCCTTGCACCTCCAGGGTCCGGGTTCGATTCCCGGCCAGGCTCTCTGTGTGCATGGAGTTTGCATGTGCAGTCCAAAGATATGCAGGTTAGGCTAATTGACGTTCCCAAATTGCCCGTAGTGTGTGAACGTATGTGTGCCCTCAGATGGATTGGCACCCTGTCCAGGGTGTACACTGCCTTGTGCCCTCAGTCTCTTGGGATAGGCTCCAGGCCCCCGCGATATAGGAGATGAGTGAGGAACCAAATGTTTTAAGTGCGAATGGCCTATTGTCAATATCATTTATTTTAGATAGATATATAGATAGATATATCAAAATATTAATTCAGTAACTGGTTTAATCTGCTCAGGGTTGCAGTGGAAACACCTGGCAACCTCGCATCTCAAGCAATCGTGTGCCTACAGAGACACATGATGGAGATGCTGAGGGGTGTGGTTACATGGAGGACAGCGGGGAGGGCTGGGATGACGGAGGAATAGGCAGGAAGGTCGGAAGAAGCAAGAATTTTGCTGGTATTTACCACCCCGTGTACATCCTGTGGAGTACGATTTAGAAACTCTGTTTCTTGCAGAATTAAGGTAAAGTAGCTTGTTTAGATACATTGTTATTTCCCGGACGTTGCAGAGATATATGGGTTTGTGATTAATCTCATTTTTCTTCATCTGTTTGTTTGTTTGTTTTTTTCGAATGTAAATAAAAAAGTGTTTGATCTGTAGGATGCCTCTAATAGTCTATGTTGATCTGTAATATTAAAAAAGTGAAGCATCTGTGTCAGCATCTTCACAGCGGAGGATGGAACCGCTACCCCCCCCCCTCCTCATCGTCCTCCTCCATTATTCTTCTTCCTATTTTTATAGAATAATTTTGTTGGATGATTTCGAGATGTATACTTAAATAGACAGGTTTTGTGCCCTAATTTTGTCATACACAATCATCGCATCCGTTATATTCTCATGTCTGCATCTGATTCAGTGCCTGAGGCCTGATGAGGAGCTTTACAGGATCCAAGGACACTGGGTGGATGCGAGCAGCGCACAGCCTGCTGTTTGTGTGCACCAGTGTGAAAAGCAGATCATTTTCATCATTGCTTTTATGTCCCATACCAAGTCTGTTGTGATGCAGGATATTAAGTGGATTATGCCTATATGTTGTAAATACAGCATCCTGTATGTCTACTCTGTAGGACTACATTTATGTCTTAATTGCTCACTAATGCTGCTTATAGTATTGTGTTATTTAATCACTATTTATTTAAATCATTCAAATATGAAGGAAAATTTCAACAAACATATTTTGTCTCGTCAAGTATCAAGTATATAATCATATTGGATACTGGTCAATATACTTAAATTGTATAAGAATCAGCAAAATATGTCCAGTACTATGCAAATGTCCAGGACTATGTCTTAGACACTCTCTGTTTTAAGTACCAACTCTGATTTTTACTTTATTATTGAAAAAATAAATACATTTCTAATTTTCAAATATCAGTATTCCACAACAAAACTGAAAGTTACAGAAAAATATTATATGCCAGAAAAAAAGCAGCATATTATATAAACTATGACAATAAAACAAAATGGAAGCTGCTGGGATTTGCCGTGGGTGATTCTGCAGGATGCTTAGTAAAACTTAGTAGCTAATGTTCTTATAAAAGGACCATGTCCATAATGTCCATCCACAAAGCATCATTACACCAAATACTGACTTTGTTTAATTCATTACTGTTTCCTGGGTAGTAGTTTTTACAGTAGTTTTTTTTTTTTTTTTCATTTATTTGGAACACATCCTTGCTTTACAGCATTTATTTGCATGTCCCTAAGACTTTTTTAATTATATGTCCCGTATAATAATAAGAAGAAGAAAAAGAAGAAGAATGGGGTGGCACAGTGGCATAGTGATTAGCGCTGGGGTCTCGTGCATGTTCTCCCCATCCTTGGTGGGATTTCTCTGGATATTGCAGTTTCTACCATCAGTCATGCACCTTAGTCTAATTGACGTTCCTAAATTGGCCAAATTGGCTGTGAATGAGTGTGTGTGAAAGAGTGTGTGTGTGTGGATGTGTGCCTTGCGATTGGTTGGCATCCTGTCCAGAGTATATCGTGCCCCAAGTCTTCTGGGATGGGCTCCAGGTCCCTGTGACCATGTACATAATAAGTGCTATAAAAAATAAATGAATGAATGGATAATAATAATAATAATAGTAATAGTAATAATAATAATAATATGTTACATTCATTTTATTACATTTATTTGGCAGCATGACAGAATACAGTAAGCAATTTTAGCAATGCTTGACAAGCATGGTTGGGCTATTTAACAATGTCTTCCTTGATATTTCAGGACGTATACTGAGGCAAGATGTGATCAATATGTGGCTCAAACTTGAGTGGGATCTCAGAAAATCTTACCAAATATCTGTTTCTAAAAATTGCAAAATTTGTACATCATCTTTGTACTAAAATACAGACCCAGAATGCACTCCTCACGGCCCTCCATTCCCCCACGGACACGTCGATTTGACAGTGGAAGACGTCCAGAAGTGAAACCACCCAGCCATCCAGTCAGGAAGGAGGACAAAAATGTAAGAAGCATTTCTGCATCCCCTCGTCGTACCACAAGACCACCTCCTGAGTCTTCTAGGTTAAAGAGCATAGGTCTGAGTGCGCGATCCTCAGTGACTCAGAACAAAACACTCCGACAGCAGAAGACATTTACCCCCTCAGTACAAAGAAACTCTAAGGGTGGATCTAAGGTTGGACATGTGGCATCAAAATTGGGCCCTGCTATTGTGGATCCAAACTGCAATGAACCAAGCCTGCCTTGCCTGTGTTGTGATGGCCACCCAACTCAGGACAGCAACAGCTTATTTAATCACAACCATAACAATAATAACACTGTGACCATCAGGCAGCAGCTCAAGCTTGTTCCACCACCTCTGGAGAACAAGGAATCTGAGAAACCAGATATTGAGAAAGCCGAATGTAAGCCAGAAGAGGAGCAGCCTGTGGCTAGTCCTGTAGATAAACACATAGAGGAGAAAAAGGAAGAGGAAAATGGAAATATGGATGAAATTAAAGAAGCTGTTCACAAGGATGATGACATTGTGGCTAATGTGAGTGGAAAAGTAGATGAGAATGGAAATGGGAATCATCAAGCTGTTAATGTCGACAATGATGATGACAATGATGATGACGATGATGATGACGATGATGATGATGACAACACACTTGTACCTACTTGCTGCGATTGCCCAGCATCAATGTTGGACTTCTCTCTCACATCTTCTACCTCATCTTCATCCACCTCCAACAGCAGCTGCTCAGATTTGGATTCTGATTGCCCTGATACATTTTCAGTGTCTCTGCAAGAAGATGAAGAAGAAGAAGCCACTGAGCATTATTCTTCTCCTCATCCCCCAGCATCCCACTCTACTGTTTTTCCATACTGTTCCCTACCTGCTTCACTGGACCTCAGCACCTCAGTAAGATCACCATCTCCATGCTCCCCCGATGAGGGATATCCTTCAGCTCCACCATCCCCTTCTTCAGGATTGACAGAGGGCAAGTCATCTAAAAAGGGAAAAGGCGTTAAAGTAGATGTTTTGAACTTTTTGGACTCTGTTGATGAATTAGGCAAAGTTGATCATTTTTATCGAATTGTTCAGATCGCACAATGGGAGCTCAAGGATGATTTGGATTTAAGATTTAGACTGGTGCACCAGGAAAGGCTTGAAAAAGTCAACAAGCAGGTGAGACTTATGCACCTGGAAAGACTGCAGGAAGCTGGATTAGACTTTTCTGATGAGGATATTTCTGGTGTTCTTGATGAAATGGGAAATATTGATATTTCTTGGAAACTCTATAAAAGTGATAGATCGTGTGATTCCCAAGAATACAGTGATGCTGGAGTAGATATGACAGCCCCATCTGACCTGGATGAACCTCCAATTCCAGATTCCCTTGCACCATCACCTGTGAATCCTCCTCCCCGTCCACCCAAGCCTCCAGCAAGACATGTCAGTGCCCGACCAGAAATGCACACATACATGAACATCAGTGGGAGTACACCTTCAGTTTCCTCTGCCTCCTCCCCAGCTAAAACCTTTAGTCTCTCAGTTTCCCAATCTTCATCACTGATTTCACCTTCAAAACCCCCAGTGTTGCCTCCCCCACCATCCCAGCCAGTACCATATTTCACACTTTATACTGATTCACCTTCACTCGCTTCACCCACTCCACCCATTCCACCTCCCAGAAGGCGACATAAAGCCCGTCTAGAAGCTCTAAGGCTAGCTGAGCTTGAGAGGCAGAAGACACCTCAGTCTCTTCCTGCTCCAAGCTCCAGACCTCCACCTCTCCCACCTCCACCAGCTTTGCCATCTCCTCCTGCCATTCCACCACCTCCATTACTCCCACCTCCCCCATCATTTCATGCCCTGGATGTGGAGATACGTAAACTGCTGGCACTGGCAGGGATCACCCAGGCTGAGTTACTAAGGCTTAGCCCTGAGTTGGGGGTTTGTGTTGATGGGGTCTTGGAAGAAGAACAGGCACCTGACGCTTTGACCAGCAAAGATGCTAGTGTTGGTGAGACATGCAAAGAAAAAGTAGAGGATATGAACAGGGGGAAAAAATTTACTTGGAGGGACCTGAGGGAGGACAATACGCCTGGCAACGAAGAAACATTCATAGATGAAAAGAAAGAGGAATGCAAGGACACTTTCAGGACAACATCATTCACAGAGATGGCCAGGCGGCGCAAGCAGAATGAAGTTAATAGTAACTCTAGCTGCAGCTGTGGTTTCAGCGATAATGCCTGTGTGACGACTGACTCATATTACAGCACATCCTTTAGCAACAAACAGTTCACTAATTCTAGCTTCGGCAATTTTGATTATGCCTCAGTGATTCCTGATTCCCCTCCTCCACCTCCCCCTCCACGCCCTTTACCTCCACGTCCAAAAATATTGCCTAAACCACCAGAACATCCTCCTGTAAAGCCATGTGCTATACCTGCCAATTCATCTCGTCCAGATAGATTTGATTGGTTGATAGCTTTTACTCCAGACACAGAGACGCCACCCCTAGAAATGAGAAAAGCATCTATTAATACAGCGACCCAAAAGTCCAGCTCTGTTTCAAGAGTCACTACATTTAAAGAACTGCGTAACAGAGGCAAGCAGGCTTCCTTACCAACTCAAATCCAACCTGAACCTGAACCAAGTGTCATCACTCCTGATCCTGATATCTTGTATAACCTTAAGTGGAGAAGAGAGAAGGCTGATGGGGATGGCACCCAGTGGGAGTACACGTCCCAAGCACAGGCCACCTTTCTCCAGCCGCCACCCACACCTGCCTCCTTGTCTCTATTTAGGGAGATGCGCCACCTGAATGTTCAGGCAGACACCAATCTGGAGCCTGACCCCATGCAACCAAATAGTGGCTTAGTCAATAAAAGCGATCAGTATAAATCTATTGATGATAGACACAAAGAGCATTACAAGACAAAGGATGGAGACATGGTGAAGACAGAGGTCAGAGGACTGGCAGATGGAGGACAAACATGGGAAGCAAGAACAAGACGTGAGTAACAGAAATTAAATGAATCTTTGTTCTTTTCACACTTTTAGGTTTTTTATGTGGTACAAAGAGTATAACATGATATATACATGAGCATCCATACACAAGTTTAGATATCAATTTACTTTCTTATGGCACAATTGACCAAAATCATCAGCGTTCTTATTTAATGGTTAATGGCATACAGGAACATGATCTTATAGCAAGGAAGGTGATGAGTCAGGACAAGAATAAATCACTGAGTCACAACATGATGGACAGGTCAGTTAAATCTAGCTGTAAAGGATAGATGATAAAATCTCTGCAGAAATCTCCACTGTGATCTGTTGCTTCTTATGATGTCATTCCAGGTCATTAAATCATTCATTCGCTCTGCAGGTTGAAAGCTAATGTCATCTCTCTCTCTCTCTTTCTTTCTCTCTCTCTCTTTCTCTCTCGCTCTCTCTTTCCTCTCTCTCTTTAATTGTAGCTTCTGCACCTACTGTATGTTATACATGAATAGTTTCTTCACTGTTCTTTGAAACATTGATATGAATTGTATAGTGAAATAGAGGAACTGAAAATTACATACCAAGCCACCACAGTTTCAAGATGGCTGATGCACTGAACACTGCTACACCGAAGATGCCTTATAAAAAAGTGAATATTATAAGGCTATCTGCCATGGTTCTTCCTTTTTTACTTTACATTTGATATACAAATGTGTTCAATCGGCTGATTTTTATAATGAAAAATAGAAATTGAATTTGGCCTGTTGCCAGTGTTTGTGGTCGATATGTGTGTCCCAGGGGTTTTTCTCAGGCGTTCCTCCATGAATGTAACAGTAGGCAACGTCATCATCAACTTTTATGTCATACTGTGAGGTAATAATATGTCTTCATTTTATTACTTGAACATAATTAGGTGGATGTACGCAGAGCAGAGCCATGGTTAACCTCTAGTATGTGATTTAAGGAATATTGCATATTATTTGGGATTTAATACAGAGATCACAATGGGGTACTTGGTAACTAATCTAGATCAGTTTTTATGTATGCCAATTAATTCATAAGTAAAAGAGTACAGTTCATTTGTGTTATAGGTAATGTTAAAGACAGATGTTTGGTTATGTACCTTTAAGAGGTAGGAGGGCAGGTCTCAGATTTCTCCACCAATGACAGAATAGAATAAAGCAAAACAGGAAGTAAGAAGTGAAACTGGCAACGCTTCAGGGTAGGTTTTTGCTCTGTCCATGAGACACAATTGCAGTCTTTAATACACACTAGATACCCTCCATGTACTCTTATTCATCATAGTAACCTAGCATTTCTTTGGTGACCAGCAGCAAGTTAAATGGATTCAAGTTTCCTGAATAATTAGAGCTAATTTACCTGTATGATTGTACTGTAGCACAGTGCGTACTACTAGTTTATTTTTGAAAATGCTTATCTATGATCAGTTATGGTTCCCACCACTTTACGTAAGTGTTTCTAAAGCAGGTGAAATCTGATATTAGACCTGGCCCTTAAAGACATTTTCCCCCTCAGAGCTTAATGTCGAACACACATGCAACAGTAGAAGACTTAAGCAGCGCGGTACCGTTAGCACTTACAGACAAAAACATCTACTTATCAGCCCTCGTACAGTAAATGTGCCATTTTATTTCAGCAGTAGATAAGAAAGAAAAGTAAGTGAGGTCACCTAGACATTTAGGACACTTATTTTTACAGGAAAGTTTCCTTAGATGGAAAATTGACCTAGGTGTTCTTAGAAAGCACAGTTTGATCATTTGGTTATAATGATGTATTACTTTCTTTTTAGAGTTATGCCAGGTAAATTGGTAATTACCAATAAAAGTCATTCAGGGTTTTCTATATGCATTCGGTACATGAAGTTCAGGATTGAAGTTCATATGTACAGTAAACTCACATGTTAGAATCTTTCACATCTAGCTATTTCTCTCTCTTTCTCCATGGTCAGTGGTGTGTGATCCGATTTGCAGTGATCTAATGTTTGTTTCATGTAATGAATATGAACTTCTCACGTATAATGTGAGCATGCTGTAATTGTGTAAATCTTCTCCAGGCTGCTTTCATATTTGACATTAGCATTTATTGTTCTTCAGGAATGACTTTATTAACATTCTCTCCATTCTCTCTCTTTCTCCCTGTTTCTTTGCTATTTGCCTCTTTAATCATCATTCTTTTTCTACTTCACCCTCCTTTGTTAACATCTTTGCTTCTGAAAATCCCGGACCA
This sequence comes from Clariallabes teugelsi, assembly GCA_030014215.1. Lineage (NCBI taxonomy): Eukaryota > Metazoa > Chordata > Actinopteri > Siluriformes > Clariidae > Clariallabes > Clariallabes teugelsi. Next base: position 11,480,659 of record JAQMYG010000033.1, read on the forward strand.
TTCCTTCATTGCTTGTCCTGCTGTTTAAAAAAAAAAAAAAAAAAACTTTTTTTTAAATATTTATAATTGCTTTTTGCTGAATGCTTTTCCTACAAAGTATCCTCACCTCCCTTGTCTTTAGTCTTGCCTAGCACTTTGGCCTCACCCTATTATCTGCACTCCAGCTCTCCATCCCAAGCTCCCCTGTTTTATCGTTCAGACTTTTATAGGAATCAGTCAAAAGTTCAGTCTAATCAGGAGCATCCCAGAGACCGTTTGTGTCATTTGAATCCAACTTCTGGCTCCGTTACTGATTGCATTGACTCTCTTTTTTGCCCCGAGTCAAAGAAACATTCAGATCATTTCTGTAATCATGAAAATTCTTCTAGTGGCTTTGGTTATAGCAACTCAGATAGCTTTATGGACTCTTTATATCAGAACTCTGATACCAAGGAAAACAAGAGGTCTTACTATCAAAGAGAGCCTGTTAGCAACTATGGGTCATTGTATGATAACCATTTAGATTCAAGCAGTAATGTAGATTCAATCTACTATGGTGACAAATACAGGACGAAAAACTTGACTGACAAGCCATCTACAAACTCATACGCTGAAGGCGATACAACACCATACAAAAATATTGAAATGATACACTATGTTAATGCTCAAAAGCTGAACAAACTGAGTGATGGTACCAAGGACACCAAGAAAGATGTTGATTCCATGTTCAAGTTTGAGGAGGAGAGCAGTGTCCCAGGTTCAGTAAATACATTTAATGAACAGAAAATATTGGAAGACAAATCCCATGTCTCGCACTTCCCTACCCTGTACCTCTATCATCCCAAAAATTGCCCTCTGCATAAAGGGGCTCCCCCACGCTTGTCCCCTGTAGGAGCAATTTCTCCCCCTTATAGGGCTGGGCCTCCGTCTCCAGGCACCAGCATGTCACGTCTCTGTTCGCCCCTATTCCCTCGCAGTCACACGCTGCCTGCTCTTGCTGCCCCGCTCTATTACCCCTACCTGTACGCCCCCCAAGCTCCGGCTCCTCTCAGGGAGCCACTGGCCCCCAAACTCCAATCTAAGCAGAATGCATCATCGCTTTCGCTGAGTAAGAGATCACTACATCTTTCTCATTCCTCTCTTTTCCTTATCGCCTGTTGTTTTATTTTGCATTTCTCAAATTGTATTTCTTCTCTCAGCACTTTGCTGTGTTTTTGTATCTTTGGATGTGTGTGTCTTGTCAGTGCTGTCACTGTCTTTATGTGACGTATTAATTGCATGGATAGCGTGCATGGACTTTCTTAATGTCTGCTCCATTATTTCTATTATTACTCCTTTATTTTAAATATATAATTATAGTCATAATTATGTAACTTCTCTAATATGTTACTCTATGTTGGATATATTATTTTCGTTTTGTTTTTTATCTTGAACATACCCATCATTTCTCTTTGTTACAAAAAAATTCAGATTTCTTTTTGTTATTTTTAAGCATGATGATGATAACGCTCTTAACTTTGAATGCATGCATTTAAATCAGTGTGTGTTCAGGTAAAACAAATACCTTTCTTCTACATCTTAAATCCATGACAACACAAATTTCTGTATGAAGCTAAATTTGACATAAATACTAACAGTTAACTACAGTAACCTGTGTATATACCTCCATAAACTGTGGATTAAAGTGTACTATTTCAAGAGACGACTTTATTATTTTGTCTCTAAACGTTCTAGCTCCGTGCAGCCTCTCCTTTACTGGTTCTGCTACAAAAGCAGAAGCCTGGATGGGCGACGATGAGAAGCCCCCACTTATAGGTGGTGGACTGTCCCCTCTTTGCCTGCAGGAAAAACGAGGTATATAGAACATACCTGTATCCAAAAATTAACATTCCCAATACAAGTTATTTGTCATCTATGACAAATGATGGTTCCGTGCCAATGGGTGAACTCAAACATATTGGGTGTTTTTGTCTCCCAGCTCTCATCAGTGCAGTCAATGTGGCGGTGGAGGCCATTCTGGCCCAGTTCAGCTCTTCTAGGACTCTTGTGCAGAAGGTTGGTTGCACCCTGTACCTGTAACACGTATACTAAGGGTAAAATTACAGAATATATATGGTTTCTTATATAAATTATGCTTTTATACCTTCCTTTATTCCTTTTGCTCTTTCTTTCCATATGGCTTGCACATGCTCAATATCAATTCTTTTTCTTTATCCAGACTCACTCAGTAGACAAGGTTTTTAAATGTTCATCTTAGCTTATGGGTGATTTCACTAACTCCACGCACCATTTCTTTGTTTTCTCGTCCCTGCTTCTTTTCCCCATTTTCTCCTCATTTTCATTCAATCTGTCTCCTTCCCTATGTTTTTACTTTCTCTTTGACCCTCCACTACTGCCTCGCCTGCTTTTGTTTTCTCCTTTTCTTTCTAACCAGGCCCTGTCTGGAGACAGCAGTGTAAACCCTGCTCTAGGCCGGCTGGTGTTGCAGTGCCTTTGCCCGGCCCTGCACAGCCTTCTCTGTGACGGACTCAAGCCCCATCAGAGTGATCTCATCACAGGCAGGAGGCCAAATTCACCCTGGGGATTAGTTCAGGCCTCCACCAAACCAGGTATGAATAAGATTTTATTTCTGCGCTGCTCAATTTCTCTGTTTGCCTGTGCACACATCTTTGTTTTCCTGGCATTCAGACTCCCTGCAGTGTTGAATCACCCATCTGTCATCCCCCTTATTTTTCATCCTGCATCATCCAATATCCCCTCCCTGTTCTGCTCACATTTCTTCTTTCGTTTAATATCTTGTTGTGTTATGTTACTCTTAAGCAGGCGTATTCAGGAATAATAAAGTAAACTGAGTTTATTTAGTCACAGTTATATAAGACAGATGTTAAATGCTTTCACAACTCCTAGAGTTAACTGTCTTGTTTCCCTGGTGGTCCTCCAGGCCAAAACACCCAGGCTTTGTACAGCTTACAGGCTAAAGTAGCTGCCCTTCCACAGCTCAAGCAAAGCCGGCACAGGTTTAATGCCTTTCTGCTCGGCCTTCTCAAGTAAGCACCAGAACGCTTCCAGTTATTTTTAGCTGCTTTCTCTATGTTGCTATTTTTGTTGTCAAGCATACAGGCTGCTTTGTATCTTCTTTCATCATCTCTATTCTCGTCTCTCTCTTGCAGTATCAAGCGCCTTGATTACTGGCTTTCCCACTTACAAACCTGCCACGGTGAGTGTGATTGGTAACCACCTATCCATTAGTCACACTCGCCTCCTGCTCCTGTCTTTCATATTGTCTGTATTGAGTTCAGATTCTGGCATGCATCCTTAATTTCTCTTGTGCTTTCAGATGTCCTGGAAACATATTACTGGCCAACATCCTTCATGCGCCTTTCAGGCACTTTTTGCCAGCATCTCTTTGAAGAGCTTCTCCTAATGCTGCAGCCTCTCTCCCTCCTGACCTTCAACCTCGACCTGCTGTTCCAGCACCACCACTTTGACCCATTGTCCCCTGCAGTCAGCACTCCCAGTCGTAGCTCACAGTTATCCAGTCCAGACCAGCCTCAGAGCAATGACCAACAACTGAGAAATGTTTCCAAACAAGGTGTCACTGAAGCCAAAGCAGCCAGCCACAGTTCGAGTTCCACAAGCACATTCGATTCGGGCCCCACTTACTGCAGGCCAATATCAGGGCTCGGTAAAGGACAGACAAGTCCACAACTGCAATGGCTGCAGGAGAAGGAGATAGTAGCACCACCTAGTATCTGGAGTGGGAATAGCTTCAGCCAGCAGGCAGGTCAGGCTCTTCAGCAAGGCTGGGGAGCTGTAATACGTTGGGGTGAGCGTTTAGGGCAGAACCTGAGTGGTTTGACCTCCACAGGTTTGTCAGAGGAGGCAAAAGGTCAACCCATATCAGATCTGAATGCACACTCCAGTTCTGATTGTCCAAAGAGCCCGGGCCAGGAGCTTCTGACACCTGATGGTGGAACAGTTTCTTGGGGTTTAGGCAGACTCTTTGGAGCATCTAAAAGCCCAAACAACCCACCAACCAAACAGTAAGTTGGAGCTGTTTAAAAAAAAAAAAAATTTAGTTTTACAGTTGAAGGAGTGCAGAATTGTTGTCTCCAGTCACAACCCTCCCATTTTTATCCAGGCTTGGGTCTGGCTCTTGGGGTACCCTACAATCCCGGGGGATAGGTTTGGGTTATTGGCTCGGAAACAAACCACATGGAAGGCGAAATAACTACTAAGCCACCAATGCCCGCTTGGAAACATCAGACTAATAATCTAGAGTCCATATATATTAATCTAAAAATTACATGTATGACATGTATAACAAATCATTGTGCAATGGTATTCATTGACTGAATGATAAAATTGGGTAATTTGGTAGGATTTAAATAAACTCACACAGTTTCTTTCTTCCTTACATGTAGTTACATTTAATGTAGTATCTGCAAAGCAGGATAGTTTCTCTTTTCACCATAGCTGCTATAATACAAGTGATAATGGGAACTATCATGTTCATCAGATGTTTCACAATATTAAGTATAACTATAAATTTATCATTTACACCCCCAGAGGTCTTGTGGACCCACAAGGGACCAGAGCTGCCCATGCGGCACAAGAGGAACCTACACAATACTGGGCATAATGTTTTACACTGTCATTTTATGACTGATTGGTGTACTGTATATAAAGTAAATTTAAAAAAAAATTTCTCATCCATTTCTTTTTCTTTATCTTTCAGTCGTCCGTCTCACTGGCTGAACCCTGGTATAACAGTTCTTTCCCGCACATCAAGCACAGGCCAGGACTTTTTGCCTGAGAAGATTGAGCCTGGAAGGACAGGAGAGAGGGAGAACAGCAAAAATGATGAAAGTAAAGGAAGTGGTGATCAGCCAAAACCTTTAAGGTAAAGTTTTAAGATGATGTTTCATCATCTGTATAAATAAAATAAATTATATCTTTCATACATTGGAGGAGGACCCGAAACCAATCTCAGAAAAGTTTCTGTCTGTCTGTCTGTCCAGCCAGATTTTGTCACAGCATCACACAAAACGGCCTGAAGTTAACCCTGCACCATAGATGAAAGTAAAATGTTGAGTAGAAGGGAAGTTATGAACAGTTATGTGCCAGATTACTGTACATTATAGTTTTTTAGGACGAATATAGCACTTTTTCTCTTGGGGTGGGGTGGGCTTGGTGGTGGATATGCATCACTTAACAGAGCCAATCAATGCGATAGTTTTCCGTATATAGACTAGAGCAGGGGTACTCAATTATAAAGTTGAAAGGTCCACTTACTTAATTTCTATTCCGTCCGCGGTCCATAAAATTG